>OX579649.1:18273134-18442751 GCA_951230895.1 Carpatolechia fugitivella
GCAAAAACATAAACAACGCTTTACTCTTAAACCTAAAGGGGTAGGCAGAACTTTTATTGGGTGGTAGGAAACACGGACTAAAACTACGATATTTGATATTTAACAATTTACCCCAAGGAACATAGATTGATTAACTTACTACAGTGGGGAAGTCTGAAGTCTGAAGCACAGTTTTTACTATTACGGGCTTCAGCATTTTATTGTACTCTTTCAAAATTTACAATTATTCAAATAAATACATTACTTCATCAACATCATCAACAGCCCGTTACAGTCCACTGCTGGACTATGAGCCTCCTCCACTTAAGTGTTTGGTTTTGCCATAATCTCCACGCTTGGCAGGCGGGTTGGAGATCGCAGATTAAAAGGTTACTGTATCAGAGAGCGCTGCTGCCCGTTCCCTGTTCAATGTGTAGTCCCTAAGTCGCCTCTTACGACGCCCACGGGAAGAGTAGGGGTTGGTGACAAATGTATTCTACTCTGCCGTCACCACACGGCCTAATACATTCCTTATTATGTATATTTTAAAACGTTTTTCTCCCGTAAACGGGGTAAAACACACTTCCACGGGCTTTTGGCGAAAGCGCAAGTGATGGTTCACCATGAGTTCAGAATTTCCGGACGATTCTACATGTCTTCAGTATGACTGCTTTTTGCATGAGGACGTATGTAAGAGGATTTATCTGCAATATTTTTAAACTGGCGTGTAAGGATTTTGGAATTATATTATTATTACTATAACTGTCTATAAAAATGCCATTTTCTGACCAATTTACATGGAGGATGCTTTTTTCATCTACCGAGAACGATTGTTCAGTTTCAAGCTTTTAAAATATTTGACGATGTATCATGTCCACAATCTACCTTATTCTTAAGTTGGGAATTATATCGAATTTGTCTGGCAGCCCCGAAAGTCCGCAGGGAGGAACTGCCAGTAATCCATTATGACGTTGCCCTTTTCAAATATATTCAGTTAAAATCTCTAGGGAGAAAAATACAGTTTACTGCAATACTTATGGGGTAGTTGATGCCTGCTGGCTGGACAAATCAGCTTATTTATATTACAATATCTTAAGCTCTCTCTGCTCACCCTTTTAGATATAAGAACATGGTTTTAAGTATAAGAGACATCAACAGCTCATTTACATCTCCACCGAGGGGCTCGAGCCTACCCTGATTTAGGCCTTAGTCGACCACGGTGGCCCAGTGCGGGTTGGTCGATTCACACACAACCTTTGAATTTCTTCGCAGGACTGTGCATGTTTTATCACGATGTTTTCCTTCACCGTAACAGTGTCGAATAAACGTACATATGAATTTGAAATTTGAAAACACATTGGTACGTGGTGGGGATCGAACCCGCGTCTCCCGAACGGGAGACAGCGATCGTAGCCACTAGACCACCGACGCTCCTATAAAACTACACTTTCTGAACATTAAATATCTCTATTTCTTTCCCTTTTTTAAAACCACATTTCCTTGTAACAAAACCAGTTAAAACCAGATCATCAGCCTAATCGAAACCGTTGTAACCATCAAACGTTAACAATAAACAATAACCTCAAAAACCGAAAGACATCCATACAAAAGTTTCTATAAGCCAGAATATTGAAGAAAGGAATAGATAGTTTCGCCATTTTGCCATTTGCCTACGATTATTATGGGCCTCTAGACCACTGACGCTCTTGTGTATTAGAGAAGTAGTAAAAACAGTCGCTTAATTTGGAAAGTCAAGATACGACACCACAGCCACCCACAGCCATTACAACCGTAGGTGTTTTTTTTGTCAGCTCACATTCTTCTCCAACTAGGGGCTCGATCTTAATTTAGACTATAGATTCTTCCGTGCTCCGATGCTGTTGATCCCAGATGTTTTTGATAGTATCGTCAACCCTTTTGGCCACTAGTCTGACAACAAACTCAAAGTGCATTCGTTTAGGCGTCAACCGGGTTCCAAATTCACTCTTCTCCTTCAAGGTTAAAAAAATCTCATGAAATTACGCACACTACAGTTAATATTGCCGCAAAACAAAAGCGTGCCGTTTGTGACCCTGACCTCTTCCAAAATGCGCAGTATGGTTCCTCATACCCCCGACAGAAAAGTCTCAACTGAATGACTACTTAGAGGACAATATCCATGGGAATAGATTTCTTGAATGACAGGCTATTTTAACATTCATGAATTTTGTCAATCAATCAGCCTATTGCAGTCCACTGCTGGACTGCTGCCTCCCCATTTCCCCAAGGGTACGCCAAAGCGCACGATCACCCGCTTTCCTCATCCAGCCACCACCAGCGACCTTCCTCAGATCATCAGTCCACCTGGCAGGGGGGCGTCCCACACTACGTTTCCCGAGACGTGGATGAATTTTGTAAATGACTATATTATTATTTGACAAAAAAAGAAACGCAAAAGATGGTGGAGTTTCTTTGGTGAGTTCTTCTCCACAGAGTCCGCACATCTTTAGTGAACTCTCCCAAAAAATGTAATGACGAAACTAAGAGATGTAACATCGTAAAGTTAATAAACTATTAATTTCATTTCACTACTTCCGTATATAGCAGCCGGGATTGAATAAGATCAAAAGTAGTAGATATACATACATACAGTCCATATTCTTGCAAGATGTTATTTTTGTTGTAATTCTATAAGTATTTTGTAATGTATATAGGTAATGGACTTTTAAGGTCTCATACAATTTAATGCATAAAATAATACATGTTATAAAGTACACTTTCAATTTGCATACCCTGCCTGGAGGCAGTCTTATGGAAAAATCCTTTTTTAAAACGGATTTTTTATTTTGCATGAGGTAGAATGGATTTTTACGGTCTCATACAAAAAATGGAGACTTTTTCAAACGCACTCTGTGTCTGCCCTGGAGGTTAACTTTCCAATTTTTAGTCCAATTTGTTCATTCTCCATTCGTACAAAATAACTGTGTTTCAACGTTCGTAAGCTCAGAGGAAATATTCATAAGTCAAGTGACTGTAACAAATTGAAAGACCTAAAAACTGTTTGTTTGTTTGTTAGACTGTTATTTTTGTAAGCCTTGTAACGAGGCATTCGTCCTCTTTCCTGTTTTATGACTGGCAACCTTTCTTGCTGGCAGTTTTATCTTTCATTTTAAATTCATTTTCAAATTTAGATTTCTTACGTTTCAATTTTGTCTTTTTTCTGCCAAATTCTTCACGTCATGTCCAGATCTCCAAAAGTAATATCCCTAAGCACTCCATGTTTCTATTTTTCGTAAACTGTAAGACTAGTGAGAGATTTTATAATATATAAATACATAAATTCCTTTTCTTCGGACTGAACCCTGGTTTTTGGCCACACCTTATATTATTAACCCCTACAACATTCCTCGTGTGGTGCTCCGCAGCTCCGTGGCGGCTGCTGGACCTACGCCTAGTTTATATTGTGTACTATTATACTCGTATAATGTTGTATCCAAAGGATTTGTCTCTGCAACACTGCCTCATCCATCTCCTCATTCACTAAGCTTGTAAATAAACATTAATTGGCATGTACCTACAGAATGTACGTTTCCAGCGAAGTAGCCGGGTAGTACGAGGGGGGGAAGCCCGGGCGGGGTGCGGGGCGGGGCGGCACGTGTATTGTTGCCTAGCAACCACTACTGCGTTACGCTTCCATTAATATGTAGGTAGTAATCAGCCCACGGGTTTTCTTTTTCTAATTTGTGCGATGCGGTGATAATTTTGGGAAAGATCGGTGGGAACTTGTTTTTTTTACGTTTTGATATATAAACTTAACACAAAAGTTGCCTAGAATAAATTGCTATGAAGCAATAAGGTCGCCTCTGTTATTATTCCTGTGTGTGCAATAAAGTACATTCATTCATACAAATAATCATTCATAATATTTAAATAACCAACCTGTTCATCCTATCACATCTTTTTAGTCTACTTTTTTATTTAATTAAGATTTCTGAATTATCAGCAATTAGGCTGATCGAAGGCTATAATCACACTAATTGTACAATATGTAAGAAACAATTTACCAAGCAAAAGTGGTATAAATAACCCAGAACCTTTATTTGCATTAAAAAATCCACTCGGTAAACATCATGTTTACAAAATTTACGCTCCACAAAAGCTTTCCCTACAAGTTTTACACGACAAAATTGTCACAAACACGTTGACCAACCCTTTGTACAATACACAAAGAAAATTTAACAAAACACGCATTTAATAAGCATTAAAAATGTTTGGCTAAACAGCAAATCAAGACCAGAAACACTAGGCCTCTATATTCATGAAAGTAAGTATTGTGACAGCCAATTTGAGGTTGTAGCAAAGGTCTGAAGTGAGTGGTCGATTGGGGCTACGAAACGTCTACGAGCGTAGCGAGGGCTACGCTGCGTAGTAGTAAAAACGATTTTACGCTTAGATTTTAGTCTGTTATGTATTTTGTTACCTGACTATGGTTAAGCCAAAAAGAGGGTTGTGTTTCTCTTTATTTTCTTTTTAAGAAGTTTCTAACTTATAAACTTTTATTCGGATATTGATAAAGAAAAAAAAAATTATTATTATTTTTTGTTTTTATTTTTTTATTTTGACAATACAAGTAAAAAAACATACAAAAACGCCCGACTTAAATGTATGTAGGTAGGTACGTTATTTGAAAATATAGTATCCATAACATTATACAACTAAAGTGAATTAAATTAACATTGTTGTCATCTAACATAAAATGTAGTCGGGTTTATAATATTATTGTGCTTATATTTGTACATTAAAATATAATTTGAATCTTTTTGCTTTGGCGAAGAAAATACTTTCTGAGAAGGATATTTGTTGGCTTTGTTTAAATTTTTAGCATTTCAACGTTTAATTATTATTCTCGCCTTTGATGATTAATTACATCCTGTTAGCGTTATCTTTTTTCATATTTTTTATTAATGGGATTCACTTGATTCGTCATTACAATCACACTAATATTATAAATGTGAAAATATATTTGGATGCATAGATGTTTGGATGTTTGTTCCGCTTTCGCGCCTAAACTACTGGACAGATTTGGACGAAATTTGGAATGAAGATAGTTTGTAACCTGGATAAACATACAGAATACTTTTTACCGGGAAAAGTCTTATTCCCACGGGAAAATCTTACATAGCGTGAGCGTAGCCTAGCGTATGTATAGGTATATTGTAAATTTTTAGAAATTCATGTGAATTGTATGATCAATTACCGACCTAGTAATTGAAGGGAAATTAAAATAATTGGTAAAAGTAAACTTTATTTCTCAAACACGAAATAAAGATAAAATAAATACACACAAGTTGAAGTGTATACAGATGTGCGTGACCTTATTGCTAAAACATGAAATTCTCCACGACAGACAACCTTAATTTATATTAGACGTCAAATTGGCACGTGTTCATTTGTCTAGTCCTGCTAACATATATATTTTTTAATAACCCTTATTAGCTGTCCCACTACTGGGCAAAGGACCTTTTTCCTTCCACTGATCTCGATCTTGGGCCACTTTCATCCATTGCCGTTCGAATGCATCTAGTTCGTCGCGCCATCGCTTCTTAGGCCACCCTCTTTCCATAGATAAAAAAAATAAGGTTAAAGTGGGCTAAAAAAAACTAACAGTTGGGTGCCCCAGAACGCAGCAAGATGTCGTGATTGGCCCCGCAAGAGGTGGCGAGACGAGTTCGTTGCCTACTGTGGCGAGTGGGAAAGTTTGGCCCAGGATCGGGATAAGTGGAAGGAGGCGAGGGAGGCCTTTGCCCTACAGAGGGACACCTCAGGCTAATAATAATAATAAAATTTCTATCATGCGACATCGACCTGAATTTATCTGTGGCGACGTCATTTGTCAACAGTAACGAACAACAGTCGACTTCTACTCCGGTGACCCTTGGCTAATACACCCGCGGCACCGGTAATTTTACCCCGTAAAAGGGAGAAAACATTTCAGAAAAATAAATAATAATAATAATAATAATTCTTCAATTCAGACCAGGGATCCATATTAGTTACAAATAATAAAAAATATCTTGTTAACTTGGTCAGTTTTCCAATACTAGATACTCCTCTAAGTTTCCTCAGTTAGTAATAATAATAATAATAATAAATTTATTTACCAAATACAATGACAGTACCAATATAATACAAGTGTACCTTATTAAAATTTGAGCTAGTAAATGTCGCATACAATAAACCCTGGCTCTTAAACTAGGGGAACCTGTATCATAAGAGGCAGTGAAAGTTAGTCTCATTATACTAACATATTATTATTATTAATGATATCCGCTGACGAGAAAATAGCCTAAGGAACTCCGAACTGTAATCCTATCTTACACATTTTCTCTTGTAAATAAATTCATTCAATACTTCAGATCAGTGGTTCCTTTGATAAATATACTAACCTAGGATGGGTATAACGTAAGAAGGCCTTTGACCTTTGCCAGCGTGGGCGAACGAAGCACGTGTCAGAGAAGCCTCGCTGTAAGGTTTTTATACCTACCAACCTATTTAATGTCGTGTGGTGACAGCAGAGTAGAATACATTTGTCACCAACCTCTACTCTTCCCGTGGGTGTCGTAAGAGGCGACTTAGGGACTACACATTGAACAGGGAACGGGCAGCAGCGCTCTCTGATACAGTAACCAACCCGCCTGCCAAGCGTGAAGATTATGGCAAAACCAAACACTTAAGTGGAGGAGGCTCATAGTCCAGCAGTGGACTGTAACGGGCTGTTGATTTGATTTGAACCTATTTAATAACCTAATCTACCTGAATATATACGCTATAATTGCCAGTATAAGCAGGCCTGCGATCTCATAGATGTTACTCGTATAGCAAGATCTTTCATGCTGGATCTTACGTATTTTTTGCGTTGTTCGGTTTCGTTTTTAACGTGGTTTTGTTTTTCCCGTTGTCCCCGTTGGACTGTGTTGCGGCATATTTTTAAATTGGAGGGTACTTACAATGACTGGGTTGAAATGAAAGAGACTTACAGTGAAACCGCATTGTGACGTCAGTAGAAAAGCGGTTTCTACGTGCTGAAGAAACTCCAGATGGTTCGCATCTTTCGCATGTTATTGTTAGAAAATCTGTTCCCTTTTTACTACAGAAAAATTCCTGATTTTCGATACTCGAAATAGCTTTTTGGGACAATAGCTATTTATATTCATGTCTTTAAATCGTTTTTTCAACTTTGAGCTCCAGTATTACATTATTCAATTTCTAAAATTAGAAAACGAAGCGTTGTTCGTTTGTTTTTATGAAATTAATAAAATAGATTAAATCATCTATTATATGTTGTCACTTTCTTATTTAATGAAGGCAACACGCTAAATACCAAAATATAGAATAGATAACAGCGAATTACTGGATTATTATCTAAATTTTATTCAAAATGTTAGCGATTCGTGACTAAGACACATTAAGACACATGTTTATGATACTATTGGTTGGAAAATAAATAAAACCTCCTTTTTAAAATACCCAAAAGCTCATAATAAATCGAGTCCTTTAGACAAAAATTTCTAAAGTAATTATACTATGATAAATCATTTTCTAATCTACTTTTTTACTATTGGTTTGGGATTTTGAATTTGGACTCCTATTCATGTCCTTGTCACTGGACTGGCTATACTCTGGACATCCAACTGCATGTTGCGCTACACGACGCCAAGAACAGAAACAGATGGCGGAACATCGTTAGTAAAAAGCTGATCCAACGGGGACCTCACGACCCTCAGTAATGAGGAAGGCGACGCGAGGAGGAGGATTCATGTCCTTACAGTACCATTTATCTATTTTCCTGATCGGTCTACTTATCCAAATGGCCCACTTTGGTCGTTACTACTACTTACTAGCTTTATTTGTTCATGATTAATTACTATATTTTTGTAGATGATTAATTTCTGTGACAGTGACCTGTCTTGCTGAAACCCTTTCATAGTAAAAAGAAAATCAGTTATACACATTCAAATTGAACATGCAGTTAAATGATTTCACACATTTTGTTTCTAACAATCGGGTAATGTAATTGTATAGCAAATTGCACTCACAATCCGTAGGTGCCGCGACTTGGAAAGCCGAATATATTTAAATAATATTATAATTAAGTAGTTTTAACTAGATATAATGCGGTTTAGCTTTCGATTCAACCATAAACAATTTAATCTAACGATATGATAGGATTTGTTTTCAAATTAATATTGATTAATGGTTTTATTTTTATTAAATATAGCGTAGTCCATGAAACCAATAAATATTCAAGTTCGTAATGGCTGGAAATCATTTTGAAAGTATTTTTTTTGTATTTATTATTTTTTTATCAGCCAGTATTGCAGTTTCAAGAAGACATTTTCTTTTTATTCTTTTAAGCCATTCATTCTTTGTCTACGTTTGTACATACAGAGGTATGAATGTATGCTAGTACTTAGGAAATCCACCTACACTCAGAAACACCGCATCTGTCCAAACAATTATTATGCAATAATGTCTCTTAAATAATTCATACATCATACATGGCTTGATTGACGTGTTACCAAGTTGAAGTAAGGGATCTTTTTTATAAGTAAACTATAAATTAATATCGACTTGCGAAATCTGCCAGTTCGACACATAATTTTAACGTTTCTTTATCAATGGGAAAGGAAGATTTTAGGAGAATTTTAGGAGGTGGTCTCTGCATTTATATGCTTTAAATCAATTTTCATGACCCTGCATAAATAGTTCAACATAATCAATAAAAGTCAAACAAAGACCTTGTCCTTTCTGTAGCCCTGTGATATATTGTCAATTTGTATTTTGACATCTAGTAGGCTATAATCTGTGGTTCTTCTGTCCTGACATTTGGAATAAACGGCGCGACCTTGCTTGCACGTCTTTATTTAAAGCAAATCAAAATTTTCAGAGATAAAATGATATAATAATTTATTTGTTTTGAGGCATGCGTGATTTTTCTTTTATCTGAAGATAAAAAATGTTTTTATAACCTTGAACTATTTTCTTAAATCCCCAAACAGACTGTCGCCTTCATTCCAGTTGTTTATTTATGTTACTTTTTTCATTTGACACTACTGTTTAATTAACTTTTTTATGACATTTATAAATGGAAACCAATCGTTCAACTCTCATTTCCGTGTAAAAAAAGACATGCTCATGACTGGCGCCAAAACGTTACGTAACGTCAAATTTCGCTTCTGATCTTGAATTCGCATTCCATATTCAAAAATCGTCTGTCAAATCGCAATGGCAACACTCGTTTTATTTTTAAACTGCGCGAGTGGCCTCTAACTGAATGTAGTGCCAATGTCACTGTATCTGGGTCTATGTCAGCGCGGCCTTTGCCTCGCTAGTGTTGGCCTTTTGTAGATCGTGTCTGGGCTTGTCGACATTATGTTTCTTTTTGGGCAACGAAAGTTTTGGGCATGGCTGGACTGTCATAAATGGTAACATGCAATTCGTCATTTTATGACGTGTATAGTTTTTTTTTTTTAATTTGGATTTCATGCATCCTGAATTGGAGGTTAAGAACGGACTATTATAATAGTCAATTAAGTAGTAATTAAGTGTGAAGGTCACATTATGGTTCTTTATGTTTTAACAATTTTAATTTAAAATATAGCTTCGTTTCTTATGTCACTCACGACAAAATACACTAATTTAATGGCATGGATTCTTCAATTTTAAATAACTTTACAGAATAAATGATCTCCTTCAAAAATAAGCTTAATTCGCAGATTATTTCGAGTACTTAAATGACTTTAATTTTTTTTTTACTGTTTGGTCTTAAAAATGAATTCTTACAGCATTGTAAAAAAATGTCGCTAAAAAAAGCCCGACGAATTGAGACTTCCTTTTTCGGGGCGATTAAAAGGAATTCTTATTACATTCGTAGTGGAGAAATAATCTTCATAAGGGCTTTAGTAGTTTCATAATGAACTTCCTTGTTTCCACATTTGCTCGAATTATTTTAATGTACGAATTAGTTCAAAGTCAAGGTCATGTTGTAAATTTTCTTCAAGAGCGGTACTTAGAATTAATGTAACCTACAAATATTCTTATATTAAATACTATTTAGTAAGCATAACAAAATACATGGTAATACTGAAACATTTTTTTTATATTAGTAACTTAAACTATCAACAGCTAATTAAACGTCTCCACCGAGGGGCTCGAGCCTACCCTGATTTGGAGCGATTAGGCTTTAGTCGTTGACCACACTGGCCCAGTGCAGGTTGGTCGACTTCACACACAATCTTTGAATTTCTTCGCAAGAGTGCAGGTTTCATCACGATGTTTTCCTTCACCGTAAAGCGCCGAATAAACGGTACATATGAATTCTAAATTCGAAAACACATTGGTACGTGGTGGAGATCGAACCCGCGTCTCCCGGATGGGAGGCAGCGGCCCTAGCCACTAGACCACCGACGCTCTCAATATTTTACTAGTTTAGATTCATTATTGTTACAAATTACGTCTATTAATGAAATATCTAATAATTACGAGTATAAAGCAGAATATGGAACTTTAATGCACTCCGACCATTAAAGTAAAAAGCAGAGACAAATTTCGTCAACCTTTCACAGCACTTGGTGGCAGTACTGGTGATGCGCCTGTTTCTGGCCCCGATAGTGCAGGTTCGAGTCCTGTCCAAGGTCGACAAAAATTTTATGAAAAAAAAAACAAAATCCACGCAAAATAACTTACAGTAAGAGCATGAACATAGCAAGTTATAATATTAAAACAAGCAATCATACTAATTGTAGAGTAAGTAAATACCTAAGTAAATAAATTGGATCACAATGTCACTTATTTGCATTAATTAATAGCTTACCTTGTCAATTCATGTATTTATTTAATTATGTTGTGTTACAAATTCCTAACTTTGGTCTCAATAGTTTAAATAATCAATCAATCAATCAGCCTATTGCAGTTCACTGCTGGACGTAGGCCTCCCTAAGGGTACGCCAAAGCGCACGATCACCGGCTTTCCTCATCCAGCCACCACCAGCGACCTTCTTCAGGTCATCAGTCCACCTGGCAGGGGGGCAGTTTAAATAAATAAGGGCGATTTTAGTGAAAACTGGAATAAGTACATTACGTCACCAATATAAGGCTCAAGCCTACCCTTTCCTCCTATTATGCGGGTTTCAAGGTCGACGACTGACATCACAATCCCTGGTGTCAGAGTTATGTACGCACAATTGGGCTTATATGTAGCGACTATTATCCGTTAATAATAACTGGAACCAACTTAACGTGCCCTCCGAAGCACGGAATTATTTTACTTTTCGGACAATCAAGTGATAGCCTGCATAGTCTTTACTAAACTAGTCTCTAGAGACATTCTCTCTTAGTGTTTTTTTTTAACCACCGGTATTCGAACCTCGAACCTGCGTAAAGAGCACGCTCTACCATACAAATATATCCGATAGTTTTTTTTATATTTAGAAAAGTCGTCGTATGACAATATCACCCTCCCTAAAGAATAATCATCATCAACAGCTCATAAACGTCCCCACCGAGGGGCTCGAGCCACCCTGAATCAAGATGATCAAGCCTTAGACCACGCTGGCCCAGTGCGGGTTGGACGACTTCACACACAACCTTTGAATTTCTTCGCAGGAGTGTGCAGGTTTCCCCACGTTTCCTAGAGAATAATAAAAAATAAATGCGGGGACATTTTACACACAGCCTGATCCCTAACGGAATCATGGAATAATCTTTCGAAGCACGGAATAATCTTTCTTTTCGGCCACCAGGTGATTCAGCCTGCAAATACCAAACTGGGGAAAATCTCACAAAGAGATTTTTGCTTGACAGTGTCCCCACCGGGAATCGAACCCGGAACCTCCGTAATGAGCGGAAATCTCGAGGCTGCTGCACGGTATAAACTTGGATACTATTGGCGGTCACTTTATACTTTATATGTCGCGCGGTTTATTTTATCGACGGTCGTCATGCAGCGGGGGCTGATATGCATTACATGACGTAAATTAATAAATGCTTGTTTACATAGGTAAACAACTTCCAGACATAAGGCAAACACAAGTGCTCATCCATCACACGAATGTTTGTCTTGCTATTCGAACCTACGACCCTGTACTTCGTTGACAGGCTACCGACTATACTACACAGCCGACATACATGTTAACAACAAAAAATAAAACTCAATTAAATATCAATAAAAATAAAATGCATTTTATTTATAAGTACAGGCAGTACTGCGAGTGGCCGTGAGATCAACCTTGCTATTGCCCTCTCGGTCCCGCACGGCGTGTTTACATATCGCCGCCTCTCTCTAGCTGTAACGTTACTGCCGGATTCCAAACGTGGCTTATTTTAGTTCGATTCCCTTCAGGGTTTTTCCTTTAAAATTATCATGAATGTGTCGCGGGGTACGGTCTGCAGAGAAATGTAACAGCATAGTGTGTAATGTAAGAGGTTATGTCCAGTAATTTCCTAAAGGGGCTTATTTCTCTACAACTGACTATGTGGGTATTTTATTTAACTGACTAAAATATGTGTTCAATTGATTGTATACTTTGAACAATAAAAAGACAATTAGTATGTACGTGAAGGAAAACGACACAATAGGCTTACTTATTTCTGAAAAAATATCTTTCAGCAGATTCACGAAAATAGCAAGACGTTGGTAAAACTTGCACAGTGTTTGAATAACCAATCAGATTTCGTTATTTCCACATCTCCTCTCCGCTTAGCTTCAATAACGAAATCTGATTGGTTATTCAAACACATCTCCTCTTCTCTCCGCTTTGGTGGAAACCGGGCCTAACACTAATCTAGTGGCTCTATGAGCTGTAGATTCGCGATTTTTTTTTTTTTATATTGGCTGGTTTTTGATGTTTTTACGTTTTCAACCCTCAATAACTGCGTAATTTTATAAAATTTCCAAAAACTGCTCACAAAATTTCACGAGAATCGGTTAAGAAATGCGACGTGTAGATGAGAACAATCAGATGGACAGATGGACATACAAAAGCAATTTTGGCCAAGCTGAAACGGAAACGCTTCACTCGCGCTTCGCGCTCGCTCGGTCAATGAATCAAAATTTATTAGATATTGTTACCATTTTAGGGAAGTGTTAAATTCTATAATGTTAAAAAGTAACATATACATATATTAAGTATATATATTTATTAATATCTTAAATAAAATACCAGCGGACTATAATAAAATGTATAATAAATGCTGGTGGTGGCTGGATGACGAAAGCGGATGATGGTGCGCTTTGGCGTGCTCTTGGGGAGGCCTACGTCCAGCAGTGGACTGCAGGCTGATTGATTGATTGATAAATAAAATAAGTATTTTGAACTTGCCAATATGGTATAATTGTATACTTCTCCACCGCGGGACTTGAAGCTATCCTGTACAATAACGAACAGCTTGCTAACACAAACATATCAACGTACAGACATTTCTACTCTAGTGAATACTAGTGATACTCTTATCAAGGGCTTAATGTACGTAGGTTGGAAATATTGAACTACTGTTAGTTGTTACCCAATGCACAGCAGTATAATCAAACCGACCCTGAGGGCCCGCTTACTTAGCACACTAAGATTTATGTCAAATTTATGCAAACTAACACCTTTCTAATTAAACTACAAACGAATTACATAGCTATATAAAATTTCCATTATTATCAGAACTGGGTCGCTTTTGCAATATATTGTTTCTGCCTAAATGCAAGTGCAGTGTTGCAATTTTGGCTTGCAACGCGGCCTGAATTTTCAGTTCTGGTGCATCGGCAAATCTAACTGTGTGTCATACTCTTACTTGGAAATCTGCAATCTTCACTTTGTTGAACAGTACTTTGATATTTATTTGCTGAGATAAATTATTAGTAGCTAGAGCCGCTGTCTTCCGTCCGAGAGACGCGGGTTTGATTCCCAACACGTACCAATTCATATTTTATGTACGTTTATTCGACGCTCTTACGGTGAAGGAAAACATCGTGATGAAACCTGCACACTCCTGCGAAGAAATTCAAAGGTTGTGTGTGAAGTCGACCAACCTGCACTGGGCCAGCGTGGCTGACTAAGGCCGAATCGCCCTAATTCAGGGTAGGCTCGAGCTCCTCGGTGGGGACGTATATGAGCTGATGATGAAGGAGCTTTGGCGCGCCACTACTGTGCCCATTTTCAAACTAACACATACTCTTTGCCCAGCACCTGCGTTTAATGAGTTTTCCCTTGAGAATGAAGTGTTTTCCCGCGGTAAAAAGTAACCCATGTCCTATTCCAGGGCCTAACCTATATGTGTGCTAAGTTTCATCCCGATCCGTCGAGTGGTTCAGCGTGATTCGGCAACAAACATCCAGACATCTAAACTTTCGCATTTATTATTGGTAAGATAACAATTGTAAAATTCGTATGTTTCATTAATATCTTACTGCTTATTCATATGGAGGTAAGAAAACTTGAGCTTAAAAACGACTTTCGAGATTTTTATGAAAACGTGACTTTGCGAGCCCCAAACTGGCTCAACTTGTAGAAAATATAAAAACGCATCGTACTTGCATTCGTAATAAGTTTTCGAATTTCATCTCTGGAGCTTGAGAAAATTATATTAGTGACATTTTAGTCGAAAATAAAACTAATAAGAAGTCTTACACGCACTAGGTCACAGCATAAAAATAAATAATTAAAATAAATATGTGGGGCCATCTTACACACGGCCATCTGATCCCAAACTAAGCAAAGCTTGTACTATGGGTACCAGACAGCTGATAAACACTATTTAAATAGATAAATATATACTTATATAGATAAACAACAACCAGACACAAGGCAAACACAAGTGTTCATCACACGAATGTTTGCCCTGGACGGGATTCGAACCCGCTGCGACCCAACCCACCCACAAACATAAAACCCGCGAGCATAATCGAAAACATCCCATGGCTAGAAAACTGCCCAACATAATTTTCGTTGTAAGTACTTTTTTCAATCTCATTACTCTACAGTTGAAAAAAGGGTATGACAAAACATTTCAGTGTACATTATTATTTTATAATGAATTCAGGTACTCTTAATTTATTTATTCTACGCCATAATATTGATTTCAGCGTATATTTATCCTTATAGTAAATAGAATTAGTATTGTATGTGTCAACATCAACGGCCCGTTACAGTCCATTGTATGTGTAATATCGGTACATTTATATATGCTCTCATGGTAGTTAGGAAGGTGTATCGATTTATTGTGTGTTGTGGTTCTTTTTGATCTAACTAAAATGGTTATAATTTGTGCAGAAAACTTTGTAGCTTAGGGAATAAATTATACTTTGCACAGTACACCTACTAGATAGAAGAACAGCTAACATACGAGTCACATTTCGCCCCCAGTTAAGTCCCACATTTCCATGGGGAAATCTAGGGGTTAGATCCAGAAGAAAACGTAGCAAATCATCAAAATAAGTCGACTCTAATTCATAATTGATACGAGCACGAACATGTAACAGATACATTAAATACGAGTTATTTAAATATCGCCTACGACTACACACACATATAAACGTACAGCCTTGTTAGGCCTACCAAAACAAAGGTGCATTTTGGCTAAGAGAACGAGTGAACGAATGTAATTGGTCCAACGCAAGGCTAAACGCGATATGCGCGTTCCAAATATAGAGCACGCAATATACATATGACTCAATGATCCGAAAAACTTTGACAGGATGACTTTTGTTCACGTATTGGTTGTAGAATTTTTTTTACGAGATTATTTTAAATTTGAAGCTTTTTACTGCAGGAAAAACTCATTCCCAAAGATAAAATTGAAGATGGCGCCAGTGAAGCCGCGACCGTTTATGTTTGATAGAAAACTTAAATAAAAAATGAAAGAACTAATTAAGGAAAGAATTATAACTTCATGATCATGTTTTGGCTTACCCAGATATCTTATTTTATGTATTTAAACTCGAACATATAGAAAAGAAAATTAACAAAGTTTTTCAGGAACTTCGTCACCAAAAATCACAAAACATAATCAACTCTAATACTCTTTCATAATTCAACAGTGTCAAATCACTATTATGTTTTGAATACCCAAAAACGCTATAAAAACGACCTTGTAACACTAAAAAGACTCAAAAGGTCGCAATTATTACCTCATTAGGACCAGTCAGTGAGAATCCGCGAAATTTGGAAACTGCGCGACGCGTCATCATAACATAACCTCGCACGTCATATAACGCACCGCCACAACATTTCGAAGAGTCTTACTTACCTAAAATTAACACAATAATAATTATTCAAAAATATTCAATCTGTTTTATTAGTATATTATTTTATTTATTTTTAGAATGTTGCTTTTATTTGTAGTTTTATTTTGTTGTTGTCTTTTGCTTTTTATTTTGCAGTTTTTTTTGTAGTACACATTATTGTTTGTTTGTTTTTTTTTTACCTTTCCTATCCGCGCCCTGTGGACAATTATATAACAAAAAACCTGCTAAATAAAACTAAAAATAAAAGCAACATTCTAAAAATAAATAAAATTAAATACTAATAAAACAGATTGATCCTGTTTGATTGATCCTCTCAAACGTAACATTGGCAGAAATGTGACTACACAAAAGCCAGAAAAAAAGAGAAATAAATATTTTTGAACGAAACATTAAACTTTCGCCTAGATGCATTGCCGTTTCTTAAAGGCGTAACAGATCCCTGTACTTTAAAACTGTCAGTGTATTCAACTATTCAGAGTTTATGTTGACACGTCCGACAGTAGCTGATCACATTGAAGATGGTGGTCATTGCAGGTTTTGCAATGGACAAGGCCATGGGCGAATTTTGTGGGTCAAGTGGTGTGGTGTGCGAAGTGCCAAGTATGAACAAATGGACCTTTTGTTGCTATGGATACGGCTACTTAATTACTATAATTTAATTGAGATAAAGACTGTCCTAAAATAATAGAGAAAATCACGTCTGCTACTAATTTTATACATTTAATAATAATGTGTTTGTTAGTTAATTATAATTTACAAATCAGACTAAAATTTCGAATACTGGCGTCCGATAATGGAGAAAATTTGTAGTACACGTAAATTGTAGAAGGTTATTTGGAAGAAATTGCTAAAAGAAGAATAAAGCTGCTTATCTGTACACTTACATCTGTTTTGTATTTTCATGCGTACCTACAATGAAAATATGCCTATATATTTATTTATTGATTTAACCAATAGATGACAAAAATACAATTACATTTGAAAAAAACGACACAACAGGCCCGCTTATCTCTAAAGAAATATCTTCCAGCAGACCTACATAATATCTTCGTTTTGTTCCTCTATGGAATTTTCAGTTAGTCCCCAATATGTTCCCCTTTTAAAGGACCACATCCGAACCCGAAAACCCCCCTCTCAGAACCCCCTCCGACCTTGTAACACCTGCGCCCGCGCCGGCCTTCCAATCGGTTTAAACTTAACCTACTGATCATGACATACTTCGAGCGATTACGCATGCGTACTGGCCACGCGCGGCACACACACAATTTTTTTCGGTGATGACTTTTGATTCGACGAGAAAAATGGAACACATTTAAATTGTAACGTTTGGTGCCATTTGCATAAGGCCAGAATGGATTTAAAATTAATTACAGCTAATTATTTTTAATGAATCAACAAACTTTTAAAATAACACATGGCTGATTTAGTGTAACGATATTAGAATTCGTAAATATTCATGAAATGACATAATTTGACTTCTATACCTACCTACCTATTATAATAAGTCATTACTGACATCCATTTTCCGCGCCATTTTTTTTTTTTTTCTCATCTGCTACAAACTTTGGCTACTAGGTGGCTCCCTAAAATAGGATTCTAAAAAACATTACATTCGAAGTTCGAAGGCGGAAAAAATGGCGGCAGATAGAAGCAAGGCCAAACACCAAGGTCTCAAACTGAATCGTAATCAAACTATTACCAGCTCTATTCAACAGATAATAGGGTTTTTAATTGTGTGTGAATGTAAGCAAGACAATACGTTGGGTGCTTAATGCAGGCATTTTTCAGTAATAGGTAGAGATCAAGGCTCTAGTACTCAGTTAAAGGTCGAGCGTTTTGAGGCGCAAACGTGAATCGTAAAGTACTTTAATTAGTGGAATTTTTTACCCACTAGTAGGAAGGATAAAGGAAAATTTTATACATTCAAATGCGTAGTTTTTCGATAATAGGTGAGCTAAAGCGACAATGAATTCCCCAAATTCAAAATATTTTCCTAAAAGTAGGTTGTCAGAGTAAAAAAGAATATAATTATAATCTAGGCTGTTTATGCTCAGATCGCTATAGCCTATGCCTGACCAGAATAAACATGAAAAAAAAAACAATAACTTCAAACAACATTGGTACAAATATTTGCAACTCGCGAATCTACTAGTGAACTATCAAAACTACAATTAAACACTGTTCCAATTATTTAAAAAGGCGATATAAACAAAACGAAGTAGGTCATGGATGCCCCAACTCTTTAGTCATTACCAATGAATTAATGTGAGAAAGATAAGGCATTATTGACAGTATGAGAGTGCAAGCGAGACGGATGGACAGACAATGCTCCGCCCTTGAGCGTGTAGTTTTTGCAATTTATCTTAGGCGGTTTGACAGTTCTTTTTAGGGTTTTAGAGCAAGGAACTGCTGAGATTAGGACTTTAGGACTAAGTACTTAAGAAAAATGTTTCAAATTAATTTATTAAGTTTAGAATTTAGATATTCGTATTTATTACTTACTTTAATAGCTAAGTAACTACTTTAGGTTATTTTTATAGTTTTAAAGAATACAGTGGCCCCGATTTACACTGTCACGCTCTAATCCTTAATTTAAGTTAGTCTGTCCTTTTTACCTTTTAAAGATTGAAAAGAGACAGGAGATGGCCATTCTAATATTAGAGCTGTCAAACATCGAATTTGAATCTTATGGCCGTGTCGATTGCACAATTTCAGAGAGCACTTAAAACATGCGACTTAAAAATCTCTTAAACTGACAGCTATGCTCTTATTTTAGGTTATCATTCGTTCAAATTAATGGCATTCGTTCATCACCTCTCTTTCATTGGTCGGTCATAAAAACGAAAAGGATAGCTGGATTTTAAAATTAGAATTAGAGCACAACATCCTGAATCGAGGCCAGTAGGTATGCTAAAGAATTATGTAGTTAAAAAAAAATGTCCCTCACTGATATCACTTTTAATTATTATTTTAGTGGTTATTTTATCAGCTATAGTCTTCAACGCCCTTATATTTTTTGCTTTGGCTGATTTGACTTCTTACCTTGTCTTTTATTTACCCTTTCAAATAATATAAAAAAAATTAGATTACCACGATCACAAAAACTAAACAAAACGCCCTCCCCTCATTTAAAAGTTCCACTAATACATAACACCAGCTGTTTCCCAAATAACAATAATGATTATCAGCTGACAGCAATAATTTTGGCATTAGGAAGACTAGGCACATAACATTATCAATGTAGGCCAAGGTTTCTTACAAACCAGTGTGTCTTGACCCCTGTCTGTATTCATCCACCCCCTCTGTGGCCTGTAAATGTTCGGCCAGAGGGGGGCGGGGTGTGTCATGTTTGAGTGATGGCCGAAACTTGTCGAAGGTTGCCGATTCATAAGTGCGATAAAGATTCGCACTCGTATTGTTTGGGAGTTGTTTCAACGTTTTTGATTATACATCTAGTTACGCCCATATCCTCTGAGGGATGAGCAGAGCATCATCAATAGTGTTGAAATAGAATAAATAAATAGACAATCCCAAGCACAACAGAGAAAGACACTTCATCAACAGTTCATATGGGGGACGTCCCCACCGAGGGGCTCGAGCCTACTCTTTAATGGACCACGCTGGCCCATTGCGGGTTGGTCGACTTTACACACAACCTTTGAATTTCTTCGCAGGACTGTGCAGGTTTCATCACTATGATTTCCTTCACCGTAAGAGCGTTGAATAAACGTACATACGAATTCGAAATTCGAAAATACATTGGTACGTGGTGGGGATCGAACCCGCGTCTCCCGGACGGGAGGCAACGGCTCTAACCACTAGACCAATGACGCAACGCTCTCCGAAAAGTATGGATGATGTATTTATTTACTTACATCCGACCTTTACATCTAGAGAAGCAAACATTGGAGGAGACGAAAACGCACGTTATAAAAAAACAAACATTTTAAGAAACCGACATTGGACTCCAAGTGCCTTATTTCTCCTGTGAATTTCTCGGAATTATTTTACGATCCAAATTCAATTAATGATATTTGTAATGATCTGGCATTCATCTACTGTACAATTTTATCTTTAAAGGGTAAAAAAAGGACGGACGAACTTAAAATATAGTTTTTACTTTATGCGGCGTAACGTTCTGCCGAAATCTGCTACAATGTCTAACTATAAAAAAATGGTTCCCCGAATTTCATTTTTTAATTTGTACACAAAATTGTCCTCAACCCTTTCTCTGTGTAGCGCTAGCGTCCAAAATAACCCTTTATCTGTTCAAAAAAATTAAAAAGCACGACTCTTTAAATAAAAAAATGAAATGCGACGCGACAAATTCTTTAGAAATTTTACTGTTCAAAAGAAAGTTCACCATTTTATAGCATACATTGTTCCTTGAAATGTGTTTACTGCTGCGGCCGATGACCGCCAGTGGTAAATTGATGGTGACCATAAAAACTACATAAATGCACTGTTTACCGTTAAACAATAAAACTGTGTTGCGTTTTAGTTATTTAGGAGATAGCAAAACGTCAAAATAATATACTTCTCATCAAAAAAAATTGAAACACTTTGCAAGTTTATGGTTTGTAAGGAATAACAGAAAAATGTGTATATTTAGGAATATACCTTATATGTCAAATGTAGTATGAATGATCACATAGGATTTGAAAACCTCATATTACTCACTATTAAACGACATTTATATATACATTGTATATTCCTAAATATACACATTTTTCTGTTATTCCTTACAAAACATAAGCTTGCAAGGTATTTCGATTTTTTTGATGAGAAGTATTTAAGTTAAATATACTCATAAAAAGTAGAATTTATTAGTGTCTGGACTGCAAGGCAATACAATACAATACAATACAATAATCTTTATTTCTTAAAGTTGTTTCTTAACATAGTGGCAGGAGCCTCCTTTTAAGACGAAGCCTTTTAAGCCGAAGGCCTCCAGCTAATGATAGTTTGATAGCAGTTGAATTGCCTCCTTGGCCGAGTGGTCGAGATTTTGACGATCATTGGAGATTCCGGGTTCGAATCCCGGTGGCGACACTGTCAATCAAAAATCTCTTTATGTGATTTTCCCCAGTTTGGTCAGGACATTGCAAGCTGAATCAACTGATAGTCTGAAAATAAAGATCCCGGCCGTTGTTCCCGGCTACTATCTATTCATTACACGAGCCAAGTCAGTGGCCTTTGGCGGCTCTATAACACTGACACCAAGGTTTGTGAGGTCGGTTGTCGACCTTACAACCCACACGATGAAGAAGATGAAGAAAAAGATGAAGAATTTTAATGTGATGTTAAGTGGCGTAAATAGAGCGGGCACAGATCCTGGGAGGCTGCAGAAATATACAGGACCAAATAAGAGAGTTTTTCAGAAGGGAGCTGTTATCGAAGTCCGGACGCATAAAAGACTAGTTACGGCACTGGTGATGTGAAAAGATTATATAGGTGGAATAATCCTTTGTGTTTCCAACTAAAATGAATGAGTATCTAATGATTAGTATCTGATTGTGTCGTGTCTGTCTGTGGTGTCTGTCTGTACATTTAGTAGTAGTAAGTATGAATTTTATCACATTATAGGTATATACCAGAAGTTAAGTGGCGGCAAACATTGTAATGTGATGATGATGATGATGATCTATCCGACCGATTTCGGCCATGGCGACCACTTCTACTCCTAGTCAGTCGGGCGCTGGTGCACCCGAAGATGGCTTATGTGGCCATTGTAATGTAATAGATAAATTAATGGTAAAGTGATTATTATCTATCACAGATATCATAAGTTTATTTTATCATAAGTTTATTGTAAGTTTAAACAGAGATATTACTCGGGTGATTAAAGGATTATGACTTTTATAGCTACCTATTAATTTATTTATTCAATAATTCCAATGTGGCAGGTACAGGAACAAAAGGAATATAAAAAAAATGCACGAATCTTTTTTATATAAATTCTATACTCGTGCACCTTCCAGCATTATTTAAAAAACTCGCTCTATGTATTTACTAGCGGTCTGCCCGCGGCTACGCTCGCGCTATGTAAGATTTTCCCGTAGGAATAAGATTTTTCCCGGTAAAAAGTATCCTTTGTGTTAATCAAGGTTACAAACTATCTTCATTCCAAATTTTTTCCAAATCCATCCAGTAGTTTAGGCGTGAAAGCGGAACAAATATCCAAACATCTAAACATCCAAATATATTTTCACATTTGTAATATTAGTGTGATGTGATTAAAGTCGCGCAAGTATAATTATTATTGATTTCCTTTCAATCTTTGCATTTTTGGCCATTTAAGGGCCGTATGCGCAGAAACAGATCTTAAGTTGATCTCAAAACTACTAACGATTGATGTTCAAAATCAAAATCAATGACGTTCAAAATCAAAATATTACTTTATTTTCTTATGTGGAATTAATGGTAAATATAATTACTTAAGAAAACTCATTTTTTTTACTTTTTTGCGAGAAAATCTGCTTTAATCTATTTTAACTTTCAATAATCGTAGCGCCATCTATTAAGCGTGACCCCAATATTTCGCATTCGCAAATTATACGAGTAGTAACCAATGACAGTACTATAAATCGTCTCCCAAAAGGCGGCTAGTATTGGGGACATCGGGCGTTATCAAGGCCGGTACAATCAAATTGGGATTGAAAAATGGAGATTTCTCGTTTTTTTTAATTTGCTTTGATAAATTTTACATACTACTAGGATTTTTATAAGAATGAGCTAGATCAAATATAATTTTGATCATAATAATGAATATTATTAAGTACAATAAAATTGATACCCGAATATCGAAAAAAAAATTTTATTCGAATAAATGAAAGTACAAAGTACATTTTAATCAAATTATATTAATCTACCCTAGGAGGGTTATTTTGAGTCCACAAGTTATTTTGATTCACAGATCAAACAGACAAGACAGACAAGATCTGACAGCCCGAACTGTCAAATCAAATCAAATTCAGAAGATCATTGCCCGGGCACAAATCTCGCGCGTGCTCTTTAACGCAAAATCACGTTTATTACCAATCCGCAAGGTGCAAAGTCCGCTTTCTCTGATAACCCGATAAACGCACAATTAAAAATAAAACGAAACATTTGCTAATAGAGTTCAGTGACCGGATAAATTCGGCTAATGTACCAATACACAGCTAAATAAATAGTTCGTATCTTTATACACACAGTTGCTACGTGATGCTGGCTGACGATAAAAGCCGATACAAAGTTGCAATCAGTTACTATTTAAAAGAAAAGCCTGCAGAGTTTAGGAAGACTCTTTTTAAATTTGGAACTAAAAGCTAGTTTCTCTTTTTTTAAATCTTATAAATTCTAGCGAACTAATTTTATTCGAATAGCTCTTTGAACCAGAAACATGTTAGATACATGAAATGATATTATTTGACAGTTTTAATGCATTTTTAAGTCTAACTGGTGAAGCAATGCATTTCTAATGAAATGTCAAAAGGTAATATCGATGTCCGTGGTTTGTTTGTAGGAATGGCAGGATAAGACTTCTTGCTCTTATTTTTGTTTACGTTTGGTGAACGTTCAAAAACACTGGCTATTCCCGTGGTCTACATTAACGTTAAAATATGGACGGACAAGCTCAATGTGGACTATAAAAAGAATTAAGTAAATTGGGTCAAATGGCAGATTTCCGAAAAAGCTTTTGCTCTGTTAATAGACTATCTACACTGATGATGATGATTTGGATTGGACCCCCCATAAATAGGGCAATCAAGTCATCGACCACGCTCACCTATACGTGTATTGCTATAAAATAAAACGCAACCTTCAAACCCGTCCTTAATCTCAATAAAAAAATCTCCGAAATAAACCGGCCGGTTCTATAAATCGTCCGAAGTAATCGTAAAATAAATAAATTCGGACAGTCCTAATTCTATGCTCAGGCGCAAGGCCCGCGAATTTTTCACCAATCGCGCGTCGGCGTCACCTTGACACAGTTTTGGCATGCGCGGCGGATGCGAGCGAAAAAAAGAATAGTATAGTAGCTAGTACGATGTTTGTATAAATTCTGGTAAGATTCGCGGAGTTTAAAAATAGAACACAGATTGTGACAGATACCGGTTTTGAATACAGAACAATTTTTATTAAATGTTTCTGGCATATAAAACAAAAAAAGAGGACTATATATATATATATATATTTATTTATACTATAGTAATTTAAACAATTATATAAATATAAAATATAATAACTTTTGTGCAAACCAATAAAATAAATAAAGCATACTCAAACACGACAACAAAATAGGCATTCAAATACACCTCTATATTTACTATACATAAGAACCTTTTAAGTAGCTAATTGAATAATATCATTAACTTTGTATTGTAACTAGTGAGTGTCATTAACTGGGAAGACGCTGAAGCTTGTAACACAGTTTTTAACTAGCACAAGCTTCAGAGTTACTACATAAGCGAACCATGTAAAGTTACAAATAAAGAATTTATTATTATTATTATTATTATTAATATAGTTGTTCTAGTGTATAAATAATAAAGATCAATACTCAGGTTTTGGTGAACAGCACGACATTTTTATAAGTCAACGCTGCTTAAACATCTATATCCGCGCACAAAATAATTCTAAGAAATTAAAAAAATTAAACTGATGTGAAAACCCACACTAGTTTATTTTCATAATTACAAAAAAAAAAAATTTGGTGTTTTTTTTAATACACACAAACTGGACTAAATACATAAAATTATATTTAATCCGGCGTGTTTCAGCAGCATAGAACGGATCTTTCATAATTTTCAGTGTTGCATGCAATTTTGAAACATGTCCACTCTGGGTTTTGAGGAGATTTATCAGCGTTATTACTCTACTGATGTTAGATTATTTGACATAGTCGTGGTTAATTTATGTAATGTATTGCAGTCTTGGTATAAAGTGCGCCAAGCTGAAGAAAGCTGACGTCTTAGTTTGCCCGTCTACATTCCAAAATTAAAATCCAGTCCACAAAATGGCCTTGTACAACCAGCCAGTACAAGTTAACGTACTGCCCACTAAACCTGTTCCCTCCAAATACAAATGCAAGATATAATAAAAAAGCAAACACTGCTAGACACTGGCCGGCTACGTAATCCGTGTGACGTTCCACGTTTGAAATTGGAACTTTCACTTTCAGCCGCGCCGGTGCAGCGACCGCTGATACTTACGGACTGATTGTGTAGGAGAAATGTGCAACAAGGTGCATCAAAACTGCCACATCTTTAACGTGAAATAGAGTGTCATAAAATTATAGACTATTAGAATGAACTCTAGCGTCTATTAGTGATATCGCACGCACGCACATACACATAAATTAACGCATTTTTTGTATTTTTCCAAATCGAATTTACGTGAATTCAATATTTGATAGTTATTGATTTAACAAACGACAGATAACGTCGCACGCTCAAGACCTGCTCTTCAATTTAAAGGAGTTACATTAAGTTTACTGAGTTTAGAAGACCATCAACTGAAATCACGTAGGCTTGCTGTTTGGGCAGATTCTTATTTGTTTTTTTTTCTCCATTTAAAAATATCAAACATTTCCAGTCAGTATCAATCAAGGAACATTTTCTAGACCAATCAGCTCGTGTGTATATCTATGAGAGCGTCGCGCGTGCGCGGAAGTTGCCGATTAGTGTTGTGACTTAAAGCCATTAGCTGTATCGATAATTTTCAGCATTAACTCAAAACTAGTGTCGTATTATGCAGAATCGATGTGGCGCGGTGAGATTTTAGCTAATTAAGAATGTTTTGAGTCGAAATATTTATGTTGATGAATCTACCATTTTATGACAACGGTTTGATTTGTACGATCGTTTTAACATTCTATGCTTGTTCCATTATGGTCCGAGAGAGAAGCATAAAAGAATTCTCAAGTTGTATATATTCTCATGCGAGTCGTAAAAGGCGACCGACCTAGGTAACACCTTCATGAGCTAAGAAATTATTTCTTCTGTCCTGAGTAAGTTTGTATAGCGATGTCTCTACTTTTTAATCTGATTGAGTTTGATGAACTTTTTTTACAATAATATTGTTTTTTTTTAAGAGATGGTGTAAAGGTTGGGAAATGTCACAGACTAGTTACTTATTACCGAAAGAAAATGAGTTTTTCTTTACTACGGGAAAAACCTTAAAGAAGCGAAGACACACATTTTTAAAACTTTAAAAGCAGGAGTCTTTAAAATTGTATGATTTTAAAAAGCGTGAAATATATGTACTCGAAAACATCTGCATTTTGAATATCACGTTTTTTAGTTCTAAAGAGTAACAAGAGAAAGTGAATTCGAAATGTAAAAAATAACATATGATAATATAACCAATCATTTATTACGAACGCCCATCACTTGTAACTTATAGCGCCTTGAATCTTAATGTCTTTAGAATACAGATTATTATTGAATGTTAATGTAAAATAAATAAATTACTACATCACCGAAAAAGATACGAAATGTTTTTATATTTAACAAGTATTCAAGAAGATTTATGAAATTGCTAGACAGTAGAAAAACTTAATTTAAATAATTTATGTGTTTCTAAATTGATTTTAAATTCGATAGGTACTTAGATTATCCCAAGAATACCTATGTCTGAAAGAAAGCAGTTCACTATGATGTTTATAATGCTCGAAACTTACTTAGAAACGCACTATTATTTCTTCTATGCTTATAGTCAAATAACTCAACCGTAATTCGGATGAAAAAGTATTATGACGTCACACCGTGCTGTGATCGTCCGTGTACATGGTTTAGTTTGATTGTTACCAAGATTTAAATTCACAATTAAAATTAACCCGAAATTGTGTGAAAATTTATATTGAATAAGTACTTAAATACAGGAATTTGAATTGACGGCCGTAGCCCAGGTGGTAGTGTATCTGCCTCTGACGCACAGGGTCGCGAGTTCGAATCCCGCCCAGGGCAAACATTCGTGTGATGAGCACTTGTGTTTGCCTGCTTAGTTTGGGATCAGATGGCCGTGTGTGAAGGTGTCCCCACATTTTTATTTATTATTTATTTATGATACCGCGGGAAACATAGTTAAATTGTTCATCTAGCAACCAATAAACAAACAACGACTGTTTGTTATTATGTTTCTGAACAGCTTTAACGCTAACAATCGGTGATTGTGCATAATATGTGCATCCTCGCGATAAGGCCAAGGCTGCGATATGCAGTAAAATGCAGTTACTATGGTATCAGCACTAGAGTGGTTCCGCACTCTTGTGATATGCGTTTGATATCAAATAGGGCATTTGCATTCAAAACATGTTATTATTCACTTTCCAGGAAATAGATCGTCCCAAATGAAATTGTTATGAAAAAACCAGCTTGCCGTTAATCACACTAATAATATAAATGTGAAAATATATTTGGATGTTTAGATGTTTGGATGTACTTTCACGCCTATACTACTAGACGGATTTAGACGAAATTTGGAATGAAGATAGTTTGTAACCTCAATTAACACATAGGTGATACTTTTTACAGGGAAAAATCTTATTCCCACGGGAAAATCTTACATAGCGCGAGCGTAGTCACGGTCGGATCGCTAGTTTTGTAAATAATAATTTAGGCAAATAGGAAATAAAAATATTATTTAAAATTACCGATAAAAACAATTTATTTCACACTAAATAAAATTCTGCGCTGCCCGCATCCAGCGGCTTCCCGCGACCTTCACCAGATCGTCGGTCCACCTTGTGGGAGGCCTACCCATACCCACGCGGATATGCGCACTGCGCAGGCGCAGAACCAGTCGTTGTGGAAATCTTTGGGGAGGCCTTTGTCCAGAAGTGGTGGCTGAGATGATGATGAATTAAAATTATTTTGAAAGAACTAGCCTGTCGATAACTTTGTAAATAATTTACACAAATAACACACACACGCCACCACCATATACCATACCACCACACCACCATATACCATACCATATTACTTATATTATTTATTTATTTATTATTAGTGACACTTCACAGCTATGGCCATATACGCCGCAGACCATCAGACTATGTAGGAAAAAGATGCCTCGACCTCACTGTCCGGGGCCCTAGATCACGCGGTAGGCCTAAAAAGCGCTGGCTGGACGTCGTGAAAGCGGATATGGAAGAGAACAATCTCACACCTAAGGATGCCGAAGACCGGGCAAAGTGGAGAAGATTGAGTAGGAAAGCGGACCCCAGCACTAGGCCGGGAAAACGCTAGGACGAAGAAGAAGTGACACTTCACAGCAATAAGTGACATTCAAATTATATAGCCAATAACGAAGATCACATATTACATTTTATCAAGGGTAGGGAGAAAGATTTTTTTTTAATCGATACAAAAAAAAGAGGACCTTTATAAAATTGTTTCTATATAAAATGGATAGTAATATATACATAGTAGTTCATAGTAATACATAGTAATATGTTTCAATATTATACTGGCCAAATAATTCTATAGGTATTTAATTAAGCTATATAGTAAGAGCAGGCCTTCACGAAATGACATAATGTGCATTCATTTTGAAAACACTTGGTCAATTATTACAGTCCACTGCTGGACTATGAGCCTCTGCCATAATTTCCACGCTTGGCAGGCGGGTTGGAGATCGCAGATTAAAAGGTTACTGTATCAGAGAGCGCTGCTGCCCGTTCCCTGTTCAATGTGTAGTCCCTAAGTCGCCTCTTACGACACCCACGGGAAGAGTAGAGGTTGGTGACAAATGTATTCTACTCTGCCGTCACCACACGGCAATATACAAAATGTCAATATACAAAATTAAAATTAAAATAAAAATGGTAATTAAGTACCTCGTCATTTTTTTTTTGTAAACGAATAAATAAATATGAAATAATCACGATGTTTTAAATACCTATACACTGTATAAATTTTTTTAACATCAATCCATGCATGACCATACATTATATCGTGCGTGTTATTCTAACTTGACACCACGTATCTTATCAAGTTTTATGATAAAAGTCGTGAAAAAATCGCAATCTTTTCCCGAAAGATAGATAGATAGCGAATCCTAAAATGTAGGTCGCAATGACTAACTTATCTTTCTGCAAATTACTAAACTAAACATTGACCTTGTGCGCATGACAATTGCGCAGTCAAAAAAAAAACGTGAAGATCTTTAGATCCACGAAAAATTGAGAAAAATAGATCTGTTATGCGAATTCGGCATTGAATATGTTTATTTGCAAATGTGGTCAGTTTTATTTAAAAAAAACTTGTATTATATCACACCAAGCTCTTCAGCCATCATCAACAGATAAGCCCCAAACGAGAGGCTTGAGCCTACCATAGGGCGATCAGGCCTTTGTCGACCACGCTGGCCGGGTTGGTCGACTTCACACCTCAACAGCTCATATACGTCCCCACCGAGGGGCTCGAGCCTACTCTGAATTAGAGCAATTAGGCCTTAGTTGACCACACTGGCCCAGTGTGGGTTGGCCGACTTCACACACAACCTTTGAATTCCTCCGCAGGAGTGTGCAGGTTTCATCATGTTTTCCTTCACCGTAAGAGCGTCGAATAAAGGTATGAATTCGAAATTCGAAAACACATTGGTACGTGGTGGGGATCGAACTCGCGTCTCGCGGACGGGAGGCAGCGGCCCTAGCCACTAGACCACTGACACTCTTAACACAGTACAACCTTTGAATTTCTTCGCAGGACTGTGCAGGTATCCTCAAGATGTTTCCCTTCACCGTAAAAGCGTCGTACGAACATAAAGTACTCTTCGTTGAAATTCGAAAACACATTTAATAGAATAGAGTTTATAATTGCACACAAGAGATAAACAGAAAAATGCAGTTCAAATAATAGTGTATAGATGGGCGGTCTTATTGCTGAGGTAGCAATTTCTTCCAGGCAACCTTCGCGTAGGTACAGGAAAAACGCAACGAATACTGCTGGACAGCATTGTTCCGTGAATTACGTGATGGAGATCGAACCCGAGTCTCCCGAACAGAGGGCTCTAGCCACTACAGGCGAGAGGCGTAATAAACTTTCTTGTTAAGTTTAGTGTTCCAATTATTTACTTAGCTACAGTAGTAATTAATCAAAAGGAAAATGCCATAAAAACCTTTGACATTTAAAGAAGCAAGGACTGTCAATGACCTATAAGGATATCCATGAGCCATTTTTTACTGAAACTTTGCAAATTAAAAACAAAGTAAATATTGATTCTTCTAATAACTCTAATACGGCTACTTTTGCATCTGTTTTTTTTTTTTTAGCAATAAAGGCGGCCTTATTATTTTGACTCTTTTTTATGTGTGTCTGAATTTGACAAATTGTGTCATAATTAATATAAGTCATAGCTTACGAGTACATTAAGAATTTACCAACGTTTGTTGTTATCTTTTACGTAATTTAATTTGAAGAATTTTCTTCTTAGCAAAGGGTCCTTGTACTCATAATGCGTTCTTTATTTTCTCGGTAATAAATACAATGTTTGTATACATCAAAATAATGCAAAAACCTCTAGGGCGATAGCTCAGCCCATGCAACTGGACATCTGTAATTCTGGACCTTTTTCAAATGTACCGAATTTGTATTTAAAAAAATACGGCTTTTTGAAAAGTTGTGAAACAAAATTGGTCGGTTTTTGAATTATTTAGCTAGCATGCTGTGTGAACAATATATATATATAAATATATATTTATTTATTTATATATAATAAAGACATACGCAACTCTCAATCCAAGTACTACATACCTTAAGGTATTTATATAATTGCAATAATAATCAAATTTCAAATTCAGAAAGCTACACATAATATTTATCTATAATAAATAAAATTATGTAAGTAATAAAATATACTACTCCGTAATAATTTAAATGTGAGCAGTAATAACAATTTATTTTATTTGACGCAATTAAATTAAAATTATGCGTAGAGAAAGTAAAGCACTCAATGTCAATAAAACGTAAATAAAATTATAATCCATTTTATTAAACTGTAATTAATATAATAGTAATATTACGTAATAAAATATAGTTATTGTGAAATAGTAATGATTTAGAAGAGACCATGTTGTTTTTGCGGTCGCGTGCAAAATGCAACGCGTTGATGTCTTTTGTATGAAAGTGTGGAGAATTAGCTTGCAGTTTCTATGTTTGAAAGTTTTTATTACTTTTTTGCTGTAGTTTGTATCTACCTATGCTAAAGTACATTAATTTCTGAATTAAAAGAATTTTCAGTGGTTCAAACGGGTGTTGAATAAGTTTTTGAAACACACTTGAAAAACTTTTTTTCAATAAATTTTATTTAATTTTTTTTTAATTATTTTGGTAATGTTACCCACGTTATCAATGTCCAATCTTTTAATTCAGAAAACGAATTGCATTTTGTTTTAAAACCCACCACAACAACACTCACACCTAAACAATTAAAAAACACTTACCAAATCCAAAACGCAATCCAAATTGCAAATCCAAAACACACAAAAATCCAGTTTCAATATAAATAATCATTCAAAAAATTCCATAAAACGCAAATATCTGCGATCACAACACTAAGTCACTTCAGTTTAAATTTCGAACACCGTGCGTACTTTTTAAATTGGAACGCTGTGACGTTGCGCGCGCGTGTAGCCGCGGCGACAGCTCGCGAGTCACTGAACTGACGCGCGCGCCTCTGGCGGCAAGCTTCCACTTGTTATCATTGTAAACCCTAAAATAGGGGGATTCTAGTAAATTAGGTCATTCGGATATTTTTGAGGAATTTCTTGAGAGAAAATATGAGGGTTAATTTTTGAAATTAACATTTAAATACGAGCTATCTGATGGCTTTAAAAAGTCCTTTTCAACATTTGAGGGCTATGTAAATAAGTACCTAAAACTAGGTAAGTAAATAAGTACCTAAAGGGGTAAGTCTTCCTATAGGGTTGCCTTCCGCTCCCGAAAAGCCCGGTTATGCGTGATACGTCGATTTTACGAAGCAAACATTTTAGGTCCATGTAAAAAAAAAATCTGTCTAATAAGATTCTTATATATATCAAAACAAATCTGACCTGAGGTGCCTGAGGTCAACATGATGACGTCACAGGTTGCTATTAGTATTTGACAAGTCTCCACAAAATAAAAGGACATCCAGCACATGTATAATTTTAAACAAAAAAAAAAACACGTGAAATCATGTGAAGATTCTGAATCACAATTCCACTGCAATTTCTCTCGAAAATAATAGAAATCCAGTTTCTATAGTTGCTTTTTGTTTCTTAATTGTGATTTTTTCAAGCTAATAATATTAGCTTAGTATGACATGCACTGCATTGTTTGTAACTAAAAAAAAGTTAATTTTGTGACAAATCCGGAAAAAACGGCTTTTAGAATCAATTTTCCGAAAAGAAATTCCAGTGGAATATGTTTCAAAATCATTGGCTGAATGTGCTATCATTTTTTGGAAACCATTACACTTCTCTCCTTGTCAGGGATTGGGAATGCATTTTTTTCACTATTGGACTTTCAATATGCGGAGCTCTGTGTAGAAAACCTCGCAAAATGAAGTTTACAGGCGTTGCAATTTTTCCTTTCCTTGTAGAAGCAGCAAAATTATTAAAACTGGTCCAGTGCGGATCGGTCGACTTCACACGTAACCTTCAGTTCGAATTCACAAAAGTGTGCATGTTTCCTCGTGATATTTTCCTTCAACGTAAGAAAGTCATATAACCCAATTTTTATAACTGTGCGCCTGTCAACGTCATAATATTTGCATGTTGGTAGATTTGGTATCCGTTTTGATAGGCGTCGGAGGAGGTGAGGAAGTAAGCGGGCGGGTGAATTCAATGCCACCAACATGACGATTTTGACAGCTCGAAGCGCACAGTTAAAATAATTGAGTTATATAAACGAACATAGTGAACTCGAAATCCGAAATACACTGCTACGTATAGGGTTGCCATATGGTATACCTGACAAAAAGCCTGGTTTCTAATAAAAAGTCCTGACATCACGCTAAAGCGCCCGCCCACCACGTGACGGTGGTGCAGCAAAAATAAATTGGCAGGTTAGGCATCTATTTTTCTATTCGCGTAAAATTTATAAGTAGAAAAAGAAAGTTCTAAGTTTATCGTTCTTTTTTTTTTCGTTTTGATTGTGTTGATTATTATTTACTGCCAATGTAGCCAGTTGATTGTTACAAAAGAAAAGATCAATAAATAAAACTAAATTTCTATGATTTGTTTAACTCTAAAATCGAAAAATCCTGACACTTTCCAAGTCCGGCCGAAGTCCTGACAGGGACCAAAAATCCTGACATGTCAGGACAAATCCTGACGTATGGCAAACCTAGCTACGTGGGATTCGAACCGATGTCTCCCAGACAGAAGTAGCGACTCTAACTACTTCACTATCGACGACTTTCTTTCTTTCTTTCGGGTTTTTCTTTCTTTCTTTCTTATCGATCGTTGATTCCACTATATCAACTTATTAAAACTTCGTTGGTCGTGGTAGGCTCAGGCCACTCGGTGGCAAGATAAGCGGTTAACAAAATACTTAATATTATTACTACATCGCCTCGTAAAAGACTAAATGAAATATGCAACTAAATTAAAAGCGAAAACTATTTGCTTTCATCGCACTGACTCGGGAGATTCAATTAAATAAAAGCGAATCTCAAACCAATTAAAATGGATACAACGGCCATGCAATGTAGTATTGCGAACAATCTTTCTACACTTCTTACAACTATTTTACAAGTTACATTGCCGCTTTGCTACGCAGTTACATTACTCAATGTTAAAAATAGACGATAATGTATTTCTTAGTAAGTTTATTTTGCTGTATTTTATCTCTCTGAAGCAAGTGAAGATGTTGCCAGTACTTTCTAATTGAAAATAACTAAAGGGGTCTAAAATGTAACGAATGTTGTCGACAAGAATATTAAAAAGTTTCAGGACTCTTTAAATAGATTATTCAGATAATAAGTGAGTAATATAGCAGATTAAAAAAAATCCATGCAAGAATTTCTATAACGCCATTGGTGAATTGAATGAAGATGCATATGAAACAAGTTTTTGCATCACTGACATGTAACTACACGTAGAAGCCGATTGTTTCAAATAAAAGTATAAATTATTTGTCTCCCCAAAGCAAAAGCAGAGAAAATTATATCCAGATCAAGCAACACTAAACTAAAGCAAATCCCTCACACATCAGAGATCAAACAGCGCTGAAAAATCCTAAGCTTATCTAAATAATACTCCAATGCTTAATTAGCTTTCCACCCTCGAAATACCCAAACTCATCTAAATTACAATTCGCCTGCCTGGCAACACTGAGCCCGAGCGAAGGTACACGAAACAGTCCGAGCGAGGTCGATTGGCGCCGAAGATTGCCGACGACGGCCGACCACTCGCGGCCGCCAGAGAGGCCGCAGCGCGGGTAGCGCGTCACTCAAGGTGAAAATGGTTCCCGCCAAACTGCGTAATAGTTACTTAATTGTATTTATTTATTAATTACATGTAGTTTTTTTTTTTTCTTCTTCCTAACTAATAGCGACTATTGGCGACACATCTTATGTAGACGTATTTCGCCAGTGTCGAGTGATATTTGTAGGTTTAAGATATATATCCTTGGATGATTGTTTGGTGAATTGGGCTCAGTAATGTGATAGTACAATTACTGAAGCCACCACGAGGCCTCTTGGTATCATCTAAAAATGTCAGCAAAGTGTAAGCGATTCAATTGTTTTATTAAAGTTTATAGTCCCGAAACATTCACTGGATAATGCACTATCAAAATTATATACTAAACACTTGAATAAACTAAAATTAAAAAATTAAAACGAAGACACGTCCGCCATTGTCAGATGCTGACAAAAGACCATTACAAGTAGTTGTATTGTAACCTTGGAAATGTAAAGATTTAAAGGGCGGTGAAAATAACAAGTACATGTGACAAGTACCTACATATCAGATAAACTGGGTTAAAATTGGCGAAACAAGCACGTTCCTCTTTACAAAATTTTACAGTAAGTTATTTTTGGCTGAAAGTTTTGCATAGCTATTTGCAACCAATTCATTCTTTTTTTCAGGGCCCCATTTCATGAAGCTTCAATATAACATTTTTTTTATATCCTACTTGCTGAAAATATGAACAATTTCATGTTTTGTCGACATAATCCTGATTAATGAATTTCGATTGGACAAATTTTACTTATAATCTTATAAAATCTTGGTTGAATTTGTCCCTATCCACGTTGTTGCCAGAATACTTAAAAACTATCTTATTTCTTTCTCTCTGTTACATAATAATAGATTTAACATAAATACATTTTATTATAAGATTTATAACTATAAAGGTATGCTGATTGTTCTAACGCCAAACTTTATTTTTAGTTTTAAAACTCTCAAGTTTCTTAGAGGCCGTCGTCGTCGCGTCGTTATCATAACAATAGTATTAAATTGTCGTTAATTTAAAATAAAAAGGCCCTCAGCCAATCTCCACTTCTTCACATTAAAGTACTTAAAGATAAAGAAAGATAAAAATGTCTTTATTCGAAGGTAAGATTTAACAAATCATTTTTCGACGTTAAAGCTAGCTAGTTAAAAGACAAAAGAAGTTTGTCCCTCGTTGGCACGTTCACTACAAGTGTATGTACTTTTGATGTGCGGTGACGGCAGAGTAGAATACATTTGTCACCCAAGAGCACAGCAGCCTGCGCATGATCACCGGAGCCCCATACTTCGTGCGTAACTCCACCATCCTGCGGGACCTGGAGCACGAGAACTTGGACGCCTTCATCGCTCGCCTAGCAACCACAATGTTCGAACGAGCGGACCAGTCCTCGTTCGAACATATTCGCGGGATTGCCCCACTACACGGACGCCCACCGGACACAAGGTCGAAGGCTCTCCCCAGGGAGCTTCTACTGGCGAGAAGCGCCGAGGAGGAGAGCCCCGCATCACAGAGAGACACCACAACCCAATGATGGCCACAGTTCCACCACCCAATGATGGCACCGGCTAACAAGCCGTTTCCCGCGCCCGGTCCTTAGTAGAGGACCGCGAGGACAGCCCCAGCCATAGCCGCGAGGCTGATGCTGGCTCCCATCGCCCACAGCTGGCGACTGAGAAGACCGAGTGTACATTTGTCACCAATCCCTACTCTTCCCGTGGGTGTCGTAAGAGGCAACTTAGGGACTACACATTGAACAGGGAACGGGCAGCAGCGCTCTCTGATACAGTAACCTTTTAATCTGCGATCTCCAACCCGCCTGCCAAGCGTGGAGGTTATGGTAAAACCCTGCACTTAAGTAGAGGAGGCTCATAGTCCAGCAGTGGATTGTAACGGGCCGTTGATTTGATTTGACTTGTACTTTTGATGATAAGGTGTTAAATGAAATGAATAGTTTATTAACTTTTGGATGTTACTTACATGTCTTAGTTTCGTCATCACATTTTTTTGGGTGAGTTCACTACACGATGTGCGAACTCTGTGGAGAAGAAACTCCACATGCGTCGCAACAACACCTGTTGTATTGTGTTAAAAAGTTTGAAATGTTATGTTTTCTTTTTTGACACTTCCGCGATCAGAAACGACGCGACGTTTGTTTATATTATTTAGAACTACTAAAAGCTTACATTATTTACATAACTACATAATGGGGTAGTAAAAAAGTTATTGTTAACTCATCATCATCATCATCATCGTGTGGGTTGTAAAGTCAACAACCGACCTCACAAACCCTGGTGTCAGTGTTATAGAGCCGCCAAAGGCCACTGACTTGGGTCATGTAACGACTAGATAGTAGCCGCGACATACGGCTTAACGTGCCTTCCGAAGCACGGAATCATTTTTATTTTCGGACAATCAGGTATTTCAGCCTGCAATATCCTAACCAAACTGGGGAAAGTCTCACAAAGAGATTTTTGCTTGACAGTGTCACCGGGAATCGAACCCGGAACCTCCGTAATGGGCGTTGAAATCTCGACCACTCGGCCACGGAGGCTGTTAACTGTTAGTCTGGCCTGTACAATAAACTTTATAGTAATCTTTAAATTCATCAGCTACAATAATAAAAGCTTGTATTGGATTTGGGCTCTATACACAGAATAAAAAGGTACTTTGGTCGAGGGGCTCGAGCCTACCCTTAATTAGGGCGATAAGGCCTTAGTCGACCACGCTGGCCCAGTGCGGGTTGTACTAGCTTTAGTTATAATTGTATTAAAACCAAAAATAAAATATGTTCAAGTTCATTTAAATGACCTTCTAGTCAAGGTTTTATTTAAATTGAACTGATTTAAATATTATTTATAATATGTTCTATGTTTATGTTTCTATATGTTTGTTATTTATTGTTTTTATGTTCCTTTTGTGTGCAATAAAGTGTTATTACTTACTTACTTATATAATATATAAGTGTGATTTAAAAACAAGTAGATCGATTAAAAAAATCTGCAACTGACTTCCTGTTTTAAACTAAAAAACCAAAATAACAGAAAGACGAAGAAAGAAGAAGAAAAAAAGAATGAATATTGATGATGTTTTTAATGAAGTTGTATCTATTTTTATTACTTTATCTAGGCTTCTAGATCTTTGCAATGTCTACTAAAAACATCATTATAATTAAATAAATTATTACAAAGTGACAGCTAGCAACAAGGTATCCTAGAATTTCATTGACGAGTTATAACTTAACACGAAAAAAACAACTTAGCACATACCGCAAAACCTCTTAGGTAGAGTATTTTGGTTAATAAAATTTAACACCTTTAAACCCCATTTTTCAAAATTCTCAAAAAAATATTTATTCGTACAAAAGTAAACAAAATTAGAGATTTTAGAAGAGCGTTAGCTGTTTAGTTTCACTGATTGGACTGGACAACCACTTGAGGGGTTTCAAATCAGATGAACGAGAAAATGGCCCAGCATATAACGAGTGTGGTCAGTTCCCTTTCATGTCGACCGGCGAAGTATCATAAACTGAGATAGTTCACCTTTCATTATAGCATTAAAAAGAACCTTCAAAACATTATCACGGGCAATTTACAGTTGCGCGTTTTACTGCGCGCGCAAGGTCCCATCGAAAGCGCGGGAAAAAGAGTGTCAAACAGGTAAAAAAAAAACTGCAAATAGCGCTGGCTGAAAAAGACGGACTTTTCCAAAGAGTTATTACTAAATCTTTTCAGGAAAATTCGCTTTTTTCCGTGATATTTATAGTTTCCCTACCTTTGTTTTTTGTTAAATTAAAATTTCGACACTGGCACAAACATTACTAGTGCCATAAGGAAAAAAAATGTTTTCTTTTTTAAGGAAAATGTTTTTTTTTTATATTGTTCTCATTTTGGTCTTTGTTTTCTCAATCATAAAACTTAAATAATCGCAAGTATGGGAGCCTATTTAATACAAATTATATTTACGATTTACAATAATTCGACGTACGCGTACGCACATTACGTTACCGATATACCAAAAATATTATATTTTGTAATTAAGGCTGATTGGCTACGCAATGTACAATAGCCAGCACATGCAGCTAGACACTTTGACCTTGATAGCACCTTTACTACGTAGCAGTAGAGTCGGTAATCGTAACGCGAGTATTCAGCTACATGTGCTATCTACTGCACTTCGAATTGTAATTGTACTTAATTGAGGCCGCGGACAAGACCACTAGTGATATATAAATTAGAGTTTTTTCCTTGCTTTAAAAGGCACGTTAAGCATTTAGTTCCGCGACTCATGTAAAAAACATACTATCTGGATTACTTTAACCTATACTTCGTCCATCGGGTTTTTTTTTAATGTATATTTAAAAGATTATAGGTAGGTATGTGGAGAATCAAATTATTGTTTGTTATTATTATTAATAACAAACTTCATCAGCTGTTGGCCAAATTTGATAGATTTGACGCGATTCAGTGGCAGTGGTAGAAAACATTTTTTCAGAGTCATAAAATAATAAGTAATAGGATTTAGGTACATCACAAAAACATGTACCCCTGTCCTTTGAAGAATCTAATATATTTAAGAGTCTGTCCTTATGAGCCTAAAAAAATATTTCACCGTTTTGTTTAATCGTCTATTTAATTTTACACCCTAAACCTATGTAAGTACTTACCACACAGCAACAAATACAAACTCGAGGTTCTGAATCAATATTAGAGTTTGCATCCTACGATTGCGTTGCAAAAGTTTCAACTACCTTCGGTAAGGTCGCGAATTTTGTTGAGGTCACGCCTAGGTCACTCGCTGAGGTCAATGGTGACTTATGGCAGACATGCAATGTAAGAATTCGTAACTTGGTTAATGCCTCGGCCACACAGAGCAGGACAGCCTCCGTGGCCGAGTGGTCGAGATTTCGACGCTCATTACATACAGCCGGTGTTAGGTTCTGGGTTCGATTCCCGGACGTCATTACGGACGTTCTAGATTTGAATCCCGAACTGTGGTCGAACAAAAATCACTGAGCGACAAGTGAATTATTGTCACGTTTATTTATTAGCAACCAATTTTGATCAGGCTTAGCCGTGTCGTGACTGCAGAGTAGAATACATTAGTCACTAACCCCTACTCGTCCCGTGGGTGTCGTAAGAGGCGACTTAGGGACTACACATTGAACAGGGAACGGGCAGCAGCGCTCTCTGATACAGTAACCTTTTAATCTGCGGTCTCCAACCCGCCTGCCAAGCGTGGAGATTATGGCAATACTAAACACTGTGGAGGAGGTTCATAGTCCAGCAGTGGACTGTAATGGGCCGTTGATGTTGATGAATTTTGATAAGTACCTATAAGGTGTCCGATGTTTGTATTTTATCTGTTTCTTAATTTTTTATTAATTTCAACTACTATTTATGCACTATACCTTTTCTTGCCCTAACGGACCTAAGTGTAATATTTCGGTTTATGATCAAATAAATAGATAATATTCATTAAGATTAAGAAAGTCATGAAAAAATTGTGCACTAACTTAACTAACACCATTTATTGCAAACTCGGCTATATTGTAACGCGAGCATACTATTAATGTAGGTGAACTTCTTGCAAGTACAGCAAAATAACACGTCCCACTAACAAATAAACATAAACAAACCCTGACCTCGTGATCATTACCATAATTACACTATTTCTAATTTATGTTTTATTGTATTAAGTCAAATAATTGTTTAATTAATACAAATTTTATTTTTTAAGAACTGTATAAAAATATTTTATCATTGTTACGTTGATGCCTAAGATACAAGTAAGAAATACTTAGTTTAGGCATCGCATTCATATTTTGTCTGCTTTATTTTTTATTTTTGTATTTCTATACTCTATGTTTTAGATGAAGTTTTTATTGAAATAAATATTAACTTATCTAAAAAAAAAATAGCGGGCGCGTACTAGATACGATATACCATGAGAAGTTGTTTAATGAAGTCAGTATTAGCAGCAGCGGTCGCATTGATCTGTTCTGTAGCAGTAACAATATTATTAAAAAGGTGTTGTCAATAAATATGCCACACACACTGATCAGCGAAGATCGATTCACCCACGAAGTTTCTAGATTTTGTTATTAGTGTTCTAAAACCCACTGAATCCGTTATTGTTTCTTATACAAACTGTTTCCTACATGTGGAGGCTTGTCATTAGAGCTCGTGTTGTCTATACAGATACATTTGTTGTAAATTTTAGCTGTAAGCTTCCCAAACAAAATGAAATAAAATAAAGTTGCCTGTGCCTAAAGGTTGCCTGGAAGAAATTGCTATGAAGCAACAAGCCCGCCTAACTGTGCACTTCCTGTGTGTGAAATAAAATAATATTCATTCATAGATTCATTGTCAAAGTCCGTAATGAACTTGCATCGATAAACGGTTCCGTAGGTACTAAATGCATTTTAATATGGCGACAATTCGACAACGTGCTTACGTATTTTATTATTATGGCTAATAAACAAAATGGCGTTGCACCAACTATCTATCATTTGCATGTTCTGCACACTTTCACTTGGATCTAGCCCTTATGTAACTAAGTGCAGCGTAGAATACAAGTACACAACTGCATAGATACAGGTAGCTATAGTTAGCTATGAATGCACATTTAGATCGAAATTTGTCGTTTAAAAAACTGTTCGAATTTTCTCTTGTGATTCACAATACAGCTTGGCAAAAAAGAGTTTGGAAAAAATGAGGGCGCTTCTGTCGCACTTGTGGCCACCTCGTAGTCAAATAGGAAAGGAAAAATTACTTAATTTATAAAATATTGTAAAATTAACGAATAAGAATCAACATGGCATACCAATGGGATAATAAAAATCAACCCAGCATGAATGGCAGCAAACTAAATATTTAGTTCCACCTGTCACCGCTCCAAACTCTTTTTTGGTAAGCTGTACTAACCAGTGGTAACCAAGCTTCACAGTTTGGCTAATCGCCGGAAGATTGCATGTCTGTCAGTAATTTACAGGCTGTATTTCGGGGAGTGTGCACATGGGCTGCATGAGCTCATTCCGCCATCACCATTTTACTATCCAGTCCAGTCAGAGTCCAGACGAACTGCAGCATACCATCCGCACTTGGTCGACATACCCCTTTGCCGCACGAAGCGCTTTCAATCATCTTTTATTATGCGCACGGCCAAGGATTGGAATTCTTTGCCTGCTTCTGTTTTTTTGAGTGCTCATAACCCAAGCATTTTCAAAGTTAGAGTGAACAGGCACCCTCTGGGCGAACTTGTTCCATCATCGACCGCATCTCGTCCCTCGCGGACTTGATTGTGGTCAACAGTAAGCCCATCAATTAATAATAAAAAAAAAACATTGACCCCTTGGGCGATTAGGTCTTAGTCAACCACGCTGGCCCAGTGCGGGTTGGATGACTTCACACACAACCTTTAAATTTCTTCGCAGGAGTGTGCAGGTTTCATCACGATGTTTTTCCTTCACCGTAAGAGCGTCGAATAAACGTACATATGAATAGGCATTAGTGGCATTACAATATGAACTATATCATATATAATTAATTTATGATTTAGGTATGTGGTCCAGCAGCCGCCACGAATCTGCTGAGCACTACACGAAGAGTGTTGTAGAGGGTTATGTGGCAATAACCAGGGCACAGTCCGAAGAAAGGAAAAAAAGGTATTTATAGAATAGTAGAGGATAGTAGAAAAACTTTAGGAATGTACAATCGGAGATCAGGTCATGAAGTGAAGAATTTAGCAGGAAAAAGACAAAATCGAAACGTAAGAAATCTAAATTTGAAAATGAATTTAAAATGAAAGATGAAACTGCCAGCAAGAAATGTTGCCAGTCATAAAACAGGAAAGAGGACGAATGCTTCGTTACAGGTATATATAATTTAGGGTTCGTGGGATCGGTAATCGACCGATCATAGATCATTTCGAAACAAACAAACCCTACACTCATAGCCCGTAGATCGACGCGGGCGCACTGTAAGCACACACCGAAACCGCAAGATCTCCACAATTTCTCCTTCTCACGGCCAGCGGCGCCCGCGCTCATTACGTAACAAGTATCGTGTAGGCTTTGTCAGCGACCAGCTTGGCTAGGCTGACTGACTAGCCTATTTTTTCAAACTTGATACGTGTCGAAAAATAATCGTTTGTTGTTATTTTCAGCTCTCATACTCTCATCTGAGAGGCTCGAACTTACCCTGCATCAGATGATAGGTCTTGCAGCTGGTCCAGTGTGGGTCACACGAATATAAAGAGGAATATTGGTCAACCATTCGCTTTGTGCTCGTGGTTTTCGGATCCTAACTAGCCGTAGAACGATAGGTAAACAAAGAAACACACTCAATTTAAGTTAGCAAAAAACTGGATAAGTATCTTTTTGTCCGAGCGAGCGAAGCGTCTCTGTTTCAGCTTGGCCAAATTTGCTTTTGTATGTCCATCTGTTTGTTTGTTTCACTCTACAGGTCGCGTTTCTCAACCGATTCTCGTGAAATTTTGTGAGCAGGTTCGATAAATTTATAGAATTTTTTGTTGAGTCAGTTTTTGGAAATTATAAAAAATTACGGAGCTAGGGGGGTTGCCAGCTTACAAGGTCTACCGCTAAGGCTGTTTTCCTCTACAGGTCACATTTCTTAACCAATAAAATAAAGTAAAATAAAATAAATAAATGAATTTCAAAAGTTATGTACAGACTCGCGAGGTCTACAGCTCACAGAGCCACTAGTTTTTATAAGTTCGAGTCATTGATTTACAACAGGCTTAGAACATGAATGCTCAAAAAATGGACCGGCAAAGTGGTGCGCAGCGTACCTATACTTTCAAATAGGTGACATGTTTCTAGTGTATTTTTGTATGACGCGCTATAGATAGATAGATAGATAGATAGATAGATAAAGCATTTATTTGATACTGCAGACACAAAAATTAAATATGAATATCATAACATAACCTGACACACCAGGTTATGCACGTGTGCTGCAGCAGTGCAAGAAGGTCGTAGCTCAGCGTCGATACATACTCAGGAGAGCAGATATCGCTGATTTTCAGGCCTATCTAGGCCTGTTGTAAATCAGTGGTTCTACAGCGCTCCTATTTTCTTAATTCTAGAAGAGCGTTTCACAGAGTATGTTTATGAAACCAACTGATGCCTTGGAAATAAAGAAACTTGTTAAAAAATTAAAAAATGGTAGTAGTTGTGGACCAGACGAATTGAGTACAAAGATCATTAAAAATAATATTGATATGGTTTCTCTTCCTTTGTGTGATATATTTAACTCATGCATCGAACAACAGGTGTTCCCTCGTGTGCTTAAGAGAGCGAAGGTTATACCCGTCTATAAAAAGGGGGATGCTCATGATGTTTCGAATTACAGACCTATTTCTATTCTGTCTGTAATATCTAAAATATTTGAGGGTATAATGGCTGACAGAATTCAAAGTTATTTTGCATCAAATGACTTCTTTACTGAAAGGCAATATGGATTTAGGAAAAACTTTAATACAGTCATGGCAATGCGCGACTTGGTAAATGAGATTCTCCAAATCCTCAATCGAGATTCGAAGTGCATGGGAATCTTCTGCGACCTTAGTAAGGCATTTGATAGTGTAAGTCATGACATACTACTTCATAAACTTGAGTATTATGGTGTACGAGGAGCGGCTTATAATCTACTTAAATCATATCTTAATGATCGTACTCAATATGTGGAATTAATTGATAACAATATGACAAATAGTGCTAAAGTTGCTTCTCTTGACCGGGAAATCAGGTATGGGGTGCCGCAGGGTTCGGTGCTAGGACCACTTTTATTTACAATTTTTATTAACGATCTGCCTAGCAATATTACTAGGGGCGCTGCGTATCTTTATGCTGATGATACAAGTATAATATTAAATAGTACCTCTTTTGACATATTACATTGTGAAGTACAACGTGCTTGGGAAGAGTTGATAGAGTGGTTTGATGCCAATGGCTTACGAATGAATGTTGACAAGAGCTATTATGTCACTTTTAGACGGCACGCTAACAGTCATGATTGCACTTTTAAGATTCCAGTTGAAAAAAAGGACACAGTTCGTTTTCTTGGTGTGGAACTGGACAGTCAGCTAAGGTGGTGCAGTCACATTGATAAAATTAAGAAGAAGTTGGCTAGTGCATGCTACTCACTGAAATCAATGCGTAGTTTGGTTGATGTTCATACTTTGAAGCTTATGTACTTCTCCTATTTTGAAAGTATCATGCGTTACGGGCTTGAACTCTGGGGTAACTCGTCTGCAATCTCGTCAGTATTGATACTGCAGAAGAAAGCTGTTAGGATTGTGGACAGTGCTCCTTTTCTGGCTCATTGTAAACCTATTTTTAAAAAACATAAGATATTGACGGTTATTTCACTTTATATATATTTGGTATCCATGAATTTGTACAAAAACAAGGAAATGTATATGGAAGATAAACAGATTTACCGACGTAATATGCATCGAGGTAAGCTTAAGCTGCCTCTATGTAAGTATAGCATCTTTAAAAGGAGTTTTACTTACACTGCTTTTAAAATATACAACAGTTTGCCCAGTCGGATACGTGATAGTCCAAATCTGAAGGTGTTCTCAAGAAGTTTAAAAACCTTTCTAGTCAGTAACCCACTATATAATCTAAATGAATATTTTGAATTGTGTAAAAATCCTTAGTAAAATAGTGAAATTGTTTACTAACAAGTTTTGGACATTTGTAGTAATATTATTGAATTTTATATGTAAGTGTAATCTAATTGCTCTGATTTTATAATGATTTGCATACCGATGAAAATTTGGTTTTATCGCAAATAAAAGAATCTTATCTTATCTTATCTTATCTTACCTTGGCGTCGCGTACTATCGGCTACAAAATGACCTGAGACAGCCAAGTACGCTCATCTAGGCGCATCTGTCTCAGATGTCTCTGTCACTGACTGTACCTAGCAAACGAAAAACTACGAAATTTGCCGAGACATTGGTGTCGAATCCCGCAGCGAAACTAAATTTAAATTTAATCTTAGTCTTGTCACTTTCGGACCCACGACGATGAAAAAGGACAGGAGATTGTCAACCATTGTGAGCGCCGAATTTTATAGCGCAAATGTCAAGTTCTGACGTGTGCCATGTAATTTTAAACGGCATGTTTTAGGATCCTGCTTAAAATTGACGTTTGTGACATAAAATTTTACGTTCAAAAGAGCCGACAATCTCCCGTCCTTTTTCATGTTCGTGGGTCAGAAAGTGACAAGACTGATATAAAATTTAAATTAAGTTTCGCTGCGTGGAATTGACATCATTAAGAACATAGAAGCACTGTACTATACTTACATACTCCAACAAATTCAAGTATTTCAGATTGAGAACACAATAAGCATTGTGCATTTGCGCGTGCGCGTGTTTCTTCCTGCGCATTGTCCGAGCTTACGCGACAGTAAATCGCTTCTAACGCCGCGCTTGTTGGAATGCATTACGTCGTAGGATGGCATACTGGAAAATCGGGTCTGTGGGAAAATCCTGATTATTAGAAAGTACTCGAAAATTGTTATTGTTGTTTATTGTTACCAATCTCACTCAAACATTCTATAAATCCTAATTCCATGAGTCCTTCAAGAAAACACTTATTCCATAACAAATTTTCAATACTTTTTATATCAAAACTTTACTCAATTTATCTCCTACCCTAGCCTTACACAGCAATTAGTGGCTCACGTAACTTTTCCATCACAACAATAACAATTAGAGCCTGATGCACCAAGCTGCATCGTTGTACTAGCCCCCCCCCCCCCCCGCTCTTAGCTGCGCAGGAGTGAATGCACTCTCGCTGCTCTTACATAAGTTGCGCTAATGCTAATGTTGACAACTACGCGTTTTTGTCGGCAGAACTAGTAGTTTTCTGATATGTACGAATTGGTCTTTTTTTTATGGAATGAAGTTAGAATTAAAACTGCAACGCTATGCGCCAGAGCGTACTAGACGTTCCAAGAATACTATTTTCTTTCTCCAGAATATTACTACTTTTCATGCGATTATGAATATTTTTTTAAGAAGCCCAAAGTTGTGAAGTATAGATGAGGAAAAAGGAGGCTATAACTCAGCAGTCTAGGCAAATAACAAAAGAACATCATAGCAATTTGGTAGAATATAAAAAAACTGAGCATTCAAAATTGATTTACACAGATTCCTGGATGAAAAGGTTTTGTGTAACTAAGAGATGTAACATCCAAAGGTTTATAAACTATTCATTTCATTTCATTTTGTAAGCATTATAATTTTAGTTAGCACTTTCTTCGAATTCAAGTTGGCAACAATAACTGTATCGTGGTGTGCGTGCGCAAGTATGTGTGCTAATGCTGCGGTTTTTGTGTTAGATACGTCGAGCTTTTCTTTTGAAGGAGGTCGGGGCACTAGCTCCTAAGCGCTGGAATGTCCATATCTAGAGCTAAGTTTGTAGATAAGCATCTAAACATCCGAATATATATATATAAGTAGGTAATTATTGTTACAGATTACGTCTGTTGACGACTGATCAGTGTCTGATTGCGTCTGTTTTTCATTTTCTATTATCCAAATATATTTTCACTAATATTGGTGTTGTAACGAGGCATTCGTCCTCTTTCTTGTTTTATGACTGGCAACCTTTCTTGCTGGCAGCTTTATCTTTCATTTTAAATTCATTTTCAAATTTAGATTTCTTACGTTTCGATTTTGTCTTTTATCGGCCAAATTCTTCACTTCATGTCCAGATCTCCAACAATAATATCCCTAAGCACTCCATGCTTCTATTTTTCTTAAACTGTAAGACTAGTGAGAGATTATATAATATATAAATACATAAATTCCTTTTCTTCGGACTGAACCCTGGTTTTTGGCCACACCTTATATTATTAACCCCTACAACATTCTTCGTGTGGTGTTCAGTAGCTTCGTGGCGGCTGCTGGGCCACGGTGTGATGTGATGTGATTTTACCCATTACCCACTAACCACCACCACGACCACCAACCATGAACCAATGACGGATGATGGTGGTTTTAACAATGTTGTCTTCTTATTGAAACGGTATTTTGGCGTTTATATTTACGCAGCTACTAAAATAGCAATGTCCTAACCAAACTGGGGAAAGTCTAACAAAGATATTTTTGCTTGACAGTGTCCCCACCGGGGTGTCGAACCCAAAACCTCCATAATGGGCGTCGAAATCTCGACCACTCGGTCACGGAGGCTGTCTGGGAGAGGTAATGTTTTGCACGTAACAAATGGCGCAGGGACACATGGCGAGCAATCGTGAGAGCAGCAGCTGTCCAGACTAAGGGATTACCACGACAACTCTGTCAATCAAGAATAAAATAAATAAATAAATATATGGGGACATTATCATATCACACACGGCCATCTGATCACAAACTAAGCAGAGCTTGTACTATGGGTATCAGACAGTTGATATACATTACATAAATAGATAAGCAACATCAAGGCAAACATAAGCGCTCATCACACGAATGTTTGCGCTGAGCGGGATTCGAACCCGCGACGCTATGCTTCGAAGGCAGGCATACTACCAACTAGGCTACCGAGCCGTCAAGAGTGCACGAATAAGAAGAAATGTTTTACACGTAGACCTACATCCTGCATGTACTACGTTTAGCCTCCGTAGCCGAGTGGTAGAGTTGGATTTTCTTTATGGAGGTTCTGGGAGGTTGATATCTTCAACACGTCACTCAGTAAATTCAAAAAAATATCTCATTACTTTGAAAATGGATTTCAACTCACAGACTTTTTTTTGGTTAAATTCAAATTGTTGAATAAATGAATCATTGAATTGATAAAACACTATGTGCATGCTGTGTTTGCCTGTAATTGGGTCTACATCTCGAAATTATTACTAGTAAATATTATTGTTCTACTTTTAAGATGTTTACCTGTTGGCAAACCTAAATAAATAAATCTCGATGGAGATACTATTAATAATTACTTTGCGATACCAGTTTGGTTAGTACACAGCTCTGGACAACTTTTGTTTAAAAACTTTTGAAAATATATACATCAATAGCTCATATACGTCCCCACCGAGGGGCTCGAGCCTGCCCTGAATTTGGGTGATTAGGCCTTAGTAAACCACACTGTCCCATTGCAGGTTGGTCGACTTCACACACAACCTTTGAATTTCTTCGCAGGTGTGTGCAGGTTTCATCACGATATTTTCCTTCATCGTAAGAACGTCGATTAAACGTACATAATGAATTTGAAATTCGAAAACACATTGGTACGTGGTGGGGATCGAACCCGCGTCTCCCGGACGGGAGGCAGCGGCCCTAGTCACTAGACCATCGACGCTCTAAAATACCTATACGAAAACAAAAAATATTTATTTACAGATTGATCCGGTTGGTAGATTTTGTATAAAGGCTAAAAAAGTCAGATAATTAGACTGTGGAACTCGCTCCCGCACACTATTCGTGAGAGTCCCTCATTATCCGTGTTAAAAGACGAGTAAAGGAACATTATCTTTTTCTGTGCGAATAACCCGTGTTAGGTTTTGTAATTGTTTATATTTGTGTGTATTATAATTTAGTTATGTATTTATTATACTTTTTTAGATTTTATTTTATGTAAGTAGGTTTATCATGTATGTATGTGTAGGTATATACGAGTATTATTAATTGAGATTGTTGTGCACGTTACTATCCGCTTCTTTTCTAAATTCTCACTTCCAAGGTCTGCTGTAAGACATTTCTTTAGAAATAAGCAGTGCCTGTTGTGGCCTTTTTCTATAAGATCATTTTCTGTTAACTTTATTGTGTACAATACATAATAAAAAAAAAAAAAAAAACAAATTTACTTCACGTTTTTCTTCTACACCTAACAAACTACAAACCGCTCGTCTTAGATCCAAATCGCCACATTGCATCTGCGCGTGCGGCGGTACACAATCGGCCAGCATTGCATTCAAGATCAGTGCACTGCACGTTGCACATTGCCAGAGCTTTCACTGGGATTTTACGCTATCCGAGAAAGCTGCATGGCTTCGGTGATTCTGTTGTCTTAGTAAAAATTATGCAGGCTTACAAAGAAGTGTTAGAAGTTGGATAAAAGCTCTAATTCCGCCATGCTTTACAATACAAGACTATTCTTTTCATTGTCATAGGAAAAGATAAGGAGAGGAAATTAATAAATGAATCACACTAATATTATAAATGTGAAAATATATTTCGATGTTTGGATGTTTGTTCCGCTTTCACGCCTTAACTACTGAACGGATTTGGATGAAAATTGGGATGGAGGTAGTTTGTACCTTAGATTAACACATAGGATTCTTTTTTCGGGAAAAAGTCTTAATACCACGGGAAAATCTTACATAACGCGAGAGAAGCCGCGGGCGGACAGCTAGTAAATAATAAATTGTATAAATACATTTTATTGCACACACAGGAGAGTTGTATTATGTTGAACTATTTTAGTCTGACGCTTAATTAGACCGTACTAAATGGCCTAAAATTGTGCAATTGACACGTCCTTAAAGTCTAAATTAAATTATTGACTGTTCAAAAGAACAGATGTTCATATCTTGTCCCTTTTCAGACTCAGTCAGTCAGTTCAGACATAAGGCATTGATTATTTGACCAAAAACACAGTACAAAATTACAAAAAAACTACATTCAAACAAAGGCCTGTGACTTACTTCTATACTTTCATACTTTAATTTCTTGTGCGTACGAGTATGTTTCAAGTGTAAATACACACAATAAGCAGTTTGTCAAAGTGCGTGGGCGCAGCTGAATGCAGCTCCCGCGCGCACAAAGCCACGGCCGCGAATTCTCTTCCGCAACATACAGGCCGATCTACATACTTTCTATATATATACGGCTACGCTCGCGCTGCGTAAGATTTTCCCGTGGGAATAAGTCGTTTTCCGGTAAAAAGTATCCTATATATTAATCCAGGGTACTGACTATCTCCATTCCAAATTTCATCCAAATCGGTTTAGTAGTTAAGGCGTAAAAGCAGAACAAACATCTAAACATGCAAACCTACTTTTGCATTTATAACATTAGTGTGTGTGACGTGATATTTAAATACTTTACCATAATATATTATATGCATGCCAACCAACAAAATATGTCGGCCAACCCACACTGGGCCAGCGTCAACTAATGCCTCTGGGTAGGCTCGAGCCCCTCAGTAGGGACGCATGAGTCATTGCCTATAAACTTATAATAAATTTCGGAAAACATCTAATTATTATTATATTTATTTTTAATTTATTTTTTCCTTTCAAATTAATCCTTTTGCGTAGAGTTCTTGTCGATTCTGTTGCCTGCCAGAGCCACTTACCCATCTTTCATTTACTAGGGCCAGAAATAAGGCCTAAACACTGTAAATTAATGAACCAACTATTAAAAAAATAGCATAAAATGAATTTTAAATTGTCGTAGTCAATTGCTACGTCGTAGTAACCGTAGCAGACATCTACGATATTTCTAATGTATATGCTACGAGACGGTTTGTAACACGAATCCTTGGACCTCGTTCAATTTAACTGAAAATTATGTTATCAGGCATTATACTCCGTGGTTTAGCGGTCGGAGCCTCGGGCTCTCGACCCGAGGCTCTGGATTCAAATCCCTTTGACTGACTGTCAAAATCACTTCGTGAGTTTTCGTGAGATATGTCCGCACATTTATTTATGATGATGATGGATAATGGACAAAACTCGATGATCTATGCACAAACGGCATCAGCCTGTGTGATCGATCTGAAAGCGCAAGCGCGTGGTGTGCGGCGCATGCGAGAGTGCGACGCACACACACAAGCGCACTTTCACTCGGCTAGATCATAGGGTGCGTGTAGCTTGGAGCTAGAGAAAAAACATTCAATACATAATATAGATACGATCACGTTTTGAAAATTATATTATTATTTGTGAATTGTGAATCCATATTGTTTATCTATACTATTATTATAAAGAGAGAAGTCTGTACTGACTGACTGACTGATTGACTGACTGACTCATCAACGCACAGCCGAAACTACTGAAGCTAGAAATACCAAATTTACACAGTAGGGGCAGAGTAGGGATTAAAGGTTTGTATGTAAAGTCTGTCATTTCTAAAGGTAGGAACTTGAAAATTTGGATTTATGCAGAGATTATTAAATAATTTGACACATATTTTAGCATTTTTTCGAAATCCCTATTTTAAAGGGAAAGTAGGGATAAATATTGTTACAGAGAGTCTGTCATTTCTAAAGGTAAGAACTTGAAAATTTGGATTAAGACTAAAATTAACAAATCATTTGACATATGCTTAGGTATTTTTTCGAAATCCCTATTTTAAAGGGGCAGCAGGGGGGATTAAATGTTTGTATGGAGAGCCCGTCATTTCTAAAGGTAGGAACTTGAAAATTTGGATTTAGGCTGAGATCAATAAATTATTTGATACGTGTTTTAGCATTTTATCAAATTCCCTATTTTGAGGGGGAAAGTTGGGATTAAAATGTTTTGTATGGAAAGTCGGTCATTTCTAAAGGTAGGAACTTGAAAATTTTAATTTAGGCTAAGATTAATAAATATTTTAACACGTATTGAAGTATACTTTCGAAATCCCTATTTTATAGGGAAAGTAGGGATTCATGGAAAGTTTGTCATTTCTAAGGCAAGAACTTAAAAATTGTGATTTAGACTAAGAAAAAATAATCGTTTGACATGTTTCTCATTTTCTTGAAATCCCTATTTTGAAGGGTAAGTAGGAATAAAATTTTGTTATGGAAAGTTTGTCATTCTTAAGGTAGGATATTGAAAATTTGGATTAAGACTAAATCATTTGATACGTGTTTAAGCTTTTTACGAAATCCCTATTTTGAGGAGGAAGCAGAGATTAAATGTTTGTATGGAAAGTCTGTAATTTCTAAACGGTAAAAACTTAAAACATTGGAGTTAGACTGAGATTAATAATTCATTTGATACATGTTTTAGCATTTTATCAAATTCCCTATTTTGAAGGGGAAAGTAGGGTTAAATATTTCTATGGAAAGTCCAGTTCTAAAGTTTGGAAATTGAAAATTTGGATTTAGGCCTTAGCCTAGACATGTCAAATCATTTACAAATCTTAATTAAGATAGTGACCATTTTATAGGTAAAATCTGGAAGAATAATGTGTGAGCCTTTGCCAAGTAGTTAAACACAACACTGGTTACTTGACAGGAAGTATTATAAATTGCTATTTATTTTTCATCAACAAAAAAAAATATTTATCTGCATTATTAATTTAACCTCCAAAAACAGGTTTTTTTTTTAATTTGTTTACCCACAAAATTATTTAGTCATTATCATCAGCCATTAGGTTATCCGTCTTCGGACACAGGCCTCCTCCATCATCGCCCTCCATAACATTCTGTCTTCTGCCAATGCGTCCAGTTATTGCCAGCGTATTTCTTGATGTCTTATTCAAACATTTAGTCATGTCAATTATTTTAGTTTGTATCTTATAAATTAAAAACAACTGACAGTCGTGCAGTCTAATGTTAACTAATTAATTAAAGGGTCGTTTGCCAACATCCAGTAATGGCGGACCATGTTTTCGTTTTAATTATTTTATTTTAGTTTATTTGAGTGTCTGTTTAGTGTTATCCAGTGAATGACTCTGAACCACTGACCTCTATACAATATAGTACCGCTGGACCAACTATAAGCCGGGTTATAGTGAGGCGATTTCATTTTCGCCATTTTGGCGCTGACAGCAGCAGTGGGTGGGAACGGAACTAATAATAGAGATGGTACAGTGAGATAAAATACGTGAAAAAATTAGTGACCGATTTTTAAGTGCCTATAATATCAATAGAAGTTTTAATTGTTGAATATTAGCCGAAAATTCACTTACTCGTGGAATGTAACCCCACTTCCCTTCTGGTAACGAGTTTTGCATAACACTCTTTCATGGTTTACCTATTAATTAACTAACACCACTTATTTATGTATCAACTATATTAATACGACACAACAAACAAGTTTAATCGTGTTAAACCCTCAAAACCACTTTATAAATACGGAGACAATGCAAACGAAACAACGGCCATTTGCAGTTTACGTCAGATTTAGTTCCTCCCCCACGCATTGGGGGCGCTTCAAATAGGCACAATAGAGAGCTGTCATTTTAAAGGGTGTCATTAGTGCAGCGGTACTATAGAGGTCAGTGCTCTGAACTATAATATTTAATAAGACAATTGGAACGCTTGCATTTTGCTGGCATTTCTTGATGGTGTCAGGCGGCTCCACACTCCACGCGGCTTCAGTAGCTTCACTATCAAGTTACTGGAGTCCTTCACCGAACACAGCTCCCTATGGTGTCAGGCGACTCCACACTCCACGCGGCTTCAGTAGCTTCACTATCAAGTTACTGGAGTCCTTCACCGAACACAGCTCCCTATTCTTAGGATTAGGACTGTCTGTGTTTCTCAAGCAGTAAGTAAGTACTTAGCAAAACCACGCTGGCGAAATACTCATAATGAAACGCTATAAATAAAAATAAGATTAAGATTAGATAATTAAATATCACAAAAAACTTGAGCCTATAATTTTAACATTAGATCGTGATGAACTTTAATCCGCTCAATGCCAACAAGTTAATGCGTGACATAAGAGATCACACAAATATACAAATACAAATCACTCCACTAGTAGCCCACTGTGGTCCGGCCAGAGGGTTTCCATTTAAAAATTTAAAATGTCCGGACTCTATCTGTGAGAACCTTTTATTGGTTATTAAGTTTCTAAGTTATTATATGTTGGTTTTAGTCACAAAATTAACAACAACTGCGAACGTAGTTACAGACGCGAAAGGAGGAACTGATTTGCCCAACTCGTATCCAACTCCAACTTAACTTAAAAATACGGACAAATTACAAAGGACAAAGTCATCTCTAGCCCCTGGGTGGGGACGTATTGACGATGATGAATGACCATCGATATGAGAAATGTAGACAAGCATTCAATGTACATAGGTCTATTATGCTGATGGTGTGCCATGCATTTTATTTTTATCTGTGTATCTCGGATTATATCACAGACCATTGATCTAGTATACTATGGTGTTTCTAGCATGAAAATGGCCGAAAAACTCAATATGGTTGACCTATATTTGAGGGTAGATAAATTCCAATTGAGGAAGATATATCGCATCTTTGAAATAGTCAGAAATGAGCAATTACAGGCTGAAATACAGAGGCTGTTTTCAATAGACAAAATAGGTAGAGTGTTCGCCTCTCGTTCGGGATATTCCAGGTTCGAATTCCGGCACACATTCAACACAATATTACTTTCTGAGACTGTTCAGTTTGCTCAGGACATTGCAGGAATTACCTGATTGTTCGTAAAGTATGATGATATCGCGCTTGGAATGGAAAGGCACTTAAGCTGTTGGTTCCAGCTTTCATCAATGATCGCTACATGAGCTACGTCAGAGACCGGCTCAATATGGCCCAGTGCGGGCTGGTCGACTTCACACACAACCTTTGAATGTCTTCGCAGGAGTGTGCAGGCTTCATCACAATGCTTTCCTTCACCGTAAGAGCGTCGAATAATCGTACATATGAATTCAAAATTCGAAAACATATTTGTACGTGCCGTGTGGTGACGGCAGAGTAGAATACATTTGTCACCAACCCCTACTCTTCCCATGGGTGTCGAAAGAGGCGACTTAGGGACTACACATTGAACAGGGAACGGGCAGCAGCGCTCTCTGATACAGTAACCTTTTAATCTGCGATCTCCAACTCGCCTGCCAAGCGTGGAGGTTATGGCTAAACCCTCCACTTAAGTGGAGGAGGCTCATAATCCAGCAGTAGACTGTAACGGGCCGTTGATGTTGATGATGATTGGTACGTGGTGGAAATTGAACCCGCGTCTCCCGAACGGAAGGCAGCGGCCGTAGCCACTAGACCACCGACGCCTCTTAGATGCTCCTCGACAGGCCAGCGGGATCGCCACCAGAAAAGAAGCTAGAATGTATGAAACTGAATTCTTCCTACACTGTGTCTACTTGAGGACCGCATCATGAAAGTAAGGCCTTATCGCCAGGGTAGGTTCGAGCCCCTCGGTGGAAACATGAGCTGCTGATGATGATGAGTAGCAAAAAACTGTCAATCAAGGTCATCGCTCATACATAATATATCATATTTAGTATTTCCTACACTCGAGATTCTATCCCGCAGTATGTTTGAACTGCTGATAGCGCGAGTGTGTGCGGGGTTAGACGTGAGGGGCGCGGGCGGGGCGCGGGCGGGGCGAGGTGGGGAGCGGTGCAAAGACGTTCGTTGCTCCTGCGCGCGCGGTCGTCGACTCTTTCTCCGGCGCACGCGACCCAAAGCCACTTTCGCGCGATAACTACTACGTACGCTGGCTGTGTACTACGGCACTAGAAAAAGTGCATACAACGTACTGAAAAAAAAAAAACAAAACAAAAAAAATATTCTTCTTCCTAACTAATGGCGACACATCCTATGTAGACGTATTTCGCCAGTGTCGAGTGATATTTGTAGGCTTAAGATATATATCCTTGGATGATTGTTCGGTGAATTGGGCTCAGTAATATTAGTACAATTACTGAAGCCACCACAAAGCCTCTTGGCATCATCTAAAAATGTCAGCAAAGTGTAAGCGATTCAATTGTTCTATTAAAGTTTACAGTCGCGAAACATTCACTGGATAATACACTATCGAAATTATACACTAAACACTTCAATAAACTAAAATTAAAAAATTAAAACGAAGACACGTCCGCCATCCGACAAAAGACCCAAAAAAAATATTACCTAATGAAATATATCAAACCGTTCATTTCACTTTTGGATATCATATCACAAAGGTTCTTTCTTTGAAAAAACCTTACGTCGCGGCTTTTGGCTATTTACTTTTTTAATAAAGAATAGTTTATAATTTATGCAACGTGAACTTACTTGTAAACAAAGTCATGTTATTTTTTAAACAACATACCTAGTTCAACGATTTTTTGTCGCACAATTGTCTTAGCTCACCACACACTAAAATATCCCAACTGAAAGGAACCACATTTTTTTTCCTATTACGTTAGCTGTTTCGCTCGCATGGTTTTCAGACTCGTTTTTCCCGTAGTAAAATTACTCACAAATTTTCTCCCACGTTCTTGTTGTTTATACAAAATTACACGAAGACTTAATGTTTACAAGGAAACTTTGAATCTTTTGTGATGAAACCTAGAAAAAAAAATTATATGATGCGATCAAGGCCACGTAACCAGCTCATTTAAAGCGAGAGGCTCGAGCCTACCCTGAATTAGAACGTTCAGGCAGACACTTATAAGGGTAATATAAAGCCCAGATTGTCCTAATTTAGGATAGCACTAGCTTTCTACCTGTGTTATGTAAGATTTTCCCTTAGGAATGAGACTTTTTCCCGTAAAAATTATCCTATATGTTAATCCAGGGTACAAACTATCTCCATTCCAAATTGCATCCAAATCCGTTCAGTAGTTAAGGCGTGAAAGCAAAACAAACATCCAAACATCTTAACATCCAAATATATTTTCACATTTATATAAACCAACATCACAAATATTACATAACAAATAAACCCGTAATACACGACGCACCCTCAAAACACAGAATGCATTTGGAAAGAGAGAGCAACACATATAACATCTTTGAACTGAAAGGGACAGTAGATACATAGGCAGTGTAGCAAAAATGTCAGTAATTAAGAAGAAAGTATCACGATTATAGGAAGCGATGACGTATTAGGGTTTTGTGCAACGGAGCGCGAATGGGCATAAAAAGCTTATGGGCTGTGGACACGTTAGCTATAATTAAAGGCAGACCTTTGGACTCTTTTGTCTTCATTTTGCCTATTACAATAAATGTTCTACGATGTTCTAGCTTCTAGCCTAAATAGGTAGTACTTTTCTGTGGTCATATTTCCATTTTTATTAAAATGATCACAACTTATTTTTCCACGCTTTATGAAAAAAAAAAATTCTGACCTAGCGATCTAGTCATCTGTTTCATACAAAACCAATTTTGTATTTTTTTTTTCAGAATAACGAATTAACTTTTTAATTTTTAATCTCAGCTGACCAACTTAATACATAGCCACTTCCTGCCAACAACTACTCGCAGTCAAGTACGGAGATACTACTTATTAGTCCTATTTCAATACGTCGTCGTCTATTTTTGTCTCGCTCGTAACTGGGTGAACCACTCGACATATCTGTTTTCATACTAAATATAATCTCCAGAAACATGTGGTAATTGATAAAATGTTCATTACAATGTAATTAAACTGGCTTGTTTAATATTTCTTATTATTATGAGCAGCTGCCATCTTTACTTGTCACAAATGATGCGCGTATGGTAGAGTGGAGATCTGGAAGTCTAAAATTAAATTAAATGAAATTATTTATTTGCGGTAAACACAGTACATAGGGAGAACTTAACGATTTGACAACTCAGTTCGTCCCTACGTTAATAAGATGATTAAGATAAAAGTTGTCTGAAGTAATCTTCATCTTCTTATTCTTCACAATGAAGAAGATGAATAAATAAATGAATTAATGCATCTACTTTATTAGTTGATATACATAATAATACTTATAAAAATATCAACATTCAGGCACAAGGCAAACACGACTGATCATCACACAATCACACAATTAATGTTTGCCCTGGGCGGGTTTCTATTCTGGGTAGGAAGGCAAACCATAACAGAAAATAATTATTATTTTCTGTTATGGTTTGCCTTCCTAACACCCCGTACCGTACTAGATTCACGTAAAGAAGTCCGTCGAATTGTTATTTTAATCGCATTGTACGGCAGTCAATTTCCTAAGATACACATCCATCCAGGGTCCCTCGAAACCGATGAAATTTTCGCAAATTATTTCATTTTTAACACTCAGTTTACTTACTTGTACGGCGTACCATAATACAAAATATTTTATGAAATCATTTCATAATTAACAACATTTCATATTAAACACATACCTAAAACAAAAATACCGTTTCTGTATTTTTGTTTCCTCTTCTCGAAAAAATATATTTTGTATTTTTGCGTTCCTTATTTTTAGAGATAATAAATAAAAACCCCGAAACGGTGTGATGACGTCAAAAGACTTGACGTGCTTTATTCAGCCTACATATGACGTCATACGGCGTTTACGTCCTTTTAGAACGTGATTAATTTAAAACTTAATTTACCTTAGGAAAAGACATAATTTAGAAAAAAAAAATATATGGGTAACTTATTTTTTATCTAGTTTTATTTAAAGTAATAATATTAGGTTGCTGAAAATATGAAATGTTGTCAATTGCTTATAAAAACTTCATCAGCATCGAGTCATCCTCTATTTTAGGGAATTGACTTACTATATCATCCAGGTGGTCAGAACCATTTTATCGTGACATTTTGAAGCATTATAAAATAATCCAACGCGAACTTAAAAGACGCCACGCTGCTAACTTTATAACATATTACTCGTCACAAAAATGACCGTAAAAACGTAAACTCGTACGTTTGGATACGTTCATAAAGCACGCCTTTCACTGAGCATGCGCGGAAAGTGATAGTGATGGCGTGCGCAATGACGGGCTGGGAAATTCATTATGTTTTACTGAAAGCGAAATCAAAATAAAAAAATCTTAAATATCATCTATAACGGCTAGTGGCAGGATCCATCTATAGCATAGAAATGCCTGTGGCGAAAAAAGAACTAGTAATAAATTATGAAAACATAAATAATGCTTTCGCTAAAAAATGCGACTCTGAAATTCGCTGCAACAAATTGATGCGTTTGCGAAATCTGTCTAACAAATCGGCAGAAGGGTCTGCTATTCCATATCGTTTTATTGGTTGGTCACATCACAGCCACACACACACAGTGCTGAATTGCATCTATGGAGCCCCATTTTGCCATGTTTTCATTTTCATTAAAACAACCTACAAATAAATACAAACAATAGATAGTATATTTGTATTGTATTCGAAATAAATACAAATTTACCCAGATAAACAACATCCAGAGACAATGTAAAAGCAAGTGCTTGTCAAAGGAATGTTACCCCAAATACCACGAGCTTTGTCAGGCGTTGTATTACCCACTAAGCCACGGAGCCGACTTCATACAAAATGCTGAAACGATTTTGTGAAAAAGATCTATGCGACGATAATAATATTTAATGTTCTGAATAATATTATTGATTATTCATATTATGAAGAATAAAATCAGTTGCACTGAAGTTTTAAGCAGAGTACCGACTGCATCGAGGTTGTGACGGTGCACCTGAAAACGTTACGTTTCAGTTATAGTCACATGTTCATTTTATCTATCATTTTACTGGCGGCATTCAAAGTGGACTGTAACGGGCCGTTGATGATGATGATGATTCAAAATGTCCGTCTAAAATCCCTATCTCGAAAGTGAGTCAGAGCGTCGGTCGGTGGTTTAGTGGCTAGGGCAGCTGCCTCCCGTCCGGGAGTCGCAGGTTCGATCCCCACCACATACCAATATGTTTTCGAATTAAAATGTACGTTTATTCGACGCTCGAGCGCTCTTAAGGGGAAGGAAAACATCGTTATGAAACTTGCACACTCCTGCGAAGAAATTCAAACTTTCAAAGGTTGTGTGTGAAGTCAACCAACCCGCACTGGGCCAGCGTGTTCGACTAAGGCCTAATCGCCCTAATTTAGGGTAGGCTCGAGCCCCTCGGTGGGGATATATCTCGAAAGTTGGAATTTCAGTTTTCACCTACCAACTATATATTTTTCAATCAAAGCAAAATTTTCTACAATTTTAGTATTTCTTCCTCTAGCACCTTCACATTCTTCAACAAAAACTAGAGGTCTGCGTGAAGGTTTTAGATAGAAGTTTCCTTGGTTTTAACAATAGCACTGCGTGGCATTGAATACCACGTGATATAGAAGAAATCTTCAAAAAAGTTCGCACGCAAAAAGATCCGCTAAGTTAATTTTTTACTCCGCATTCGGGGTCAGGCTGTAATCTGAAATCTTAAAAAGTGAAAATGTCAAGTCGTACGTAATTTAAATTTTTAGTGCTAAAATACTACTTTTTGGGTATTTTGGACTTTTCGTGAAATTAGAAAGTTGTATAAGTAAAAATGTGAAAACAGAAACTGGTGTGATTATTTCTAACTAATCTTTTTAAAACTTTTTAAGTTAAAAATATTAAAGGTAATATTTAGTATTATGTGTATCTACGTTTTATTTTAAATTCTTTTTAGGCTAATTTATTTAGTGCACTTCCTTGTGCCCGCTCTGTTTTCCACCTTTTCCACCACCTTGTAGGTTGGCTGGAAGAGATCTCTTATAGAGATAAGCTCGCCTTTGCAATTAATTTTAATATTACCTTGTAAATTTAAGTGTGCTATTGCACACTAGAATAAGAATACATATAAAGATTGATGAAACTTTTCATGATAAATATCGATTTAATTTAAGATTCCTTCTCTACAGCATACAAGATTAATCGAATATCGATTTCTCCACAATATCTCTATCACTTTCCGAATAGAGTTGTTTCACAGCACGTTTAATAGTTATTAAAATTTCGCATGTCTCATAAAGATCACGTCACGCGATCGATCGCCGACTTCACTCAGACATTGGTCTTAAAATAATTACACTCTAAATACATGCAGCAGGTTTCGCTGACCTTGGCGGAATGATAAGCGAACTCAACATTTTGATCCAAAATGTATACCCATCTCTTTCAGATTTAAGAAGCCAGACAAGGAAGGGCAATTACGAGTGGAATCGAATAAGAATGTTAACATTGCTTGCAATGGCCGTCTACTGAAACTGTGCAGATGACGAAGGATTTTAAGTGCATTGAAGATTTTGTTAACGTTGTGTTATTTTTTTGTCTATATAAGGCAGCAATGTAAATAGAAATTATAGAACCGGCGACTCGACTCTACACACTGCGTTTATGCGCGACCTTATTTGGCGGCCAAACCAATGTTTGTCTGAATGTGTTTTATTTCATTTACTTTTACATACAACACGAGTATCTACTTGAAAAACATTGATTTAGTGCACAATTAACATTGTAAAACGAATAAAACTACGCTTTGTGTTTAAAACGCATATAATTATTGTAAATTAACTAACTTTATCTACGTACGAGTTTAAATTGTTGGTTGTCTATATTGCAGAAATAAGGTCATGAATCATGATCACGGAGACATGATCGTTTCATTGTGTTTTTTTTTACGTAAAACAGAACAATCGCTTGCCGAAGCATCCGTCACAACATAAAAGCACTAACTAATCTAGCATTAAGAAACCGAAGGCCGAAACTTTTGTCGGAGCACATCAATATTTATTAACTATGTAGGCCTCCGAGATGTAGGCCGAACGTAACTCGTGCAGTATGACGCGTGACCTAAAAAAAGCTAACGTAAAATTTTGACAGCGCGCGCAAAAATTAAAAACTGAAACGTGGTGAGCGATGAGTCGCATAGCCAATTGCGTAAAGAGAAGAGTTTTGTTCGGTGTATTATTTATTGATTGTTGAAAAACAATGGCGGGTGTGAAGCGCGGCGCGGGCGGTGCGGCGTGATGGCAGTGAGTCAGTGGGTCAAGGGTGCGCTGGCCTAGTTACACAGTGCCGAATTTCGCGAGCTTGCTAACCTCACTCGATAGAGCTGCGCTGTAACTGCATTTTTATCGACAGAACTTTTATTTTAATTTCATTTTCTTTTTAGTCTTTTCATTCATTTTATTTTTCAATAAATAAGAAAGAAGCTTTCAAGAATTTCTCTCTTTCTTTTTCTGATTTATTAATCATTTTAATTTTTTTTTTTTTTTCTATCGGAGACTTTTTCACGTGTAATCTTCATTTTTATTACTTGATTCCGTAAGATACACGAGAGCGAACACTGGTCAAGTAGCTCAGCTAAGGTTATTATAGAACAATAAAATATGAAACGAGCAAAATTAGTTTATTAGATTGACCTTCCTTCTTTACAATACGAGTACCTGACGCTATTTACTAAGTAATAACATCAACGTAGGTATTTAATTAAGTTATTGATTTAAACTTGGTCACTGAAAACAACAACTTCATCATTGCTACGCGCCTTAAAATATAAAACATAGTAATACAGTCGTTTCATCTCTACATACTGCCATAAACGTGTTGTCCTACATAAGTTGAAAACTGCAATAGTTTCAGTACGTTTCAGCCTGAGATTTCAGCAAGCGGTACGACGGCGCTACATGGCTATATGCCATTGCCTGCTCCTGAAAAGAAAAACAAAAAAGTCAGCAACTGTCACATCACTATTTTTGGCGCGGCATTGGTCCGCCATCTTTTACGTAACCCAAGTTTAAGGCCGGCGAGACACCACCGCACCGGGCAGTGTGTGCAATACGAACACCCACTCTGAACCGCCCTGCTTCTTTTAAGTCACCTAAAAATGTAGCTCATAAATATTTAAATAATACATATATTGCTAAGTAGATTTACATAGGCATATACATACATAAACATATCATCACGCTCATATCCCCGAAGGGGTGAACAGAGCCTTAGTGGACTTCCAGAAGCACACACTAAAATCACTTTTGGAAATATTTTTGGGTTAAAAATCGCCATGATGCACATAAACGAAGATACATAAAGTCAATCTTCACGTTTCTTAGCGCATCTACAGTTATACAAACCCCCATCATACCAATTTTAATAGTTGAGCTACGATGCAGATATAGTAGATACCTCTCTTTTTTATGTCAGGCAAATTCCATTTCATATTCAATCTTTATGGTTATACCAGCCAAAAGACGTTCACAGCTGGATAGAAATTTCCTGCATCTACAAAAACTGATGTCTTCTGCATGCAGAAGCTTATAATCTGCCAGTATAATCTTTAGTATCATCGCCAGCATTGATCCTGATTTTTGACCTTCTGCGATCACCTTTCAAACAGTCTCACAAACGTCACGAGGGTTTCATACGTTTATTTTAACAGACAATTATTTAGTTCAAAGCAGAAAATCTTTTAAAATTTCAAGAAATAAAATTACTAATTGGAATTTATAAAATATATTAAGTCATCAACGGTCCGTTACAGTCCACTGCTGGACCATGAGCCTCCTCCACTTAAGTGTTTGGTTTTGCCATAATCTCCACGCTTGGAGACAGAGAGCGCTGCTGCCCGTTCCCTGTTCAATGTGTAGTCCCTAAGTTGCCTCTTACGACACGCACGGGAAGAGTAGGGGTTGGTAACAAATGTATTCTACTCTGCCGTCACCACACGGCAAAATATATTAAGTAAATAAGAAATATTTAGCCGTGTGTCCGATAGGATTTCCATAGAAACATTCCTCCCCTATTTTACGCACTTATAGGACGAATTTTTAAAAATATTTTCTTAGTCATAATCACCACTGAAGTGAATAGTGTCTTAGTAGATAATTATAAAAAGTCGTTAGGTAGGTACATATCTATCACGAGTTCATTAGATTTGCTAACCAAAGGCAAAGGCAATAGTTACAGCATACAACTGACCCCTAACCTGAAGTGAAGATTCCAAAGAGTCAAATCTGTAAGTGTCTTTTGACTGCTAGGTAATTGCAAAACCGCTCCAACCTAATGATATTTACAAGTATGTGGGGTTATGCGAATGTAACCTACCATTAGGTTCAGCTAGACCCTTTACCTTCCGTTCGGGAGTTGGCGGTTCGAGCCCTCCACGTAGCAATGTGTTTTGGAATTTTAAGTCCATAAGCTAAGAGGACTAATTCAAAGTCCATAAATAGGTGTAGGAAAAAGTCATCGTGAGAAAATCTACACCCGCTTGCGAAGAAATTTAAAGGTTGTGTGTGAAGACGATCAGCCTGCGCTGGACCAGTGTGCCAAACCAGTTGAAGTCAGATCTGATCGCCAGGGGTTATGTTGAGATACTGCCCATAGTCGCTACTTTACCTATCAAATACTAGCACTTCTACTGATGCTATAAATGTAAAAAATATATGCTAACAGAATAAATCCTTCATTTAATTTTAAATCAAGTAGAGTAGGCTTCACGTCTATTTTGAAATGAGAAGCACAAGTTTTTTAAAAAAAGCAGTATTTTTTTTAGTTAGTATAAATTTTCTATTATTGGCTTAGATTTTCGCAGTGTCAGACGTAGCCACCGTGGTGAAGCATCGCACGCATTAGCATATTAATGAACGTTATTTCCGTAATGAGTCGGTTGAATTTTCAACTAAATCGCGTTGAGTTGCAAATTTTTGGCAGAATTGTTCCCACCATGTCGCTTCCCAGGATATCGCTCCTTCAAATGCGCCTAGCCAGCCTTCCCACCACCTCGCTCCGAATTATTTATAGACATGAGGATGAATACTACCTAAACATGAGCCATTGGGTTTTTAGGGTAATAAAAACATAACCCGGCCTTAAGGTAATTTTTGTGACGAGTAATTCCACTGGGTGAAAGAGCCTTGATGATGTAGTGGCTGGGGTCACGGCCTCCTGCCGCCGGGAGACGCCGCGCCGGTTCGAACCTTAAGTCACTCTTTCTTATAATGAGTCCATCTACTTATCTGTCTAGCTGAGAAACTGTCCAGTTGCTACTGAGGGAAAATTGGTAAAGGAATAATGAAAACTGCATGCCTGCTAAACTGCGAAGTTGATAAACGCACAATTCGAATTGAGCCCCTCTACTTTGGACTCTGGAAACATTAAAAACCGCAATCAAATTACATCGGAACCCTTATCTTTATGGGTGTGAACTCTCACTTGAGAGCCAAGGATACGTTACGTACTTTGTATTATTCCACGCTCGTTCCGAGCAAAATTGAATCTGCATCAGTTGTATGGGGCCACACGAAACCACTTACACTTTACTACTAGAAAAAGTACAAAAGGCGTTTCTTCGTTCTTTTGTATAAAAAGTGTTACGGCTACTATCCGTATTTATATCCCACAAAATTCCTGCAAGATGTTTTAGGCTGGAGAGTAGACGCAACTACCAACTTATAATTATTACAATATTTCGTATTCTTCGGGGAGAGTTTGACTGTCTGGGACTGGTGTCACAAGCAGTCAGAGTGTATGTTCCTGACAAGTACTTACGAGGCCGTGGACATCAGTTTCTGGCGCTACCAGACTCTACAGACTACAGAGACAGTTGGTCGTCCATTTTGAAATTGTTTTAGGTTTTGTATGAGCCTCCTCCACTTAATCTCCACTTAAGTGGAGGGTTTTTTTGATATTAGTTTATCACAAATATGTTTTTTTTTATGGATAAGTAAGGTTGCCTTGAAGAAATTGCTACCTTAGCAATAAGGCCGCCTAATTGACTCAACCAACTGTAAAAATGTTTTCTTGTAAATTGTGATTGGTGTCAATAAAGATAATTTGTATTGTGTTGTATTTTATTTCATATCTTTAATAGTTTACTTTGCTAAATGCAACGAATTACAATTTAATTTTGAAGAGTAACCGTCTAGCAAAACCCGTTAAAACATAGCACCTAACTCGCACAATTCATTTTGACAGACGGCGACGACGACAGACAGGCAGATGATGTCGCTGCTGTACATTGAATTACTTTCGACGTTCTTACAAACCGAGTCATATAAATTATCATTGTACCTACCGCGAATTCGAATATGGTATGGTATGAGCTGTTGATGATGATGATGGTATAGTTTTTTTTCCCTGGCTTCTTTACCTAAGTACCTATTCATTTGGTGGGGTCAAGTTTGAAGCGTAGTTACGTTTCTTGACTATAGATAATTCGTTGGCCAAATGAGATAAAAATAAGATAAAAAAGTCCTACAAATGTATTAAGGGCCCCTCAATTAGTTTTTTGTTCACATAACAGCAAGTTAATTTTATTCGATAGATTATGTTTACGTTTAACTTTATTTAGAGGTCAATCGTTGAATTATGTAATTTTGTAAGTAAATAGATTTAAGGACGTAATTTAATGTAGTTATTTGTTTTATTGATACTCGTACAACAGTCAGATGATAAATATTACCTAAGTATCCCATTTGATTTGAAGTGACTAGGTAGGCACTACACTAAACAAAACCTTGCAATCGAATTTTAATTTCTCAAAGTTAACCTGGGTATTAATTTAACAGCACTTATTGTAAAGGCCATCCCCATTTCATTGACCTTGCGACTGTAAAACAATCGCTCTGACCTAGTTTCTGATGGTAATGCATGCTTTTCGGCTACACATTACTCACACTTTCGATTTCTCAAAAATTATCCTTGACAGCATCAAGGTCGACTCTGCCAAAAAAAAAAAAAAAGCTAGCGCCATCTTGTATTGAGTAGCAGAACTATACACGGGTCACTGTAACGAGGCAATGTTATTGATAAAACTTTATTCCATTTTATAATTATTACGAACTGTTTACTTCGCTCTGAAGTAATATTCCGGTTTACTTAATATTTATTATAAACATACAACATACAATTTTATTGTACATGGACGACTCGGAGAAGAAAATAAGCATCCTTTGCTTAGGACCGACGGGATCCGGAAAAACAACATTATTAAAGAAGTTACAGGATGCAGAAGGAATCGACGATACTTACAGTCCCGTACCAACAATAGGGACTAATATTTACGACATAAATTATTTAAATAAACATGGAAAAAAGGAAACAGTTGCAGTTCGTGAGGTGGGTGGTGAGATGGCGCCACTTTGGGGTAATTACTTGGATGGCGTCGAGAAAGTAAGTGATTTGCTTGTAAATTTCACTTTCATGGGTCTTCGTACTATTTTAAAACGCTTTTTATTTGAACGCAACACGCATGTATGAGACAACGTAACGTAGGTATATCATCATTTTTGTTGATACGTATTTAATATACCTATTATATAAAAAAAAAACTTAAGACTTCTATTGCCTCTACTTCGGATCTTTTTCGTTTTTTAGGTTATATTCGTCGTGGACACCTCTAATTTGTGTCAAATATCTGCTGCAGCTGTAATGCTCTACACACTGCTGGCGGAACCTCGTCTCAAGAATGCTAAGGTTTTTGATCATATTCTTAATTCATCATCAACAGCTCATACGTCCCTACCAAGGGGTCGAGCCTACCCTGAATTAGTTTGACACAAAACCTTTGAATTTCATAGCAGGAGTGTGCAGGTTTTTTCACAATATTTTTTTCACGTGCTTAAGAATTTGAAGTTCGAAAACACACTGGTGCGACGTGGTGGGAATCGAACCCGCATCTCCCGAGACGGAAGATGGCCCTACTGACTATACCATCGAAGGTGATTTTACATAAATTTTTGTCAAAATGTAGACCTTACAACACCTATCATCAGCAGCTTATATACGTCCCTACCGAGGGGCTCGAGCCTACCCTGAATTAAGGTGATTAGGCCTTAGTCGGCCACGCTAGCCCAGTGCGGATTGGTTGACTTCACACAATCTTTGAATTTCTTCGCAGGAGTGTGCAGGTTTCATCTCAATGTTTTCCTTCACCGTAAGAAAGAGCGTCGAATAAACGTATAGTCTGTCAAGAAAGTCATGAAATTAAAAAGTGGCAATACTGTAGTGTCGTCCATTTTTTTCAAATTCAAATTCAAATTCTTTATTGCATACCACTCGTAAAGTGCTTAAAAACATGGACCCTGTTGGGCATAACAACATAAGGAGACAAAAAAAACTTGACACTGGCACAAAGTCATACTAGTGCCATAAAAAAAATGAAAAAAAACTTTAAACTAACTTAATTGTAATATTAATTATAATCCATGCTCTTTAGTATAGAGTATCCGGAATCCGGACACTTATTTTTTATAGTTAAAAATAAAAATAAAATAAAAATGGCTTTTATTTCAATAAATTGTAGTTATTACATAGGCGGAGACTTCCCGGAAAGTAATCCAGAGGATACTTGAGGTGGGAATGCCTCTATATAGAGGTGGGATATAGAGGTGGGAATGCCTCTATATAGTGGGAATGCCTCGAATAGTTCACAGTCGAAATATTCTTTTAATGTATAAAAACTTTTTTCAATTAAGCGGTTTTTTAAATTTGTCTTAAACTTTATTATATTTTCTTCATCACGCAGTATTTTTGGGAGCTTATTATAAACATAGAATATCGTCCTGAATGGACCATTTTCATTGTAGAAATTGGTAGGGCATGGATCTTTTTGGTCTATTATTCACATAAAAATCTAACCACTATATAGAAAAAAAATATAGATTCTAGACTTAAAACTGAGCCCATAATGTTCAGTTGTAGGATTTAAGCGCCCCCCATTTAGAAGATATTATTTTTTAATGTGAAAACGTAGTCCACTCAGCAAGTCTATAAAACGCACCTGCCACTACCTATCTCTTTCTAACGCCTAGCCAAGGCTACTCTTGTCTTCTCTTCGAACATACTCAATCCAAATCGCAACGAATTATTTTTTATTTATTTATTTATTATTGAATTTTTTGAGTTGAGTATTCGCTCCGTCCAGTGGGCTGAAATTCGCGTTTCATAGACATTGAAATATTTTTTTTCAAGTGACGCTTTTTTTGCTTGGTAACGATTGAGAATACCTATTACATGCCTTTTATGATGAACTTTCAGGTTTATAATCGTAAACAGCGCACTCAGAATTTATTTGGAAAAAAAATGTATGGAGCCGGCATAATTAATGATGATATCTCCACCATCGCTCGATTGCGCCTAATATCCTCTTAGGTTATTAATATATGAATTATTTTGGATTTTTTGATATACTCCATGTCAAGGTCAATCATGCGCTTTTTAAAAAAAAAATACTTTAAAAAGAAAATCAATTTTTATTTATATATTAATTAGTTTTTTAACTAATATCAGGCTTAACACGGATGTATGTACTAGACATTTACGTAAATTAATTGTGTGCAATATTAGAAAGTAAAAATTCATTAAAAACCATAAAAAATTGGCGTAATATCTCTATTTTTTTAACCTCATCGAAACATTTAGAAATAACGACTTATTATTGAACAACTAAGTATAAATGGTGAGCTGACAAAGTAATTATCTAACTACTCTCAAAATCCCCAATTAGTAAAATATTAATATTTAACTATCCACTGACTTTTCAAATAACGACTTATTATTGAACAACTAAGTAGTTTGTATCTGCTTTGGCTGGATGCTCCGTCGAAACCGTATTTTGATATTAAAATGAGTTCTTTATTTTGTATATTTTCTGGCAAAGATTTAATTATTCTTCTTGCTGTCAGTAGCAAAGCTTGCAGTGAAATTTTTGCTGAGGAATCTGTCACCGTAATTGAATTTTTCGGTTCAGGTGGAAAGCACACATTCTTCTCTTTTTGCACGCAGTAATACGAAGGGTACAAGTGCTTAAGGCCTTCTCGAATTGCTGATTCTCGCAAAGTCATATATTGCCACCACAGATGAATAAGTAATGTACTAGTATTGCCACTTTGATAATTTCAGAGATATCAGTAAATCAAGTGCTTTTTGGGGTGAAAAAGTTTCTTTAATGCTTGGTTTTGTAATTAAATCTTGTAATTTCTCAATTGATTCTGGGTGCTTCACCAATTATATTCAATCACAGAAGCAATGTTGTTTTGGCCTTCATATTTCAACTTAGAAATTGTTGCAAATACATGTTCACTGGAATCTTTCTCTGTCAAGTCTCCACTCCGCCTCTTTTTCTGTTTCGTTCCCAAGTCTTTAAAAGGTTTAAGATTTGTGATTTTTCTTTTCGTCATAACTGTGACGAAAAGAAAAATCATAAATCTTGGAACTCCAATTGATGATGTAGATGGCTTCAAAAGAGAACCAGTAGTGCTTGATGATGATTCCAAAATGGTAACGTTAGAACTTGATGCTGGCTCTGAAAGTGGCTGTATAGGGCTTCCTTCATGTAATCGATTTTATATTTTATTTTAAGCAACTCGGCCAATCAACATCAGCCTCAAGCCAACTTTCGTAGTCAGTTCGGAACTTCTCAAATTTCCGTTGTGTTGATTCATATCGTTTCTGTGCAGCCCTAGTGAATTTCCGGCAAAATTATTTTAAAGTCACACAATCTTCTTCAGATACACTGTTGTTTAAACGAGATAGCACGGTTTGAAACAAAAAATTATAGTCACTGAGTTTTGTAGCGTTTTTTAAAATAACGAACAAATCCAAGTTTGTTACGATGCTTGCCATGATGTTTGTACTTTCAATAATTGAAGAATACTAAATTATTTTCTTTTAGTACGCACCTATTTATTGCGATTGACTTTAATGTATGTGTCCGAATTACTAATTTACTAACAACCCTCTTAATTGCTAACTAGTGAGAACTCAATTATTTAATAGATGTAGGTATTCAAAAAGTCTGTAGATATTTAAAATGTCACTAACAAACAATAATTTCCTTAATTTTACTGGAGATTTTGACGATCATTACATAATTACTATTTTAGCTAATTAGCGAGTTAGTGAGTTTTTAAGCGAATTTCATTTTCTAATATTGCACACAATTAATTTGCGTAAATGTCTAGTACATACATATAGAAATAATAATTTTAAACCTAATAACCCAATAGATATTCGAAAAGTCAGTGGATAGTTAAATATTAATATTTTACTAATTGGGGATTTTGAGAGTAGTTAGATAATTACTTTGTCAGCTCACCATTTATACTTAGTTGTTCAATAATAAGTCGTTATTTCTAAATGTTTCGATAAGGTTAAAAAATAGAGATATTACGCCAAATTTTTATGGTTTTTAATGAATTTTTACTTTCTAATATTGCACACAATTAATTTGCGTAAATGTCTAGTACATACAACCATGTTAAGCTTGATATTAGTTAAAAACTAATTAATATATAAATAAAACTTGATTTTATTTTTAAAGTATTTTTTTTAAAAAAAAGCGCATGATTGACCTTGACATGGAGTATATCAAAAAATCCAAAATAATTCATATATTAATAACCTAAGAGGATATTAGGCGCAATCGACTGATGGTGGAGATATCATCATTAATTATGCCGGCTCCATACATTTTTTTTCCAAATAAATTCTGAGTGCGCTGTTTACGATTATAAACCTGAAAGTTCATCATATAAGGCATGTAATAGGTATTTTCAATCGTTACCAAAAAAAAAAGCGTCACTTGAAAAAAAGAATTTCAATGTCTATGAAACGCGAATTTCAGCCCACTGTGCGTCTGACCGAGGCTTAATTGACCAATAATCGTACAATATAATCGATACTATCGCTTAAATCGATTATGGACATTCGGCAATACTTCTATTATAATCGATCGATACAATCGAAAATATCGTGTATAAACAATATAATCGATTATAATTGACCAATCATACAATATAATCGAAATTATCGATACAATCAATAGCTGATCTATATTTTCGATTATTTACAAGGCCATAATCGATTGATTGATAATCGATTACTGACAACACTAGAAGTGAAAGAAGTTTTTTTTTATGTTTCCAAAGCTAATACAGCCAAGAAAACTAAAACGTCAATCTGTGACTCTGTATTCAAAACTTCAAAAATAAGCAAAGCATGTGCTGTAAATGTCTCGAACAATGTCACTGAAAATCGTTTTCGCGGTCTTGAAACTATTTTAATAACCTTGTAAGAAAGAGAAGACAAGAGTAGCCTTAGCTAGACGTTAGAAAGAGATAGGTAGTGGCAGATGCGTTTTATACCCTGCGTTCCGAGACGTGCTGAAATCGATTAAAGCACCCGTAATCGCGTTCCGAATTTCTGTCAGCTGTCAAAACTCATACTTTTTTTGCTTTTCTGATCGCTGACAGTGCTGAAAGTCTGATTCGGAATGCGCTCATAGACTTGCTGAGTGGACTACTTTTTCACATTCAAAAAAATTAATATCTCCTAAATGGGGGGCGCTTAAATCCCACAACTGGACATGTAGGCTCAGTTTTAAGTCTAGAATCTATATTTTTTTTCTATATACCTAGTGGTTAGATATTTCTGTAATAAAAGACCAAGCCCCATACATTTTTTATTCTGTCCTTTGATGGGCGTGTGTATATTGGGAACATATGAATATTTTTCCATGAATATTTGATATGGCACAAAGTTAACTAGTGCCACGAACAAAAAAAAAATATATTTGATATGAATATTTTTCGAAATCAACAAGATTGAAAATCAACAAAATTGTGGAAACGGGACGACACTACAGTATTGCCACTTTTTAATTTCATGACTTTCTTGACTGACTGTACATATGAATTCGAAATTCGAAAACACATAGGTACGTGATCGACCCCGCGTCTTCCGTATGGGAGGCAGCGGCCCTAGCTATTAGACCACCGACGCTCACCTATACCGAAAACACCTATATTACCTACCAATTACATTTTCCTATTCATCAGATGCTAGCTACCAGTCTGGTGACGGCAGAGTAGAATACACCCTACTCTTCCCGTGGGTGTCGTAAGAGGCGACTTAGGGACTACACATTGAACAGGGAACGGGCAGCAGCGCTCTCTGATACTGTAACCTTTTAATCTACGATCTCCAACCCGCCTGCCAAGCGTGGAGATTATGACAAAACCAAACACTTAAGTGGAGAAGGCTCATAGTCCAGCAGTGGACTGCAACGGGCCGTTGATGAGCTACCAGTCCTGCAGTGCTAATTTACCAAAATTATCAACCCTAGTGCGACCCTAACACAGGAATGTAATTCAAATTAGTCACTAGATGTAGATCTTAAGACTTCTGTAATTTCCTTTTTACAGTTTATCCTAGTGCTAAGCAAAATGGACGCCGCGTATAGGCAGATGAGGAACGAGGCTCTGTTGATGCTGCAACACAAACGGTTGAGTACTGAACTGCCCAACGCCCCCGCATTGCTGGAGGCGGCGCCGCTGCAGGGCGAAGGCTTAGATGCTCTGAGAGCGTACCTAGCGGAGAGCAAACCGCCCGTGAAACCTACCATGTTACATCAAATTCAATGAAGAATTAATATACATAGCAGTAAAAAAATAATTGTTTTTCTAGATTCTCCTCTTATAGGAAAACTTGTATTTCTTCATGTTATCAGTATCACACCACACGCATATTTTGAATTTCTGCTAATAAGTGGCAACTTATCTATGAAATGAACAATGGCGCTAGTAGTAATACAAAATTGTATTTCAACATTTTCAACCAATCACGATTCTTCTGAAAGTTGTCATTTTTTTCCCTCTCATTGGCAATTTCACAGATTTTGTGGTATGTCTGTAGTTGCGATTCGAACCCCGATCTCTAGGCCCCGTTTCACGAAGCAACAAGTTACATACAATTTTATATTCATTGCGTAGCCAATTAGTCTAATCTGTATACCCTTATCGTTTTATCTTTTTGTCTACGCAATGTACATCGAATTGTATTTGTAATTTGTAGCTTCGTGAAACGGCCCCCTGTTCAAAAAGTGTTAACGACGGGGGTACGAACGGGAACAACCCAAAAGGTGGTAAAGTTTTTTCTACTGAAGAAAGCGACACCCTATTTTGTGCGTACACAATATAAAATTTGGTTTATTAATATCGTACGTACCATAGGATTAAGTTTTGGATCCAGCTGACCAAGAAATTAAATATTCTGCACGGGGGGCGCGACAAGAGTCAAGACGAACATTTAAATTTTTTTTTTCTAGTCAGATGATTAGATAATCAGGTTATTATTTGGCCATGCAGCCTTCTTCTCTCCCGTTTAGAAAGACCTCGACAACAAAACGCATTTGACAGTCCTGTTCTATACTCTTTGGTCCTGTTCATCCTCTTTGGGGCGCATTCCGAATCAGACTTTCAGCGCTGTCAGTGAAGCAAAAAGCAAAAAACGTAAGAGTTTTGACAGCTGATAGTGATTCGGAACGCGATTACGGGTGCTTTATTCGATTTCAGCGCGTCTCGGAACGCAGGGCATGTCCTGTTTTATTCTGTGGTTTGTTTTTGTAAGCGAACAAAAAAAGAAATACGATTTTATAATGCGATATTTCACATATAAATGTAACTTAGTCTAAATTTAGTAAACGCATTATCTATTGTGTTGTGCGTGGAGTTGTGTCGCCTATATTTCTTTCATGATTAAATTTTATGGATTACTCAACGCTGTGCCGATGTTGTTTGAAGGTATTGTCTCAAGAGGATATAGAATGTTCCTCGCCATCGACCATGGATAAGTACACTTTCTGTATACAGGTAAACTGAACTAAATTTTAGATGGTTACCCACTCATTCATTACTTACAGTCTGTATTCGGCCTTATTTCAGGCTCTTTGAGGGACCGGACGAAGCTAAAATAGAGTTCATAATATTTCATATATCTACCAAGTTTTACTATACAATAAACTTCTATAGTTTCACTATATGGTTTGCCACTATCATAAAGAAGGGCACTTCAGAGAACTTTAAAATTTTCTTGCTAGTTTGAGTAAATATAAACATAATAAAGTAAATAAAATGTATTTATAGTAAAAGTTTAGTTACAAAATGAAAAGAGAATGATAATTTCTTTTCAATTTAAAGAAATAAATATTTTTATTATTATTATTTATTATTATTATTAATCCATAATTATAATCTGCCATAAATGTAAAAATAAAATTGTTGGCTTATTATAAGTTATGTATAGGTAACAAAGTAATTTCTAATATTTTATACATTTCATAGTTACAGACATGCAATGAAGAGAATCTGCCCAAAAATTTTTGCCGTACTTGCGACAGTAAAATACACTCAACATTCTTATTTATCAAAGAAGCTCAGGCTTGCAACCAGGAGCTTCTAAAACAAATATCAAGAAATAATGAAATAAAAATCGAAATAGACCCTGATCATGGTAAAACATTATTAAATTGCTCATTAAAAGATCTATTAGAAAAATCATCATCAAGATTTGGAGATGGATCTATGCAAAATGGCATCAAGATGAAAAATCAAGATTTTGTTACAGCTAAAAAGTGTCAAAGAGGAAGACCAAAGAGAGCTATAAAAAAAGAAATACATAAAGGCAAGAGGAAAAATACTAAAATTGGTGTAGATGTAGAAAAACATTTTATAAAAGAAACTAAATTCAATACTTCTGACAGCTATGATGAAAATGATATTCAAAAGATGAATGATGATAGTCTTGAAGAAGTAGGACTGCCCAATGTACCTATAAACAAGAAACATTTGGATAGTTGGGATCTCGAAGTTAAACCTATCACAAACACAAACAAACAAAACATAAAAAAAGAAGATCTCTTGCCAAACATAAAAACTGATGATGATTTCGAAGAAAACATTGCTAAAAGTGAAATATCGAAATCTACAGTAACTGAAAATAGGAGTATCTTTGATCGAAGACCGAGGTCCAATAATCTTCAATTTACTTGTCCGGTGTGTTACAAAATATGTAAGCAATGTCCATCTTTCGAAAGGCATCTTAGTACACATAAAACAGATAGTATGCGTAAGTATAATGCAGTGTGTCAATAAAATAAAACTATTGGATATTAAAAATTTCTATATAGGATATCCCGATAGACGAGTAAGGAGATTATGTAATAATTTTAAATGCAAATTTAACTTAGAAGATAAATTAAAATAAACCTCACTTAATGCATACTCTGTGCTAAATTCCATGCTTCTAGGTCATTGGTGTAGTTGATGCATTATCTTTAAACTTTTGGGGGAGTTGAATTTATTAATAATTTATATGAACAGAGCCTGTGGCAAATTTTACATTATTTTAATATTTTTTAGAGAAGTTTCCTGTAACCCTATAACTAAAGTTTGCCTGGAAGAAATTGGTGATTTGTGTTCTTATTTTTATTTATTTTCTGTAATTTTCCTTTGTGCAGTAACATGTAGTAACGTCACCTTGGCCGTAGTTAAAATTTTGGCCACTTCCTTTCCTAATAATAATACAACTTTAAAAACTTCCAGCTAGTCAGGCTGATGTCATGGAGCTGGTGCGCACCAAACCGCACGAGTGTAGCAAATGCGACAAGCGGTTCCGCTTCCGAGTGCTTCTCAACCGACACTATGAAAGTGCTCACTCCGATAAGAGACCGTTTGCTTGCAACAGTTGTGACAAATCGTAAGTTACAGCTCCCTTTATCGGCTCTCAGCATAAGTCGTGTACAGGATTACAGACAGAGAGAGAAAGAGATGATAGTGCAAAAGAATTAAAGAACAAGGTAACTAAAGTAGGATTTTGAATTGAACGGAGTAATCTGACATATGGTGGGTTGTCGCTTTTTTGAGAAAAAAATATAGTGTTGTGCTAAAAAGATATGATTCAATCACTCATCTGGGCCACGTTTCACGAAGCAACAATTTACTAGTAACAAGTTACAATTTGATATTCATTGCGTAGCCAATTCGCCAAAACTGGAAGCCCTTATCGTTTTACCTCATTGTCTACGCAATGTACATCAAATTGTACTTGTAATTTGTAACTTGTAGCTTCATGAAACGGCTCCCTGGTGATATGGTCACTAAGTAATGTGGACTCCTGGGGGAAGGACTAATGTCCTATAACACAGGTTTAAACTTAGTTTAGGCAACAGCCCTCCACAAAAATTGTATCTCCTGTGCTGAAATGTACATACTTAGTTTTGTGGTGTGGAGATAAAACATTTTTTTATTTGTATTATGTAAAACTAAGTCTATGTCAAAGTAAGTATGCTTAAGCTAAATAGATAGATAGATAGAAGTCATTTATTCATCCAAAAAAATATTTACAAAGGTATGAAAAGGCAGAGTCTCAGCATAACTGTTGCTTTTCAGACTTACCCTAAGCTAACATATATCAACTACCTTAAATTAAAATATTCATATTTATTTTTATTTTTAAAGGCTTTTAACTTTCTTCTTTATGGGGTGTATTACTCGTATTTTAGAAAAGTTACTTTGGTACAATGAAAATGCATGTTATGTGTATGAAAATAATTTTATTCACTTTCTGATATATTGCTATCATCATCACTTTCGGTAACATTAATAATAAAACTATCGATAATGCTGTCGATACGGGGATCGAGATGGCACATTTCGTCCTCAACTTTTGACGCTTCTCCCGTCATCCAATAGGAAATTAGTTGTATGGATGAGTCATTCGTTTGTGTCGCAGCTGCAAGTTATCTCTTAGAAATATAAAAAAAAACACTAATTACTTTTATTACCTACCTACATAAAAAGCCTGACTGTTGTTACCAGTAATACTAAAACCAACTCACCAATTCTGATGGATTCCAACTATTGCGAACTGCATGATATGTAGACGAAGTCTATGTTTATAGGCTGGGGTAACAAGCATTTTTTTATATTTAATAGTGTGAATGATTCAACTCACTTGAGTTAGAATTGAACTGAAAACATCACTAAGATTATGGAGCTGGCAACATTATTTTTCTGTTTAATGTCAAATTACTCCGTTCAATTAAAAATCCTACTTTAATTGCGTTACTTGTTTACTCCTTATGATTGAGCATTTTTTCTCTAAATTCTACTATAATCTGCTAGATGGCGCTGATGAGTTCTTTGTATTACGCCCGACAAAAATTTTTAGGGCTCTATACCCAAAGGGTGCCTACGGAACCCTATTAATAGGGTTTGTTAGTCACCGCTGTCTGTCACATGGTTGTGTATTTATTTTTTAATTTTCACCGGGCTAATACTGTAACTTTTAACAATTTTCACTACTTTCACAATTTTTACGTCCCTCTTTTCAAAGTTTCAAAAGGAAAGAGAATTTGAGGATGCACATCAGGACACATGCCAGCAAGGAATCCAGAGAAAAGCCGTATAAGTGTGAGCAGTGTGACAAGAGGTTCTTTGAAAAGAAGGGCTTGGCGAGCCATATGTTCTTCCATTCGGGAGAGAGGCCTTACACCTGTGACCACTGCCAAAAGGCGTGAGTAGTTTAAGTAATATTATAAACGCGAAAGGGCGAAAGTAACTTTAAGTAACTCTGTCTGTCTGTTATGCTTTTACAGCTAAACTACTGGACCGATTTTCATGAAACTCTGTATGAACGGACTTCTATTATTCTTTTTTTAATATGACGGATATAGGCTATCGCGGGAAAATTCACGAAACTCTGTATGAACGGACTTCTATTATTCTTTTTTTAATATGACGGATATAGGCTATCGCGGGAAAATTCACGAAACTCTGTATGAACGGACTTCTATTATTCTTTTTTTAATATGACGGATATAGGCTATCGCGGGAAAATTCACGAAACTCTGTATGAACGGACTTCTATTATTCTTTTTTTAATATGACGGATATAGGCTATCGCGGGAAAATTCACGAAACTCTGTATGAACGGACTTCTATTATTCTTTTTTTAATATGACGGATATAGGCTATCGCGGGAAAATTCACGAAACTCTGTATGAACGGACTTCTATTATTCTTTTTTTTATATGACGGATATAGGCTATCGCGGGAAAATTCACGAAACTCTGTATGAACGGACTTCTATTATTCTTTTTTTAATATGACGGATATAGGCTATCGCGGGAAAATTCACGAAACTCTGTATGAACGGACTTCTATTATTCTTTTTTTAATATGACGGATATAGGCTATCGCGGGAAAATTCACGAAACTCTGTATGAACGGACTTCTATTATTCTTTTGGTAATATGACGGATATAGGCTATCGCGGGAAAATACACGAAACTCTGTATGAACGGACTTCTATTATTCTTTTTTTAATATGACGGATATAGGCTATCGCGGGAAAATTCACGAAACTCTGTATGAACGGACTTCTATTATTATTTTTTTAATATTACGGATATAGGCTATCACGGGAAAATGTACATACTCAAATGTCATGTCTTACTGCAACTACACTTTACCTCAATTAGTGGTTATTTGGCTGAACGAAACAATGCTGCTTTAAAGTATTCATGTGTATTCTCCAATCCTGACACTGGCAGAATTATCACCTCTATGACAGAAGCCATTTTATAAATATTGAATGGAAAATCGTTTAAAATACAGCGCCATCTATAGTCATCGCACGGAACGAAAAGTGTATTTCTTTCCGCGTTTTTAGATGGCGCTTTATTTTCGGCTGTGGTTTTAGAAACGGAAAAACACCAAAAAACGCGCGCGGACAGACAGCTAGTTTGACGTAATATTCGTGTTTTAATAATTGTAGTCTTCTAACAAAACTATTTTTATTATTTCAACAGATTCCAGACGAGGCAGATATTGAGACAGCACTTGAACATGCACGAAGCTGGACGCCCTTTTATGTGCGACGTTTGCGGCAAAGGTTTCAGAGACAGTAAGTGGCACCATTAAACATAAATAAATAAATATGTAGGAACATGACTCACACACGGCCTTCTGATTCCAAACTAAGCAAAGCTTGTACTATGGGCACGTATTATTAGTCTCCGTGACTATGGGTATCAGAATAGCTGATATACATTACTAACTGTTTGTTCCGCCTTCACGCTTAAAGTACTCAACGGATATATAGATGAAATTTGAAATAGAGATAGTGTCTAACCTGGATTAACACATAGGATACTTTTACGGGAAAAAGTGTTATTCCCACGGGAAAATTTTACATAACGCGAGCGCAGCTGCGTGTGGACCCGCTAGTATCTAATAAACGGATAACCGTGATTTCAGAATTCAAACTCGCTGAGCACATGCCGAAGCACACGGGCGAAAGGTCGTTCCCGTGCGGCTACTGCAGCTACCGCGGCGTTTACAGCTCCTCGCTTCGGAGGCACGTGAAGATAGTCCACAAAGTTACCGGCGCCAACAAACCGTCTGCCATCAGGCGTGATAGTTCGTCGGCCGTTCAGTGACAGAAATATGGTGATACAGTGTAAAAAAAACCTCTGTGACAGACGGACACGGACGGACATGCGAGTGATCTAATAAGGGTTTCGTTTTTCCTTTTACGGTACGAAACCCTAAAAAGAGGGCGCTGTACAGACATAGTTTTGGAGACCGTTGGAAAGGGAATAATCGAAATCAAAAGAGAAGATGATGGGAAATATGGTACTTTTTGAGACAATGGAATGAAAGATTGATGGGGGAAGAGGAAGACCAAGACAAACAAATCAAGGAAAAAGTAAATGTCGTGTCTTAGAAAAATGTTTTTTTTAGTCGGAAAACCAAGAATAATATGTAACGCCACCAACGTGGGCAGAGTTCGTACATTCAAGAAGTATGGACATAAAAGACTGTCAAAAACCTTGGTTAGTCTACTAAAGCATGATCAAGTTCAAGCTCTTCTGTGGTTATAGATGTATTGTGTAATAGCAGCAAAACTGACACCTCTATATATAACCACTTTGGTCAGTTAGGGGGAAAAACCAGCAAAACAGAATAGTTAATAATTAAACCTAGCATATTTTTAATTTTTATTGCACTGTTGTTATTTTTTATTACTGCTAAATAACAATTATGCTAAATAACAATAAACTGCTAAATAACAATTATGTGACTTTTTCATTAAATTAATACTACCACTGTTATACTGCCGTCGTATCAGAAAACACAGTATCTCAAGTTACTGTGTTTTCACTTTTATTTTGTTACCGCAACAATGAGAATAAACTGTACCCGGCAAAATTTTCGGTTTATTTCTAGCACTTCTGGTTCCAGAGATACGGTAACTAAAAACACAGTAACTTTAACAAACTAAGACCAAATAATAGAACAAAACACAGCATGTAGGTATTACATAACTTGAAAACAGTAAGTAAGAGGTTACTGTGTTAATGCTAACAAACAATAAATATACAATAAGGAACTTTAGATAAAAACACAGTAAAATGCTTTTGCTAGTCTAAAACACAGCATTTTTTCCAAATACTGTGTTATAGATTAGCTCAAGATTTCAAGATTATAATATATCACTTGGTAACAATACAGTATCTAAGATACTGTGTTATAAGCGAAATACGCTAGCAATCGATTATTTAAGTTCCTTGACAAAATAACAGTATTTAACTACTTACCTTTCGAGCGCGGAAACAAGTGCGGGGTGGATGGTAGGTGAAGGGCGTTTTTTTTTTTTGACGGACCTAATCTCTATTTATACCAGAGTGGTAATATAGTGGGCGCGGACTTGCGGGGGAGCAGAAGGCTCGTACCCCTTAGGAATTTTATGACAACGTATCTGGGGGCGCCCTCAGACGGGTGAAGGGCGTGTGTGTTTTGGAGTGACGAGGTCGGCGCACGGACATCTTACGGGCTTTGCGTTTGCGCTAACGATATTCGACGAGTACGCGGCAAAATATCGTAAGCTTTTTTACCTTTATTATGATAATATTACACCAAGTTTTCATCGATTTCTCGTGAACGCCTTTATGAGACGCCATGAAACAAACGCTATGATTGTCACGAATTCCGTCACTAAATGCTAGTAAAAGAACCTTGTTCGAAAACGCTTTCGTTGTCGAGATTCAGAGGTGCCAGCCAGAAGTTTAATACGTAAGTTCAGGCTGGCTGGCCACGCTTTTCGTTGTATTTTAGCTAAATGGCTATACGTATCTCAAAAATTCAAACTGGATGCCTGTCACAATTTTAGGTGACGCAGTATTAATAAGCAAGAAATAGTTAGAATCCCTTCTGTTCGGAGATTGAGAGACCATGCGAAAAGCGGTTTTCAAGCTGGCTGGACACGTTTGCGTTCGATTATCTCGGGTTCTCTAGCGTCACATAAACTGAAATAAGCGTGATTAGCCGTCACCTAAAATTGTGTATTGACCTACTTAAACGCGGCTCATTTGGAAGAATTGTCCAGCCAGCCTGAGTCACATCTGTTTAAGACTGTTTGAGGACGTCTGTAAACGTAGCGACAATTTGTGCGTGCGAGAAATGGCGTTTTGTTCTGAGTGGATTCTCTGTTATGTCTGGCGCGCGCCGCTTTACCTACTTTGTGACTACTTACAGGGTTAGAGGACACGTGCGTTCGCCCGCGAATTACGAAAGCAATTTTAAAACTTGTGGTTAAAGCCCAAGACACACAGAGCCGTGCCGGGAGCGGCGCGTTACCGTGCCGAAGGCGGGATGATTTGTATTGTTCGAATTTCTATGAACCCTGCCACACTGAAAAAAATCCGTGGCGGCACCGGAGGCGTGCCGGGGCCGTGCCAATCGCCATGACAAACAGAGCGCGGGACGCCGCTGTCAAACCGCTGTCAACACGGCGCGGGAGTTGTATTCTATGGTAGTCTATGGTAACCTGTCACACAGAGCGGCAGCGACGCGACGCGGATTTGAGCCGTGCTGTCACCGGGGCCGGGACTTGTGTTTATTTACAGATTTTATACGCGTATTTGACGATGAATACTGAAAAATTAATATTACTTGTCCAACCACATCCCTGCCTATACAATACTAGAGACAGTGATTACAAGAATAGTTTAAGAAAGGAGATTTTGTGGGAAAAAATATCGAAGGAATTAAACCAAAGTCGTAAGTATTGGAAAAGCTCTTTTTAATTACCTATTATTAAAGTAATTTACAAATTTCTCTCTTATTTCTATGGCCGCATTAGATGCTCTTTGATTTGTGCGATTAATCGATAGTAGGGCATGTGACTGGGAACTATCTTCATTTTCAACTTCCATATTTCCATGTTTTGCCTTGATAAAGTTGTGCAAGCAGCACGTAGCTTTGACTACATGGATCGCAGTTTCAACTGTACATTGCATAGGTCGCTTAAAAATCTGAAATTTTTGAGTCAATTGGCCAAACACATTTTCTACAACGCGTCTTGCACGGCAAAGACGATAGTTAAATTTCCTCTTTCTTGAATCTGTTATCGTAATTTTCCTTGGAAATGGTCTCATTAAATATGGTTTTAGTCCAAAACCCTCATCACCAATAATCACATGAGGTACTGAATCATTTGAATTAGGTAGTGGTTTTGGTGGTGGCAGTAAAGTATTTCCACGTAGGTATGTTCTGAAGAATTCTGAATTTTCAAAAATTCTACTGTCACTATGTCTTCCATAACTACCAATGTCCACAACAATAAATTTGTAATACGGGTCAACTAATCCCAGCAAAACAACAGAAAATATGTTTTTGTAACAATAGTAGTTTGATCCACTATTATCTGGACACTGAATTTGGACATGTTTACCATCAATACTGGCAACGCAGTTTGGAAAATTCCATGTGGTTCTATAGCCAATTTCTGATTCACGCCATGTATCTTCTGTGGGCTTGGGTAAATAAATGGGTTGTAATACTTCCCAGATAGAGCTTGACACTTCTTTAACAATTTGGCTTACAGTACTACGCCCAACTCGGTAGGAGAAAGCAATAGTTTTAAACGAATCCCCAGTGGTTAAGTATCTGAAAATAATAAATAACTTTGTTTCAGGTGATGCCGCAAAAGCCAAATGGAAAAATTTAAAAGACGGGTACACTAAATATAAAAAACAAATTAAAGGTACAACTGGTCAAAAAAAGAAATATGTTAATTGGGTTTGGGGTCCCTACCTACAATTCCTAGATTCAGTGATAGAGCCTCGAGATACAACATCTAACATAGTTTTTGAAGAAACAGAGATATTGACTGAAAACACAATAGTGTCATTCGAATCATCAGATCCTAATATTCTTGATATTGTAACTGCACACTTGATCTCTATAATAATTAAAATTGGCCAATGATCATCTAGTAGCGGAATCGTACTACTTTGTGTGAGTAACCCAAGCTCTTTTAGAAGATTACAGTGAGCTCGTTTTTCTTGGGCATTCTAACTACGAAATTAAACAAAGTGTCTCTGTACAACATCTATGTAATTCCTAGCTATCAATTCCTCCCTGCTCGATCATCAGGGAAGTTATAAAAAGTAAGAAATATCATTGAATGAACAATGTATTTCCTACATAGCGTATCGCCCCAGGTTTTGGTCTTTTATCGACCTGAGCTTCCTTGGAAGCTCTAGCTCATTATGAGCTTCTAGTTCTCATAAGAACTTTCGTTGAGTCTCTCTTCCTCAACAGAATAGCCGTGCTCCAAGTCTCTCTAATGATACTGCTCGGAGACGGCCACTCTTGCCCTCGCCCTGGGCAACCTTCTCCTTAAGCTATGTCAACCGTATTGAAAAATACAGTTACATAATCTCTCTGTGTCTTCCTTACTACCATCCCACAAGAGATCCAGCAAGATCCAGCAAGATCCAGCCCTGACGAAGGAACTAGTTTTAGTTCCTTCAGCTAGTTGATTGCTAGACCCCAGATCCCGAGCAAGACAACAGCTCAGAAGCAAAGACCCGATACGCTCACACCTTTACAGCAAACCAACTGTTAAAGCATTTTACGAGGCGAGCGAGAATAAACGCCCCACCAACGCGCTCTCTGTGAGACACTGCCCATTCTGTCCTCCAGAACGCTCCTGACCTCCCCTCACCACAGAGGTGTAGGAAAAGGTTAAAAAAATAGACAATCCCGAAGGATTGTCTACAGCGGACTCTGGTCCGACCGGTGCGCCTTAAGCGTTGGTTGGAGACCAAAGTCTCTTCGTTGAAAGCATAAGCGTCTCGTGGTAAGCCGAAGCTAGTGGACTACGTCCAATCGATACTAGCCGTAGCGTTCCCGATACGGCTGAGCCGCTGTGGTAACCTTTTAGGAGGCTAATCCTGGTCTTCCACCGAAGTGTCCGACGTATTGCGTTCGATGGGAGTGAAGGGAATATAACCCCTTATATATACATTTAAATACTTATTTAAACATATTAAATAACTCCCAACTCTCTGCTCATCTCCTGCCGAACTGATCCACTGGTTCGAGTATGCTCCATGTTCCCTTCGCTGAGTGCAACAATATTTCTCTGAAGGGAACGGTGCTATATGCACCCGGTCCTTTTGGGGACACTACTCTTTTGGGCTTGCATAACTATCCCTTGTCTAGCGTGATCTAAGCCACAGCAGCATGTGGTCATAGATTCATTCACCAAAGCCCATTTAGCAGATGCATTTACAATCATATGCACTGATATCGCTTTACGATATTCGGGTCTTATTCTGCTTTGTGATTATACATTAATTAGAGCATAACTCGAGCAGCTTCACGTCCAGAGCAGAAAACTTCACAGAAAGTCGCTCCGCAGACTTGCGTCTCAGAGGAGTCATTAGCCTTCGCCGATGCTACTACCGGGGGTAATACTTGAAAGACCTTCATCGATACTAAGCATCTTGAGGTCCACAGCGCACAGATGTGGACAAGTCCCATCGGCGAAGATGTATTCAAGTTGCTCTACGTGTCTCGATCAATCAGCGGTTCAGAGCTGGGCATGCAGTGTCAACATCAGCTAATGACGGGTATACCACATCTTCAAGCGTCAGACATGGTTTTGAGTGCCCATGTCCGGGGTAAAGGGTCGCGAATCCTCTTCCCTAGTCATGGCCCTCGTTAATAGTTAGAATACATTGCGGATGGGCCCTTGCCATTTCCTCTCCCCATTCTGCGTGCTTGGGCGACACGTGAGGTGGTTCTTATTAGGACAGCGGCATTGGAGACAACGCGGATTCGTGAGAGGTTCCAGATCCATAATGCGTTGCGGCCGATGGTCTACGTATGCTTGTCCTCTGTTAAGTAACTCTAGAGGTATAGGCTCCAGCCGGCATCTGTATCCGCTATCTAGCATCATCCACTCAGCCACCATAATATATTCTACCAGGATGTGCAGACCACACTGGTTAGTTTGGATTAGTCAATAAAGGTTTAAGGGTGGCCCCTTTGCCTCTCAGGATGCCGTCGTCTCAAGCTAGGCGGCGTAAGAGACGAACAGGGGAAGTTTTTAGCAGCGCCTGTAACTTTGGTTATAGCAAATATTTTCATATTTTCCAAACCTATATTGAACTTTTCAGTCAATATCCAAACTTTAACATATTATGATTTTTATCATTAATACTTGTCGCCTCCGACCATCACTGGCCGACGGCTGCCTTCCCCATACATATATTCGAGAGTCGCATCGACGGTACGCGTAGGGTCAACACGGATTTTCCAACAAAGTTCCCCAATTTTGCTGAAACTCACAATATAGATGTAAGTCGGTCTCGGCATCACACATATGCTCTTAGTTTGGCGCTATCTCTTTTAGTTTTTGAGTTATTCGAAAAAGTTCAATACAAGAACGTATAACGGAAGTGAAAAATGTCCAAATACGGTTTTAAACCTTGTATTCGGAGTTCCCATGCACAGGGATAGCTATTGCTCGTTCGTTGGCATCGTCTGCTCTCAGCCACATATAAATAATTCGCTTTTTAGGAAACATAAAATTTTCGGCTCCGCGCCATGATTTTTATTCAGCCTTATTTCGATTTTTTCTATGCCATTCAACAGACACACGTTGTTAGACATAGTTTTATTTTACATTAGGGTTGTGGGGTTACATCCAGCCCCCAAAATTTGACGGAATTTATGAAGAAAAATTTTAAATAGCTAAAATTCCCTTCATCTAAACCTTCCAATCAACCTTTTTTATGCCATACAACAGACACACGTTGTTCTACATAGGTTTACCTTTTAACCCTTAGGTGCAATAAATTTCATTCAATAGGATTGTGTGTTTTACAACTTGAACTAACTATTATTTCCCTCACTCAAGGTACTGTAGTTCAATAACCATCTCTCTTCATCAATATTGATCCATCTATTATTTCCCTCGCTCGAGGTACTGTGGAACAATAACCATCTCTTCTTACTGATCCCCTCATCAGTTTTCGAAGACTTACTTAAAAGTCTTCGTTAATGTGCACAATGTGCATCATTCACTTGCTTGCAACTACTTCTCTTCCATTGCAACGACCCAAGTGTTAAGCCAATTAACCCTGCGAGTTTGTCGAACTCACTGAAAACATTTGTTTACCATCAACAAGACAAAAACGATTCCGCCCGGAATTAGATGAGTTCCACAGTAAAATGACAAACCGCCACTAACCTTGTAGTTGACGCGCAATTCGCTAGAGCATCGAAAACGTAAACGATACAATCGTCAGTACGCTCGACACCCAGCTTTTAAACGACTTCTGAATTTAGCCTTTTGTGATATACATCCGAAGCCGTAGAGGCCCCTGAGACATCGCTAAATAAGTCGACATTGTTACAATAATTGTTGAAGACCGTTTTCGGTCTTCCTTCTCCCAATCTTCATCATCAAATATTTCGCTTTCCCATTGTTTATTATTATAGTACAATGACACTATTTATTTTCAGCTCAAAAAAATAGAGAACTATTTCTGTTTCCCCTTTGCAGGGTACTTATAGTTCTCTTTTTATGCCTTCGTGATTTTTCCCTACCTATACTAAATCTAACTCTTAAAATCCCTAAATGGAATAAAATTTATTTGACTACCTAACTACTGATACTATAACACTAATAATTCCTAAATGACATAAATTCTATTCCTTTTCCTAACAAACACAACTATCTACTAATAATACAAAACATTACAGTACCTAACTCTACGTCCCTATCCTAAATTCTAACCTATTAATTCTGATTTCCTACTCTTCCCTAAGTGGCCGCCTCCTTCCCCAACAAACACTTCGATTGTTTCACAATCTTCATTAGTCCAAGCTAATGACCTGGTGAGACGCGGACATAAGTCCCACCTTTGTCTTACTTAATATGCTACTCGAATTTAGTCTTATTTCAACTTGTACTAAATTCGATCTTCCACAATCGATTTGATTGTGCCACTCCCTGTCGCCAACGGCTATCCTTTTATTCAACAGGTTTTTTTTTTTTTTTTTTTTTTTTTTTCTTGTTTTATTATTATAAACAATTTTTCTCTTAGATTAGACACTGATTTACCAACCTTGAGTTCAGTGTTTAATCTTTACAATTCACTTACCTACTAAGTACAAATTTGAATATGTTATACATATTCCATTGTTTCAATGTACTTGGGGGTTTTGTAACCCAAAACTCCCAAGTAAATTGATACAATAAAGACGTTGCATGTCGCCTTTCTTTATAATTCTGACATTTCAATTTAAATATTTATTAATCACAGGGATCGTGTATGTTAACCACGTTAACATTTAGCATAACACTACTCAGTGCACTTGTACTTATTCAAGTTTCTTATAGCACAATTTTAATTCACAATAATCAGGCATTAAAAAGTAAATATTTACAATCATTTGCAACAACAACTTTAAACATTCACAATAATCAATTCGATTTTCATTATTTCCAATTCACAATAATTAGTTTGATTTTCATCATTTCCAATTCACAATAATTAGTTTGATTTTCATCATTTCCAATTCACAATAATTAGTTTGACAAATATTTTTGTTTATAATATTTGGATAAATGTATAGCATTATACTTTCCTCGAATTCGACCCGATTCTAGATCCTCCAGAACATACACATTGTCGAAGGGGACGGAAGCAACCCGATAAGGTCCTTCGTATAACAAATCAAATTTGCTTATGTGTTTTTGCAACTTGTTAGAAATATTTAGCCGCCGAATTTTGACTAGGTCTCCAATATGATATTGGATCAACTTGTGGCTCCTATCGAACTTCTCTCTCCGATATTTGCTTTGCTTTTCCAAATTCATTCGAACTTCATTTCTTATCTCTCCCACATCTAAGGCTGAGTTTTGGGCTTGCAGATCTTCGTCAAATGAGAAGTTGATCGATCTTCCATACAAGATCTCACACGGCGTAAACCCAGTGCTATCGTGTCTAGTATTGTTATATAGTACTTCAATTTCAGGTAATCTAGTGGCCCAACTAGAATGCTTTTCATGACAGTATGTTCGAAACATCCGTCCCAGTTCTTTGTTCACCCTTTCAGTTGTGTTTGGTCGAGGATTTCTTATCGTGGTGTAGACGGTCTTTACACCTATTCCATTTAATGTTTCTTTCCAAAGTTTACAGTTAAATTGCCTTCCATTATCAGTCATGATTACTTTGGGTACAATTATCTCCGTAAATTGCAACATTTTGGTGATACAAGCTTTCGCCGTTGCTTTTCTTAGCGGAAATAGTTTCACAAATTTACTGAAGGAATCCTGGACAACCAGAATGTACTGAAAACCAAACACCCCTGAAGGTAGTGGTCCATACAAATCTGCCATTACCAAGTCCCCAATATTCTGTGTAACTATTGATTTACATGGTCCCACATATTTGAAATTGTTGCATTTTGCTAACTGACAAATATGACATCCTCTAACTTGCTTCTTAACTTGCCTTGCCAAATTGGGCCAAAAGAACCTGTCCTTAATGTACTTGATAACCTTATAGGCTCCCTGGTGACCCATTTCTAGATGCACTTGTTTGATCAACTCCTCTCTCATAATTTCCGGCAACACTATCACCTCTCTTTCTCCAAACTGGATATACAGTTTACCTTCTTTTATAAAATATCTGGACTTTTTGCCTTGTTGTGTCAATTCGATCTTTTTGCCACAAAACTCATCTTCCTCTTGCATTCGATCTAGTTGCTTGATTTGTTCGTTCAAACCTCGATTAGGTTTTGTTCCCAGATAGGCTATCTCTGGGCATACAGCTTTTTCTTCCTGTATGAACTCACTACTAGGCAAATATCGAGAGAGCACATCTGCTGCTGTGTTCAATCGCCCCGCCACATGCTCAACAGTATAATCAAACTGTTCAAGGTATAATATCCATCTTGTTATACGGCTGTTATATAACTTCATATTCTGCACGAACAAGAGTGCTTTGTGGTCAGTTAGTACACAAAATTTCGCCCCTCTGAGATAAGTCTCGAACTTCTTGACTGTGCTAATAACTGCGAAGAACTCCTGTTCCGTGGTGGTCCAATTAAGTTCGGCTCCTCTTAAAGCTTTGCTGTTAAATCCCAGGATCCTTGGGCTTCCTTGGTCATCTTTCTGAAACAACACTCCAGCTAAACCTATTCCTGAACAATCCGTTTGGATATAATAAGGTTTGGAAAAGTCTGGATGATGTAACATTATTGTATTAATGAATCTCCTTTTCAGATCTTCAAATGCTTGATGTTCAACATCTCCCCATATCCAGCTGCGTCCCTTTTTTAATACCTCGCAGAGGGGCATTATACTTCGATTATAATCCGGAATAAACCGTCTATAGAAGTTGCATAAGCCAAGGAACGCCCGAACTTGTTTTACCTTCTTGGGAATTGGAAATTCGCGTATCGCACGTATCTTGTCAGGATCAGTCCTTATCCCATCGGTTGAAATAATGAACCCCAACATCTTTACCTCCTTACAAATGAATTCACATTTCCGTAAATTACAAGTAAGTCCAGCTTTCAACAACTTCTGTAGGACTGTTTCAACGTGCTCAAGATGTGTATCTAAAGTCCCTGTCGTTATAACAGCTAAGTCATCAAGATAATTGACACAAAACTCTCTAACTTCAGGACCCAGTATCACATCCATGGCTCGAGAGAAACTTCCAACTGACGTTCTTAAGCCCATCGGTAAAACATTGTATACATAGCTTTTCCCATTAAATGTAAAGCCAGTATATTGCTTCCCTTGTTCGTTTATTGGTATCTGAAAATACGCATTGTTCAAATCAATGGTAGTAATAAACTTCGCTCCGTGAAACGAGTTCAACACGTCCAATTGCATTGGTGGTTTTTCTGTTTCGGGTACCATGTACTGGTTTATCCCTCTCGCATCTAATAAAACGCGCACTGAACCATCCTTTTTCAGTGTAAACGTCAACGGACTAGAGTATGGCGTTGATCGTCTTGAGATTATCCCCATTTCTTCCATCTCATTTAACTTCTCTTCCAATTTCGCTTTGTAAGCGTATGGTATAGGATACGATTGCTTAACAATCGGTGTCCCATGTTGCATAACAATCTTATGTTCATAACAATTTGCTCGACCCAACTTTGCCGAAAAAAGCGTGTTAAACTTGTCCAGCAAAGCTGTCAATTTCTCCATCCCCTCCGACCCTATGTCTGCTCCAGTTTTGATCTCAGTTCGGTCCAAATTCGCGCTTTCAAAACAATCACCTTTAATCGAATTAGAATTTAATGAATTTAGCTTTTTCGTTTCTAGACTCTCTTTATAATGTGCAAACGGTACAAATACTGGCTCCACGCCACGTCTGACATACATTCCAACGGCTTTATCTAATAAGATTCGGATTTGATATTGGCACATAAAATCAAAACCCAGAATCATGGGTCTTGTAAGACCTGGCACCACTAAAAAGGGTATTTCCATGTCAAACCCCTTCGTCAGTTCAACTTTAAGATGAACCTGTATAGTTATTTTTGACGATCTTTGACCGACAGCCCCCTTTACTTGGAACCCTTTGACTGGTACCACGGGGACTTTCTCATTTTTCGATTTTAATTCCACATATAAGTCCTCTGAGATGCATGTAATCTCTGACCCCGTATCTAACAAAGCCATGATTCTAAGTCCTTCACAGATCACAATTATATCAGGCCGCAGCCCTTCCATAAGTTCTTTATTTCTTTGGTCATCATTAAAGACCGTACTGGTCATTGTTGTGGCATGTGCTTCCACGACCTTTTCCATTGATAGCAAATCAAATCGGGCTGTAATCAGCTCTGATATAATTTCATCTTCGCCAGTATGATATCCGATTCCGGCCCTCCCTCTCTGGCCTCGTGCTATGATCGGTTTTAAGATTCCTTTAAAGGTTTTTCCTAAAGGTTGGCCTGTCTTCCAACCTTGTTTTGACATGATTTTATAACCGACCGAAGTCGAGTCCAAATCGGTCAGCCCCCCGTCTCTGATAACATTGACTACCTGCCCGGGGGTTGGACAAATAGTACTTTCTAGTTTAAACTGGGCTTCCCCTTCGGAGTCTCCACCTCCACGACTGCTGCTGAACTGGTCGCGACGAATGGTTTCGTTGCTTGCACTCCGCCTCGGTCGCGTGGCGCCCCTCCTCTCGGTCGAACCCAGTTCTCGAATCTCCTCTTGTATTGTTTAGGGTCCTGTCTCCCTCCCGGATGGGAGTTCATCGACTGACTCACTATTTTGGCTGATTCCCCTTCTGACTGATTGATCATATCCATGTTCCTTAGAAATTCTGACGCTGCCAGTATAGAGTCCTCTCTGGACAGCGCCCATAGTTGTTGCACTTCTTTGGGATAGTGGCGCATTATGTCAGCCACCAACTGTCTTTCGGGGATTGTAAATGTCAATAAGTTTACCTGGCCTGCTAAGCCTAGGAAATGACTTAACATCGTGGGATATTTCCCTTTATCCCACTTATTGGAGACTATGTCTCTACGGACTCTGTTCTGTTCCACTTCACTCCAATATGTGTCCAAAAAATCTGATTTAAAATCATCAAAAGAATGCCAACGACTCATGTATATACGCGACCAATCCCTCGCTTGGTCCATCAGACATTCCTGAACTATATCTAGTTCTCTTCCTTGGGCAGGAATCTTCCGCAAATACGCGGTCAGATCTTCTAGGAATGTAACCGGGTGCACTATTTTCCCGTACTTGTCTTTGTTACCAATTCCTGAGAACTTTGGTTTCTCAGAATTGAGATTGGTAATGCTATAGACAATTTTCTTTTCTTCCTTCTTGTTTCCTAATGGAGATAGGGTGCCACTACTGGCCTCACCCCCCGTTCCTTTCTGAACTTCCACCTCAAGCGCCTTGTGCGCTGTCGCTGTTCGCGACATTTCCTTCTCTAACTCCTCTATCTTATCTGTGAGAGTTCTAGTTGTCTTTGTCATGAGTTTGTACAAGAGCATAAACTCCCTACTGTTAGAGCCAACGTCCTCCGTTGGCTCAACCACCATTCTCTCCTTTCTCTTTTGTTTATTGGCCTTTTTGGCCTTCTTGCGAGGAGGTTCTTGCATTCTCTCTTCTTCCCTCTCCTCGCGGCACTCCTCATAATCGGATCTACTGCCCATTGTCATGCACCAAATCCTATTCACTTAATTGTTCTTTTAACACTTTTTTGACTTGTCAATATTGTTTATATGCACTGTTTAATTATTCTTTATTTCTGTTGCAGCCAAGACTCTGTAACAAAAGAAACGCACATAAGTATTTTTCTACTACAATCCAATTTGTTCTACAAAACTCTACGGGTATTTTCAACAACCACACTGTAATCTTCTTTCCATTTCACTAGCAACAAATTGTGGCTTAAGGCCACTGTTCTTGTTACGGTCCTGAAATCCTGGTTTCTAGGCACCAAATTGTAACTGCACACTTGATCTCTATAATAATTAAAATTGGCCAATGATCATCTAGTAGCGGAATCGTACTACTTTGTGTGAGTAACCCAAGCTCTTTTAGAAGATTACAGTGAGCTCGTTTTTCTTGGGCATTCTAACTACGAAATTAAACAAAGTGTCTCTGTACAACATCTATGTAATTCCTAGCTATCAATTCCTCCCTGCTCGATCATCAGGGAAGTTATAAAAAGTAAGAAATATCATTGAATGAACAATGTATTTCCTACATAGCGTATCGCCCCAGGTTTTGGTCTTTTATCGACCTGAGCTTCCTTGGAAGCTCTAGCTCATTATGAGCTTCTAGTTCTCATAAGAACTTTCGTTGAGTCTCTCTTCCTCAACAGAATAGCCGTGCTCCAAGTCTCTCTAATGATACTGCTCGGAGACGGCCACTCTTGCCCTCGCCCTGGGCAACCTTCTCCTTAAGCTATGTCAACCGTATTGAAAAATACAGTTACATAATCTCTCTGTGTCTTCCTTACTACCATCCCACAAGAGATCCAGCAAGATCCAGCAAGATCCAGCCCTGACGAAGGAACTAGTTTTAGTTCCTTCAGCTAGTTGATTGCTAGACCCCAGATCCCGAGCAAGACAACAGCTCAGAAGCAAAGACCCGATACGCTCACACCTTTACAGCAAACCAACTGTTAAAGCATTTTACGAGGCGAGCGAGAATAAACGCCCCACCAACGCGCTCTCTGTGAGACACTGCCCATTCTGTCCTCCAGAACGCTCCTGACCTCCCCTCACCACAGAGGTGTAGGAAAAGGTTAAAAAAATAGACAATCCCGAAGGATTGTCTACAGCGGACTCTGGTCCGACCGGTGCGCCTTAAGCGTTGGTTGGAGACCAAAGTCTCTTCGTTGAAAGCATAAGCTTCTCGTGGTAAGCCGAAGCTAGTGGACTACGTCCAATCGATACTAGCCGTAGCGTTCCCGATACGGCTGAGCCGCTGTGGTAACCTTTTAGGAGGCTAATCCTGGTCTTCCACCGAAGTGTCCGACGTATTGCGTTCGATGGGAGTGAAGGGAATATAACCCCTTATATATACATTTAAATACTTATTTAAACATATTAAATAACTCCCAACTCTCTGCTCATCTCCTGCCGAACTGATCCACTGGTTCGAGTATGCTCCATGTTCCCTTCGCTGAGTGCAACAATATTTCTCTGAAGGGAACGGTGCTATATGCACCCGGTCCTTTTGGGGACACTACTCTTTTGGGCTTGCATAACTATCCCTTGTCTAGCGTGATCTAAGCCACAGCAGCATGTGGTCATAGATTCATTCACCAAAGCCCATTTAGCAGATGCATTTACAATCATATGCACTGATATCGCTTTACGATATTCGGGTCTTATTCTGCTTTGTGATTATACATTAATTAGAGCATAACTCGAGCAGCTTCACGTCCAGAGCAGAAAACTTCACAGAAAGTCGCTCCGCAGACTTGCGTCTCAGAGGAGTCATTAGCCTTCGCCGATGCTACTACCGGGGGTAATACTTGAAAGACCTTCATCGATACTAAGCATCTTGAGGTCCACAGCGCACAGATGTGGACAAGTCCCATCGGCGAAGATGTATTCAAGTTGCTCTACGTGTCTCGATCAATCAGCGGTTCAGAGCTGGGCATGCAGTGTCAACATCAGCTAATGACGGGTATACCACATCTTCAAGCGTCAGACATGGTTTTGAGTGCCCATGTCCGGGGTAAAGGGTCGCGAATCCTCTTCCCTAGTCATGGCCCTCGTTAATAGTTAGAATACATTGCGGATGGGCCCTTGCCATTTCCTCTCCCCATTCTGCGTGCTTGGGCGACACGTGAGGTGGTTCTTATTAGGACAGCGGCATTGGAGACAACGCGGATTCGTGAGAGGTTCCAGATCCATAATGCGTTGCGGCCGATGGTCTACGTATGCTTGTCCTCTGTTAAGTAACTCTAGAGGTATAGGCTCCAGCCGGCATCTGTATCCGCTATCTAGCATCATCCACTCAGCCACCATAATATATTCTACCAGGATGTGCAGACCACACTGGTTAGTTTGGATTAGTCAATAAAGGTTTAAGGGTGGCCCCTTTGCCTCTCAGGATGCCGTCGTCTCAAGCTAGGCGGCGTAAGAGACGAACAGGGGAAGTTTTTAGCAGCGCCTGTAACTTTGGTTATAGCAAATATTTTCATATTTTCCAAACCTATATTGAACTTTTCAGTCAATATCCAAACTTTAACATATTATGATTTTTATCATTAATACTTGTCGCCTCCGACCATCACTGGCCGACGGCTGCCTTCCCCATACATATATTCGAGAGTCGCATCGACGGTACGCGTAGGGTCAACACGGATTTTCCAACAAAGTTCCCCAATTTTGCTGAAACTCACAATATAGATGTAAGTCGGTCTCGGCATCACACATATGCTCTTAGTTTGGCGCTATCTCTTTTAGTTTTTGAGTTATTCGAAAAAGTTCAATACAAGAACGTATAACGGAAGTGAAAAATGTCCAAATACGGTTTTAAACCTTGTATTCGGAGTTCCCATGCACAGGGATAGCTATTGCTCGTTCGTTGGCATCGTCTGCTCTCAGCCACATATAAATAATTCGCTTTTTAGGAAACATAAAATTTTCGGCTCCGCGCCATGATTTTTATTCAGCCTTATTTCGATTTTTTCTATGCCATTCAACAGACACACGTTGTTAGACATAGTTTTATTTTACATTAGGGTTGTGGGGTTACAATATTAGTAATTTACCTGAGGAGCCTGTATTAAACATAGTACCTTCACAACCTAAGGTATCTTCTCAACCCGTGACACCTCCACCACCCGAAATACATCCCACACCGTCATCTTCCAGAAAAAAAGCTCCCTGTTCTGACAGTGATGGCATAAATAAAGTCATAGATTATTTAAAAACCAAAAAGAGGTGCGACGCCGCTGATCACCTATTTGCTAGCTATGCCGAAACATTCAAAAAACTTAAACCGAGGACCCAAACATCAGTAAAATTACAACTTGCAAATATTTTCGCCGAGGCAGAACTAAAGGACCTACATTCAGATGAGTCCGTTGCAGCTCACCAATTCACCCATGATCCATTGGATGTAGAAATCATTCCTGATTCATTTATTATACCAGCTTCCAGCAGCTCACAAGTGCCAGACTCCCAAGCCCTAGACTTAACTACATTAGTTGAACCCGAGAACAGGGACCTTATTTAAATAACAAAATGTAGTAGGTGGTATGTATGTCATTTTCAAGACTGAAGTCGATTAAGACTGCTAATTTAACTATTTTAACTCAAGTTACCTATCTATCCTAAGGTACTTACTATTTTGTGATTACTTTTGTCAAATTATTGAGGTAGTAAGTAATTAGAATTAAGTTGTTAAATATTGTGATCTCATAAAAATACATAATTATAATTATACCTGGGTCACTATAGGATGAGTGAGTTCCGACAGCTTCAAAACTCTTCATACAACGTTAACAACTATTTTTATAATATTCAGTTAAAAAACCATAATAGCTAAAAAATAAAAAAAATAACTTCTCTTATTTTATCATTAATCTGTAGGCATGTAATTTTACTTAATAAATAAATAAACGAAAGTTTTTAAAATTTTAATCTGTCACAGCTCATCCTATAGTAACCCAGGTATATAGGTAAGAAAACTCAGAATTAAAGTAGCCTTATTTATGTAAGATAAAGTTACCTAGATATCTTTGTAATAACTATTGAGAATTAACAAATAGTTATTACAACCGTATCAATACGGGAAAGGAAAATTCACTACATATTTAATAATAATTAGAATTAAGTTGTTGATTGTTGATAATGTCACATAAATACCTAAAAAATATTTTTGATAACTTAATTTAAAAAGTAAATAAAAAAGAAACAGGAAGTAAATAAACTTGTGTTTTTTATTATTATATACCTACCTTTACCTACCCTCACATAAAAAAACTAAATAAAATTTTACCTACCTACCTACTCACCCACTGATTCCTTCCAAGCTGTTTAAAAACCTACCGATATTTCATTGCTGGCTATTTTTATGTCTTAACATGCTTTTAGCCAGAAAAGCCTTTGCAACAGGTTATTCCCGTTGTCCCTCATGACGCTGTCTCATTGTCCCTCACGACGCTGTTCCATGGTTCCTCACGACGCTGTCCCGTTATCCCTCAGTATCTTCACTTAAAACAAAAGTGGGGACAACGGGAATTTTATTTTTCTGTCCCCGTAATATTATAAATGCGAAAGTAACTCTGTCTGTAAAACTGAATAAACGATTTATGTTAGGGGAAGAAGTCCATAACGCGGGCGTAGCCGCAGGCGGACCCCTAGTTACTGACAATGTTAATTATACAAATCTCACAATTTGTATCAGCAGTGATAAAAAATAACCAAATACAAAACCACTATTTACAAATAGGTACCTATCGTTTTAGGATGATTATCAGTTAAGGGCCCACTCTACACCCCCCCCCCCCCCCCCTGCATGCCCGTCTCTGGTTAGGGTGTGTGACTATGTGACTGACGCCACTTCGAAAAACACAAAATATCATAAATCTGACGATCAAATTGTTTTATAAGACAGCCAGCACAGCAACAACAACAACAGCCATTTTTTTCACTTTTGCTATCTCCTACTACGGACGGCGTTGTGAGGTTTTATAAAATTCGTTATTTTATGAAAGTAGATTGTTAACCAAGGGGCGGAAGCGATCAATTACACCCGAAGTACAGTACCTTATAGTGTGAGGGTGGAATTGATCTTTCCCACGTGGTGAACATTGCTTTTCATCTAGATTGCGAAGAAAGTAAACAAAACAGTTTGTAAAAAATATATATAGGCTACATAACATACCACTACGCGCCATATTAGTGCGCCAAATCCTATTTGACACACAAATTAGTAAATTTTCTGTTGATTTTTATTGAAATCACTGCGTATTGCGTCGGAGCGGGATTTGCTGGGAGAGCGTCGGTGGTCTAGTGGCTAGGGCCGCTGCCTCCCCCGAGGCTCGGGTTCGATCCCCACCACGTACCAACGTGTTTTCAAATTTCGAATTCATATTTAAGTTTATTCGATCGACGCTCTTACGGTGAAGGAAAACATCGTGATGAAACATGCACACTCATGCAAAGAAATTCAAAGGTTGTATGTGAAGTTGACCAACCCGCACTGGGCCAGCGTGGTCGACTAAGGCCTTAATTCAGGTTAGGCTCGAGCCCCTCGGTGGGGACGTATATGAGCTGTTGATGACTGCGTATTCATTTTAGAAATTCGCGCACAAGCCTAAATATTTTTTTTTACTATTAATTTTATGGTTAAAATAAACATAAGTTACAAAATAATTTATGAAAACATTGATTACAAACCACAGATAACAATATTTTTTACACCAACATCTTCTTCCCGCCTTTTTAGGTTCGCGATTGTGTCATTTTAATTATTAATCTTTTTATTTATATTTCTAGGTAAAAATGTAAATTTCGTATTCATATTGCTTAATCAAAGTATTTTCAAGAATATAATTATCAGAATAAAATTAATTGTAAAATTATCTAGGCTATATACGTCTCTTACTTTGCCATTTACTGTGTGCAATTTTCTATGCATAAAAAGAAAGGTTCGAATTTCCAAGTTACTTACATTCCTTGGGATATAAGTTGAACTTTAATCCTTTCTTTGGGGTCATCATTGGACTACTTTCGGAGCGTAAGAGATGAAAAATACCAAAATACCTACACTTTTTGATAGTATGGATTTTAGATATATTGTGTTTTCAATTAGTTATATTTTTTTATCAAAGTGGCGCTAGTGTTAACATAGGGTAGCCCCTTAAGAGGTAAACCTCAGACATTGAATTATTGTAAGTTTTTTTATCACTGCAAGTAGATACAAATTTTGTTATAATAATTCTTATTAGTGTTTGTACTCATGTTTTTAGAAACAAAGATTAAAGGAATATGAAAGATGCAAAACAATATGGTCTAATAATCATTCTGTGGAAAAAAATAATCATTATAAAGCAAGTCAATGACCATTTTAAATAATTTGATGTAATGGGGGACAACGGAAAAAAATAAAATGCCCGTTGTCCCCCACTCTTGTTTTGAGTGAAGATACTGGGGGATATCGGGAAAAATACCTATAATGAGTATTATGTCTTACATTTTATTTGATTACTATAGCGCTATTACCTATCGGAAAGAAATATATAGGGAGCACTCTAGCTAGACATTAGACGTACAGGAGTAACAGAGGATAGGTACGATCATAACTCTTGACACTATCTTGTAGTAATATAATAACCTAGATAATACTAACCTCAAACAAATAGTTAATCGTTCCCTTGTACTAATAGCACGTCTCCAATTTGTATCGTGTTTTAATATTTTTGGTTGTAACATTGAATGCAATTCTTCGAAACTGCTTTTGCTCATGTGAAAGTAATCATAAAAAAGGTCTTCATAAGATCTCAATTCTTGGCACAAATGGTGGTACTCTCCATAGATTTCCCTTCTTGTATTAATGTCGTGTACCCAATCCCGTTTCTTCTCATGTTTTTTCTTTTCTTCTTGCGCTAATGCTAATAGTAACAAAACTTCGTCGTCACTGTCAGAATCCAGCTCTAGCGACATGTTGTACCTACTTAATATTATCGTAATAATTGAAGGAAGATAGATAATTTGCCGTCCGTCTCCGTCGTCGCTTCCGTTCCGCGCATAGGTCACACACACCGCCTCCGTGCCGCAAAACCGCGCGGACCACGGCCGTTCTTCTCTGTGTGACACCCCCCGGACCAGATTCGGTTCCCGCAATCCCGGCCCCGCCACGGCACGGTAACGCGCCGCTCCCAGCACGGCTCTGTGTGTCTTGGGCTTAAAGGTATTATTTTTACAATAATGTATGGTTTACTCGTGAACTGTTTGCATTCATAATTCAAAGAAAATATGCTTAGAGTTATTTTTTGTACCCAAGCAGCAAACTTTACAATTTATTAGATAGGTAGTTAAGTTAGATGGGACTATAAAGACTTAATTTTTCATGTTTTTAAGAAGGTATTGATAGGCATCATCGGTTTGACTGACCTGTACGGGGATCAGCAGAAATGAACGAGTAATTATTAGAATTTTTTTAAATAAAATTATATCATTATTAATATAATAATTTGCAAAGTTTAGTATATATATAACACAGTATTTCAAAATACTGGATTAGTCAACCATCGCTAGCCTTTATCATTTTAAGTTTTAACTTAAAACAGCAACTGCAAAGTGTTTTAACACAGCAACTTGACTTACTAGATTCACAATTAACTAAATTTCGTTAAGTAAATTAGATTAAAACACAGCAAAATAACAGTAACTGCGATCAAGTAAAGAATTTATCAGTATCATTACATAGCTTAATCACAGTATTTCGTAAATCTTAGCTAGTACACAGTAACTACGTCAGTTACTGTTATTTACTCTAGTAGGTACAACAAATTTTTGTTTATTTATTTTACCAACAAGAACACAGTTATGTATTTAACACGAAATATAATAAAGAAACATAAAAATTCAAAATACACATTTATAGAACAACGTTTTTTTTTATCACTCTACATTCTAGTTAGGTTGCTAACTTTCATAAATTTGTCACAATCGAACATAGTTTCCAAAAAACTTTACGCGCGTTTTTCTCGAAACGACTTTTTCAAAATCTCATCATGTTCTCTGTTACGACACGGCAGTATAGCGCCCTACTACCACTGTTATGGTGCCCGACTTTCGAATTCTCTTTCAAGTCCCTATTGGAATAATCCTGCGAGGAACTATCTTAACTACTTTTTTCAACTATAAACTTTTCTGTATCAAAATTATTAATTTGCGAACTAGAAAAGAAAAATTCAGAAAACTCCATTTTTTTTCGAACAGGCTAAGGTCAATGACCATGCTGCCTATTCGGAAAACTCAAAAAAAATGGAAATTGGTCCTTCGACTTTCGATTCAAATGCATTAACAAAACGCATTCGACAGATGATGCTTTATTTTTCACATTTTAGCGCTAACATTATTTTTGAGAGGTGCAAAATTAATTTTTGTAGAGCTTTATTACGTACTACTGTTACAACTTGCAACTTTAATAATTTTTGTTTTGAAAATAACATGAAGTGAAGTGACAGTTAAATTTTAAAAAGACTTGGCTTGAAGCCGCGTTTCCATTATGCAAGTAGCTTGCATGCAAGTTGCATGCAGCTTGAGTAATGGAAACGTGTATGCAGGCTGCAAATTGCATGCAGGTAGTTTTGAACTTGTAAACATAATGCGCAACTAACGCTTGTCTGCGCAAGTGATATGCAACTTGCATGCAAGTTTCAAATTAAAGTTTACAATACAAGTAACTTGTACGCAAGTGTGACGTCATACTTGCATGCAAGAACTTGCACAATGGAAACGCGCCTTAAAGGTCTAGTAAACGGGCCATAAATTAAAAAAAAAACTGAAAAGATCAATACAACATCGGAAATGTTATTTTGTTTTGAAAAGATATTATAATCATGGATTTTTCTACGCTGTGTCGATGCTGTTTAGAAGAGTTCTCTGAAGAGAACCCTATGTGTTCCGATAAGACGATCATGGAAATGTACTTATTTTGTATTCAGTTAAACTATAAGGTACGTGGGTTGTTAAGTATTTGTTTTATACTTATGTGCTTTGTTGAACGCTTTTTGTAGGTACCACTAGCGCTGTCCCAGCCTCAGTCTTCTCTGTAGAAGACTCTCCTATTCTTGCTTCACATTACGCGACTCTGGTCTAGCTATAGAAAAAACAAAAAAAAAAAACATTTATTTTACCTACACATTATGCACAATAGTATGCGACTTAAATGCAAAACCATTTCCTGCTTCGCGGTACTCTTCTCTACCATTTTCTTGGTTGTAGTTGTTGAAGGGACAGAGCAATAACAGGCAACTGTGACATTAGCTTAGTCAGGTCTTGTGTTACCATTGCACAGGTAATATTTATATCATTATAGTTAAGTGATCCTGATTTTTCCATCCTAGTCTTTACATACAAGGCTAGAATTAAAAATATATAAATTTGCAGTTTCTTCAAGGCAAAGAAGTACCTAAATACTTTTGTTTGAAGTGCAGGGACCGAATAAAGTCAGCATACTCATTTATCAGATTTGCCAAATGTTGCAATGAAAGACTCCAGAAGACTATCGAGCAGAATGGAGCAAAAAAAAATTCAAACATTGTTATTGAAAATATAGAAGATTCTAAATCAGATATTGATTTATCAGAATTAAATAATATTATGGACATGGATAATACTCAAACTTCTGATGAGACAAAACTAGTCATTGATGATGATGATGATGATGATGATGATGACTATCAGCGATTGATAGTGGAACAAAAATATAAAGAAAACTTTAATTCACCTGTATCAAATATTAGCAGTGGTATACCTAAGAATAATTCAGAGGAAGAAATCGTACCAAACTTAGACAACGCCAAAAACAATACAGGTAACAATCTTATCACTGTACCTTTTGGGAAACAGGAATCAAAAACTAACAATAATAAAGGCAATACTAATCTAAACAGCAATGTTATAACAGAACGAAAATTCAGTATGTTTGTTTGCAATATTTGTGACAAAAGGTTGAGCAGTAAATGGTGCCTGAACCGTCATATTGAATACCACACCAAACACAAACCATTAATTTGTGCCCACTGTGAAAAGGTGTAAGTAAGTCTTTTGTTCTTTGTTGCTTATGTCTCGCATCTTAACTACCCAGTTACAGATATTAGGTACAAAAGCAAATAAGTTTTCAAGCTGTAGCTTCATGTTTTCTGACTATGGAAAAATATTTGAGGCTCTTAAATATACGAGTCTTATTTCAAAACATATCTTTATTCAACAGATTCAACAGGAAGGTGGATTTACTAAGCCATATGTCAAAACACATTATTAAAGAGAAAAGAGAAGACAGTCTCTTTATTTGCGACATGTGTGACAAGCGGTTCACCAAACGCTCGTACTTTCTCATTCATCTTGCTACCCACTCAAATCTTCAACTCAAGTGTGATTTGTGTCAAAAGAGGTAAGTATTTATTATTAATTCTACTCAATCGACGTGGCGTATTCACTCGTGAGTCAAAGTCAAAGTCAAAATCATTTATTTCCATAGGATGTTATTACATCACTTAGATCTCGCGTGGTCTTTCAATTTCTTTGTCTGCTCTTGACCATTCTCAATTATCGTTTATTTTGAATCTTATTAAAGACCTACTTGAATAAATTCAGATTATATTTGGATAGTGTTGATTCAGATCTTTGAATACAGGCCTTGTTTTAGTGAATTCCCAACGATACCGGCTTGACTCTGTCTTCGTACGCAAGCATAGGCTACGGAGGTAAATTTGTAAATTTTAGATAAGGAATATTTAACTTTACAACCACCAGGTTCAAAACAAAGAAGACATTATGGGGGCATTTAAAGCTGCACAAGTTACGGCAGACTGGGGAGAAGCCCTTTGCATGCGATGTGTGCAACCAGCGGTTCACTGCACGCGGCAGCCTGAACGTTCACTCTAGGTTACACTCTGAATATAGGCCTAGACTATTCAGCTGCAATCTGTGTGATAAATCGTAAGTATTACTGTTTCTAGTGGCTCTGTAAGCTGTAGAATTCGCGAGTATTTTTTTCGAAATAGCTGATTTATGAATAGGTATAAAAACTATATTATATTATATTTATTGAACCTACTCACAAAACATGAAAATCGGTTGAGAAATGCTGCGCCCTGTAGAGGAAAAAAACCGAAAATACGAAAGCATTTTTGGCCGAAAGGAAGCAGTGGTCTCGTAATACATGGTCAGGGTCGGAAGCAGTTGTTACACGAGCCAAGTAAGTGGCCTATGGTGGCGGCTCTATAACACTGACTCCAGGGTTTGTGAGGTCGGTTGACTTGTCGACGATGAAGAAGGGACTTTATTGTATTTTAATTTTATTTCTTTGACAGATTCATAACGAAACAACAGTTAAAGAACCACGGGGACACACACAGTAGTAGCTGTCCTTTATTGTGCACCGTCTGTGGAAAGGGCTTCAAAAATGGTAGGTCTTTTTTTAAATTATTTTTTATGGATCTTCATTCTCACTCTTGGCCAAATTGGTGAGTAATGTAAAGGAAACTTTATTTAAAATATCGTCATCATTATCATCAACAGCTCGTATACGTCCCTACCGAGGGGCTCGATCCTACCTTGAATTAGGGCGATCAGGCCTTATTCGACCACGCTGGCCCAGTGCGGATTGGTCGACTTCACACACAACCTTTTAATTTCTACGCAGGAGTGTGCAAGTTTCATCACGATGTTTTCCTTTACCGTAAGAGCGTCGAATAAACGTACATATGAATTCGAAATTTGAAAACACATTGGGACCGTGGTATGTGGTGGGGATCGAACCCGCGTCTCCCGGACGGAAGACAGATCGTTATAAATCTCCGAAATATATTTCTCCGTTTTACTCTCTTCTGTATCGGGGCGAATATTACTCGTATCAACACAAACTTACTCCATCCATTTGAATTGTATTTTTTACTATTTCAGTAAAATGCTTAACAGAACACATGCATATGCATTCAGACGTGAAACCACATGCATGTGGCTTATGCGATTACCGTACCACTTTAATCAGCAGCCTGCGCCGACACGAAGCTACGCACACCAACAAACGACAACATCAGTGCCCGCATTGCCAGAAGAAGTTCAATGGCCGAAATGGATTGGTAATTTCAACTTTATTTATCACATACCTTATATAACACTGGATTACCATAATATAACACTTGATGATCATAATAAAATACTTGATTACCATAATAATTATAACACTTGATTACCTTATGTAACACTTGATTAAATTGTTAGGAATCCTGATCCTTGATCCTTGAATTCTGATCCTTGTCTATTATTTTGGATGACATGACACTTTTGTTTTAAGTTGTTGATTGTCTTGTACTAGGATAATGTCGTGTATCAGTTTATACAATAAATTTCTCATATAAATTAAAGGATGTCTTAAACATCTGGAACATCTTTAATTTATTAAAGTAAATAACATAATATTAATACTTGAATAAGTACCGTATATAAATAAGGCTCGAAATATAAGCGCCCGGGCGACCGAGTGGCCCTGCCGCCATGCGTACCGTAGCATTTATTATTATTTATTTATTTGGGATAACAACAGCAACATAATTGAATTAAAAAAATACAGTGATATTAAATTAAAACTTAGGCTAATAACAGTTATCCACTTAAGTATTCAATATAAAACGCCGAAACCAGTTGTGACAATGAATGCGTCAAATAAGTAGATACAAAAAATAATAATTACCAAGTTACACACTACATAATAAATGAATGAAGTGCGCGGACAGTCGAAATATATAAGATATACCCACAAATAAGTACTATACAAAATCTAAATAAAATAATAAATACCAATGTAATACAAAGATACATACGGAATAAATAATATATATAAACATATTTATATATATATATATAAACATATTTAAAATAAAAATATAAATATAGATAAGTGTTATAACTTTTATATATTAAGAAAAAGAAAATAAATAAACACAAACGCCGCCGCGAACTGGATTAGTAATTACGACTCAATAATAATAATTATTTGATTAAGTACGATAATATTAAATAACACTCGGCTACCACAAATTATAACACTTGATTACCACATGCAACACTTGATTCATTTCCGTTATGATTTCAACCGTATCTTATAAAAATAAAAAAAAAAGGTCTTGAATTAAGAGCTTTCCTGTCTTATAGTTATAAATTATTTCGTTGCAGGTACGACACATCCGCACTCATACTGGAGAGAAACCGATTCAGTGTCCAAGCTGCCCGCTCAAATTCGGCGATCACTGGAAACGAAAGACGCACCTAATGCGGGTACACAAAGTGTCGTTTGAAGAGATTCCGCGGCTTTCAGCCGACGGACTACCGATTCTTAATTAAAATTAAATAAATTGTTGTTCACGCATTTTTCTTATTTAATTTAATGCAGGCAGATTACATAATATTAAAAGATTCGTTTGTTTAATGGCCTCGATTCGGGATGTCATGCTCTAATTCTAATTATAAAAGCTATCCTTTTCGTTTTTATGACCAATGAAAGAGAGGTGATGAACGAATGATAACTTAAAATAAGATCATAGCTGTCAGTTTGAGAGATTTTTAAGTCGCATGTTTTAAGTGTTCTCTAAAATTGTGCAATCGACACGGCCATAATAAGGTTCAAATTCGATGTTTGACAGCTCTAATATTAGGATGGCCATCTTCTGTTCCTTTTCAATCTATAAACAAGGTAAAAAGGACGGACTAACTTAAATTAAGGATTAGAGTGTGACATCCCGAATCGAGGCCAATAAAGATTAGTATAAGTCGCCAAACCATTGCTTTTGTCTTATCGTTCGTTCCACCAAAATTCGAACCCTGAATTTTTTTTTCGATTCGCAACAACGAAACGCAATTGACAGTTGTGTTTAAGCGCAATATGCTAAGAGCAAAGAAGAAAAAAAATATTATATACCTATGAGCGCGAGCGTTGCCTTTGTGGTTTTCTCAAACTACATTAGTCAGCATGAGAAAAAAGAGCGCATTTAAAAAAAAAAAACGTATTGCGGAATTTCACTGTTTCTTATTTTGATCAGAGTTTCTGAAAGGAAGCTGCATAATTTCACGATGAGTACTCCAGACCTTCAAGGTGACGACTGGGATTTAGCCTGCTCCGATGATGAGCTGTCTAAAACCGGAATTTTCATCGGCAAGAGCTGGATGCCGGACCCCAACGATTTAGAAGATCTTTACAAGACTATTGACAAAAGCGGCACGTTACCCTTAGAATGGAAATGCCCGGGACGGCGGGCGCCTTCGCCCGTGGCGGTCAGTAAAGAAAACCAGTTATCAGAAGTACCAACTTCCCCAGTCCGGGAAGAGAAATCGGACTTTGATTTTATGGACGAAATGAACTCGCTGCGGCTCCGCGTCCGTAGGGATTGCGAGGACACGCTGCGAGGGTCAGCTAAGAAGAAGACCACGTCGTTCGATGACATTTTATCCAGCCTGATCAAGCATAAACGCATTGAACAGATGGAGAAACAAGCAAGCACTCCCAACACACCAACATCAAGCGGCTCTTGATCTATGCTCTTACTTTTTGTATGAGACAGAACTACTAGTATCTAAATCCTGTGCAGGTTTGAGGATATATAGACAGACTGATACATAAATGAACTGAGTGAATTTTTAAAAGCAAACCTTACTTTTTTAGTGTATTTATTGATGAAGTCAATTATTTGTAATATTGTATAGTAGACAAACTCAACTTTTTTTTTTTTTTCTCTTATAGCAACCGTCTACTCATTTTTGGGGACATTTTGAAACTCAACTTATCTGTATTCACAGGGGTAGGCACCTATGCAAACAAATGTATCATCAGTAATAAACTATGAATGGTGTTTTTTTATCTACTCTCTATCTAGAGTTTCAAGCCTATACATATTATATAAAAATAGTTGTAGGGTTGCCTGCGGAGCACTTTGGTTGGTTAGGATAAAAAAAAACTAAAAACTTACTGGTAAAGGTAATACTGTTTTCTTTAGGTACTTACTTACTTTCCTGGCTATAAATTATGCTAAAAAATCTTTTGTAATTATTGTGTTTTGTACATCTATTGTTTTATTTACAAGTATTTACAATAATAATGTAATAGAACAATACTTTGTATTTTTTATTCTTAAAATATACCTATTGTCTTGTGAGTCTTGTCACAAATTTGCTGAGGATTAGAACCTAAACAAACTATATAAAACTATTGAAAACTTATATTGTTGGTAAAGGAATCCACAATCTACGCTGATAAATGAGCAGACTTAGGTCTCAATATATCTTCGTGTTCCTTCATCATTTGCCTGCATGTATCTATGTTGTTGACAATATGCTCCAACTGCCAGTGCTTTCTCAGCAAGGCGTGGTCCAGATTAAACTTCCCTTGTCTAATACACAGCACACCAGTGCAATGGGCCGATGTCTTCAGCTGCACTCCCAAATCATGGATTAAGGTCCACATGTATTTGTCATATTCGTTGACTGCTTGTATTTCTGTAGGATGTAAAATAAACAATTTATTTTCAGTTTTTAACTAGTATAAATGATTTAGTATTAAACGGTTGCAAACGTAAAAGCAGCATCGGTTGGTCGGTTGTACATCTATAGTAGCAACTCATCTAATGAATTCATAAGAAAACTTACCTAAAGTAAAATTTGGGGGTGAAAAATGTACACATTTGATGCCATACAGCACTGGAATGTTGTTATTTGCCGGCCTCATCAAACCCTGGCTTGCTAGGTCATATGTTGTCTGAGAGTCTATGTGGAGACCTGACATCCTGAAATTTTAAAATGTCTAATAAAGTAGACTGTCTTTTTCACATTTCAAAGTGGACGATAATGCCCCATTGTGGGCGCTGGAGGCCAACAGGGGAGCGTTAATGGGCCCAGAAAAAAATGGGTTGTGTTGGCGTTGTTTAGGGGGGGTGATGACAATTTTTTAATTTTAATCTACTCTATATTTTAATTGAAATTTAAATCTACCTACTACACAACATCAATTATATAGTTTATATTTCTGCCCTGCATGATTGTATAAAAATTAAAAATAACATAGCTTTTGTAGGATAGCCCGAACGCAATCAAGTTATACCAGACTGGGTGTTGGGTGTTTTATCAAATCTCAACACAACAATATCACTCCAGGTGGAAGAAGAATTTATAAAACTGATAATGAACGAGGAAATGAATATCCAATTTCAAATTTAAAAATAAAATTAATTATTTGGGTGTAAAAAAATGCCATCAATAACATAACTTGTAAAAAAACCAAGTCTCGCACGCAACTTAGTCTACCGTAAAAAGTTGTGAGATCCATGTAATACCAAGTCGGTTAATTTATTCAGTCCCTACTTAAAAGTCTTAAGTTATTACGTAATTAGCTCACCTAACAACATCTTATAGTGACCAGATCAATATTGAAAATCTCTTATGTTTTAAATAAATACATAGATTGACCTGGCAATCGCATGAAAACACAATGTATCTCACAAGTATGACATTATTATATTAAATTTGATTGTTTAGTGCGATTGCCAAGTCAATGTATGTATTTATTTAAAACATAAGAGATTTTTAATATTGATCTGGTCACTATAAGATGTTGTTAGGTGAGCTAATTACTACGTAATAAATTAAGACAGAAGGACTTTTAAGTAGGGACTGAATAAATTAACCGATTTGGTATTACATGGATCTCACAACTTTTTACGGTAGACTAAGTTGCGTACGAGACTTGGTTTTTTTACAAGTTATGTTTTTGATGGCATCTCATTTCTTTTTGTAGATCGCATGGAAACACAATGTAAAAATGCACACCTACGCTCCACCTACCCTACACCTACCTTACACCTACCCTACACCTACCTTACACTTACCTACACCTACCCTACACCTACCCTACACCTACCCTACACCTGCCCTACACTTATCCAATACCTACCCTACACCTGCCCTTCACCTACCCTACACCTTCCCTACACCTACCCTACACCTACCTACACCTACCCTACACCTGCCATACACCTATCCAACACCTACCCTACACCTCTTATTCAATTATATTACATTAATACAGGTACACTGATTCATTTACTGCAAATGTAACTTTCTAATCCTATATAATGCCCCAAGATTTATATGGGGATACAAAGTTATCTAGAAAAGTGGGCCGAAATTGCAAAATATTTTAGTTTTTCCTTGGCTTATACACTAAACACTAATTCTGTTCTAAATTTGAAGCTTCTATGTCTGCTAAAAGTGCCTTAGAGTTTTGATGATCGGTCAGTCAGTGAGTGAGTGAGTGACAAAATTAAGAAACTTTGACTAGTTATAAATCTTAAACTACTGGTTCAAATTAAATTAAATTTGAAACATACTGGGTTTATACAATGCCTGCTTTATTACTGAAAATTCAGGTTTCTAGTTTTATCCACAACGAAGTTATAGGGGGGTCGAAAATGGCCGAACTGCTTCGAGAAAAGGATGGTACGGCCGTGCCGCTTTTTTGCTCGACTTGGCGGGGGCACTGAAAAATTTCCTTGCCTTAGAACCCACATTGATAAGTAGAGGAGTATTGTTTTTTTGTAACTTTCACTTTATACGACTCCTAAATTAAAATTAAAAGTTAAAACAGTAGTGTTTTAAAGCTAAGCCTTCATACTCACTCATACATAGCCTTTTGATGAGCAGCTTGAATGTGTGCAACCACCCTATCCATTTTTTCTCTAGAGATGTGGCCATAAGAACTTCTTTCAACAGTCTTGCCGTTCCAGAAGTGAGTATCTGTAGCCTTGCCAAGCTGTCCGTGTATCTTGTAAGCGCGTGTTGGTCGAGCTGTGTTTATTAAGTAGGTGAGTTTGGTGCCTTCATTTATTCCTAGTACTGTAATAAGAAAGACTAGGTTAAAGGGATAATACTTTGAGTAATGATATGAGGATAATCTTATGAATGTATGTGTTTAGAGTAAGTATTAAAATTTTTGGAGCTATATAACACAACGGAGTAATTCCAATGAACTAGTTGTGTCATTTTTGGTTGCTCGTAACAGGCATTAATCATGATATTAATGATAATACTTACACAGAACCCCGCTGCTAAACAATCCCAAGTTTGTAGCCCAGCTACAGCGGATGTCTTCATTGATATACCTTGGACCACAAACCAGCGGATGGTCAGCATAGTTTGGTACCAACTTCACCGTCATCGGACCTGTGGTTTCCCCTACGATTTCCACTCGCTTTTCTATCGGAGGGCCTGGTAAAGCGTTCAGGTCTGTAAAACGTGAAAATTTTTGAAAAACGGTACGATAATAGTCAAACTTAAATCAAAACAAAGTGTTTAGAGATTTCTAACCTCTACAAAGATTTGTCCTAATGATGTGCTGAACTTGCCGCACAGGTACACATGGCGGTTTGTAGACACAAATAAGTCCATTTAGACTTTTATAAGCTGTAGCTGCGTCTCTAAATTTCACCATTTTTGGGCATTCAGAAGAGAAAATCACAACAGCGCAAGCAGGAGGCCCCGGATGACACAAAAATAAATATTTATGAAGAATGTTATGTATTATATACAAAATATTGTGATACGTATTGTTAATTCCGTGTCAATCAAACTATAAGAAAAAAACATATATAACAAGAAATTTTCTACATAAATAATTTCATGAAATATTATGTGTAACTGTAGGTATAAAACGTAGAAGTAAATTAAATCTGTCAGCTTTATTTAGGCCTTTAGCTTTCTTCGTAAATTTTGACCATAACTTATTGTGTTGCTATTGGTAAAAAAACAAATACATTGGTAGACTACAAGACCTTGAAATTAGTTTATATTTTATACTATAAAAGGTAAGTCAGTCTGTCTGTAATATTGTATTTAAATTATACTTTTTAACCTTTTCTATGGAAGTGGAATTTCTAGATGGAGAGAGTGGTCAAAGAGTCAAATTAAAAGGTAGACAAGCTTCCGTTTGACTCCTTGTGCCGTTATAATATAGTGTTGTCATCATCGTGCACAATGATGGACGTAAAAAAAAATGTTTTCTTAAAAATCTGATATTAAAAAAACACGTTTTTTGGTTGCCACCCAAAAATTAAATATTAGATCGTAAAATTAAATAGCGCAGAAGTGACACAGCTTTTGTACCCACAACACTTCATTTGATTGGATGCATACTAAATTTGAATAAGTTATGTGGATAAAAAATAGTAAGTTAGAAAAGTAAATTTAAATAAATTGGTACGTATTTAAAATCAAATCTAAGCAGAAAAACCCAGTTACACTTATTTGGTCCGACCCAGGGATTGAACCCATGACCTCAACGTTACTGTTACAGTAAAGTGCGATCCAACTATGACTGCGCCGCCACGGAGCCAGTTATATTTATTAATAGTTCACCAACCATTAGTGACTATGCATCCTATCTGTATTGTTCACATTTCGTAATCTATGATTTTCAAATAAAATGTCGACATGTCGGTTGAAAATAATTTCAAAATTAGTTTTGATTGGTTTTAATTAATAATTGTGTTTACTTTTCGATGATAAGTCCCACTACTATATTTTTTTCTTTGCAGTGGATCGATTATTACATGTTTTTAACATGCAAGCCGGCATTTTTAGATTATTGTTAGTCAGTCACAATTTCGGCACGTGGGCAGTCGCTTGAACGTTAGGCGAGTGACTAAATGATTGGCAACAACTCACGGCGGAAAAAACTAGTTCGTTTCGTCGGTTCCATACGTTAGTAATAATAGTTCAATGGTTGAATCAGCGGATTCTGAATTATATTAAACCGGAATTTAAAAAATATACTTCATATCATAATAATAGGTTACAAACAAACTCATTATTACCGTCCTTTTTGCCGCAGTCGGGTATTAAAACGGCTGCAAGCAAAGTCGAGCTACGAGTACTATACCCCTATGGTAGAATTTATTTGCGAAAAATGACAACCCATTGCAAAAAAAATGACAGAAAGCGACCAACCAACCAACCGCCGCGCGAGAGCGAGCGGGGAGAATCGTTGAGCAATGGCCGCCCGCGGCTGACTGGTTGGTTTCTGTGGAATCAGTTTCGGGAGGACCTATTTTTGTGTTCCTTTACAGTCTATCCCATAAAAAAACTAAGCTATACAGTCTAGTGCAGAAACAAGTGAAACTGTTGTGGATTTGTGGGATTAGACAGTGGAAATTTGTGTACCTGTAAAAAAAAAGCCTGCGAAACTTGTTTTTGGTAAGTTGGAATTTCATTCTTATATTATGTGCGTCGAGTTGGAATAAATGGGGGCTTACAGTGGACACTGATTGCTTTTGCAGCTGTTCAAGACTCACTGCTAGGCCTTAACGTACGACATGACATGCTAGGTTTGTAAATAAGGAAATTGCCAGTGACTACTTACTATGTGACTATCCGTTTCCTAAATTTACTTATCACTACTGCTCCTTTCTGTTTTTGTAGTAAATGTGAAGTGTGTGCTTCTTCATACTGGAAGTTGATTAGGATAGTTCACCTTGTTACCTCAACATGTCTGTGTTTGATTTGGTTTTGGTGTCTCATAACCTTAATCATAGTTTATTGTGAGCTGTATACTTGTGTTTAGATGGGTGTGTATGTACACACAAAATATATCTAGTTACTACAACTACATTGCAATATCTAACAGCATTCAGAGTCAATGTAGTTGAAATTCAATTAGCGAACTAACTATTTATTTTATTTTACTCATCAACAAGTTTAAACCTTAGGCTTTTTACATTGAGCCTTTTACCAATTAAAGATGGTATCACTGACAATTCTAGATTTGCAGCTTGCAATTTGTCAGTATATCAAGAAACTCGGTGATTAAACTTTAGTTAAAAAAAAAAACTTTCTTGTTTGATTGTATTAAAAATAATTATATTAAAATGAAAAAAAAAATCTAATATTCATAGTAAAGTAATCAGTAAAATTGAACAAATTTAACCTATACCTACTTCTCTTTAAAACAGAATAGGTACTTAAATTAACAGTAGGTAGAGAAAGACATTTAATTTAATGAGCGGAAGCTTATTATTAGCCTCAGATGTTTAATGTTTGCATTATTTACGTAATTTTAGTGCTGTTAGCTTCCGTACAACATTAAAATAAAATAAAATAATTTAAATTGTTTGTCTTTCATTTATGAGGCATCAATATTTTTAAATAAAACTAGCTGCAGAATTTACTTACCAAATAATATGTTTTTAAACGCAATCCATGTTTTATCTACTTGGTATTTATACATCATAGTCTTCCATTGCTTTACTTACCTACAAATTCATTGTTCCATTGTCCTAGCATGATAACAGTATATTTTTATGATACATTTTATTATGAATTTGTTAAGTAACTACAATTACCCTTATGGATAAAGTATAATAACATTTCTTCTATCTGTTCTATTCATTACTTTTTCCCAAAATAATGTGTTACTAATGAATACAGTAGTCACCTTACAGTACAGTGCAGTTGCAAAAGAATATTTTTATAATATGCCTATTAGAAAGTCTGCGTGGTAGCTATTTAAATAATAACACTAGCACTCTTGATTTTTATTAATCTCTACATAGTATAAAACAAAGTTGTGTCTATCTGTATATATTATGCTAACTCCTCCTAAACCTTGCAAAGGATTTTGATAGTTTTCACCAATGGACAATGTGATTCAGGAGGAAATTTTATATGTACCATAACATTTTAAACAAGTTGTAAATAAAGTAGAGAATTTTTTTTCAAGTCATCAAAATTTATATATTTTAGGCACTTACGAGTACATGGTTTACGCTGGCTAAATTACTCATGCGAAATTGAGGCGGGTCGCTAGTTAGTAATAAAATAGGCAGTTAATTAATTAAAAAGTATATAATAACAAATGTAGCAGTAACTAAGTAACTTGCTTGATTCTTCTATGTTTTCGTTTTGATTGAATGCGCGTGCGCACGCGTGACTCACGTGACGTCACTGCTCACACTCTTATCAACTGGGAACCAAAACTATATTTGCTTAAGATAAACCCATTCTCAGTCAAAGATATTGTTTCATTCAACATCTTGCAAGATGTTGACAATTTATTACACCATAATATTGTAAGTTTACTAAACTTGACATATATTTTAAGAGCATAATTAAAACCACTAGTAAGAAAACTCCATACATAGCAAACCAAGAAATTATATATTTTTTTATATTTAACTGTACTCCCGACGACGGGAAATGTCGCCGTGACCGTCCACATGAGCGATGGCGAGACGAGCTTGACGCCTTACAGAAGCGACCGGGAGGGAACGGCCCAGGACCCAGACGTGGGAGAGTGAAAGAGAGGGCTTTGCCCTGCATTGGGTCAGCTTTGGACTATTAATAATAATATATAATTTTAAACTTTCGCGGTCAATGTCATAACATTTATGACATTTTTTTTTTTTTTTTCGGGTCTCCTCAACAAAAATATTATCGCTGTAAGCCCGTAAAATGTCTCATAAATGTTATTAATAATAATATTCAACTCTCAAGGGTACTCGCGTAGCCATTGCAATGATATATTGACTCAATAAAACTCTTTGTTAGCAATATTTTTTGCCGCAGGCGTATAAAGTTAAGGTATAGAGGAGCGTATAGCGGAACCTTTGGAGCGGTAGGTCGCGATTCGAATTCAACATCATCATCTACCATATCCGTGGCAGAGTATTGGTCTTCTGTAATTTAGTCGCCGGATCTACTCGAACAGAAGAAGATCTACAGCTCATACATATGCCTAGCATACCTGGGGGCTCCAGCCTACCCTGAATTTGGGCGATCAAGCCTTAGTTGCAAAATCCTTCACAGCAGTGTGCGTGCATTCCTCACGATATTTTCTTTAACCGTAAGAGCGTCGAATGGTTTTCGTTAAATTCGTAAACAATACGTGGTAGGATTCGTACCCGAGTGTTCCGGACCAGGGCACCAGCCCTCGGCACTACACCACCTAATAATAATAAAGCTTCATTATTCCAATTAAAAAAAAATCTTATACATTTACATTTCATTCATTATTCTTATTTAATTTCATATTATATCCTATTACATTATTTATATACCTAAATAGTAATTATTAATTAAGAACCTATTAATTATCTTTGGATCCCCTTAGGGTAAAAGCCTCCTCCATCCCGCTCCATTTTTCTGTGTCTTGGGCCGTTTCCATCCAGTTTGCCCCAGCAGCTTCGATTATTTCATCGACCCATCGTTTCTTCGGCCTGCCTATTCTTCGCTTTCCTTTGGGACCTGACCACTTTGTTGTTTCCAGTGTCTTGATACCTTGACATGTGTCCCGCCCATCATACACCACCTACTCATTATTTATTCTCATTTGGAAAATAGCTTGTACATAGCCAGGTCATTGACACGCAATAAAGGTCAGTGTGCCAGTTATAGACGCTGCGTGTGACGTAAAGTGCACCGTGTGCGATATTTGATATGATAACCAGCATTTCCGACGTGTTCCTTGCTAATAGGGGATCGGACTGTTCACCATATTTTATGAATTATTAAAATATAGATAAGTAGCATCAGACGATTCGCGAAGAAAAAAATCAGAATCGGTTGAAAAACGAATTTACAGTAATTTTTTTAAAGTTTCAATATGTCTGTCTCTTTAAAGAACTATTTTTTGTATGGAGATTATATGGCGTTACTAACAAATGTCGTCACACATGTGTATGTGCCTCTCTGTCTAATCTTGAATTTCAAACCTTTATAACTCAGTCAATTTTAAAGATCGATAGCAGAAACTAAGAAATTTGGATATATAAAATTTAAAAAAAGTAGTCCGATCCCCTATTGAGGGCCAAGAAAATGGTTTGTGTACTCGCCAGCAAATGCAAAACTATCCGGAAAACCACTACTGTATTCAAATTATCATTAATTATATTTCAAAACTTGCGATAAGGTATAGTTTTATTTATATAGAATTTTCCTTTTTTTTGTACAAGTATAGGTATACACGATACAAGTTGGCGAAAAGGGATTTCTAGTACGGAAAATGAAAAAAAGGGCCGAGGGGCGATACTTGATTTATCTTCGGTTTTACCTATTGGGTTTTACCGATTAACGTTTCAAGTAGGTAAATCACTGATAAATACTCATCGCCACAAGATTTTTCTCAGCTGGGGTTGTCCATTGTTTTGTTTGTAACCTTAAATATCAGTAAAGACCTGTATTAATAACCTGTAAAATAAGATTTTTGTAAGCAGGTTCTATGTACTTACTTAGTCACAAAGTTAGGAAAACTCACGTCGATCACGGATTCTCTATTTTGCAGCCTACAAGTTCTAAAAATGAAATGACATATAAGTCTTGTCCTAAGCTACTCAAAGTTGGAGTCCCGCAAGGCAGTGTCCTAGGCCCATTACTTTTTCTAACGTACATAAATGACTTGCCTATTGTCACAGAACATCAGATGACTTTATTTGCCGATGATAGTACGGTTTTGTTTGTGGGTAGTGATCGTAATCAATTAATTTCTGACATAAATCACTCTTTGACATACATAATAAAATGGCTAGATAATAATAATCTTAGAATAAATATTGACAAAACAAAAGTAATGAATTTTAAACAAAGACATAATAATAATATGACATTGGACATTAATTATTTAGGAGCAAATATTGACGAAATAGCCGCAACCAAATTTCTGGGTCTTCACATAGACAGTAAAATGACATGAAAAATACATATCGAAAACGTGTGTAATAGAATTAACCAATCTTCATATGCTCTGCGTAGACTGAGTAAAGTTGTTGACAAAAAAAGCGTTATAACGGCATACCATGGATATGTTGCTTCAATTCTTCGGTATGGTTTAATATTTTGGGGGAATGCAACAGATATACAATTTGTACTTAGATCGCAAAAACGATGTATTAGATAAATTTTTAGCTTAAAAGGGACTGATTCATGTAAGCCTCATTTTAAACAAATGAATATTTTAACTGTAATATGTATGTACATTTACGAATGTTCTGTCTTTGTAAAATCCAATGTTAGTCTGTTTCAATTTAATCCTAGAGAAAGACTTAAAGATAGATTAGTGATAGCTAAATATAATACAGCGTTGATGCACAAAAGTGTATTTTGCCGAATTCCCCACATTTATAATAAGCTGCCTAGATCAATGCGCGAATGTGGAAGTCTACAAGTTTTTAAAAATAGTTTATATAATTTGCTAGTAAATAAGTGTTACTATAGTTTGAACGAATATTTAAATGATAGTCGATGGACAAATAAGTTTAGTTATTATGAATGTTTACACTTTTATTTTTATGACATTTCAATTATTTTATTTTATTTTATGACATTTAAATATTGTATGCCCATGCGGCGGGACATAGAGGAAATTAGTTTTAAGAATTTGTATAAATGTACACCATCTCATTACCTATGCTCCACAATAAAGCAATTTCAATTTCTAAATATTATTATTTTGCATTTGGTGGGGCAATAACCTTGAGGGTTTGTGGAGTCGGTTGTCGACCTTAAAACTCACACGATAAGTAAGAGTACTAATATTATATTATCAATTATTTTGTTTCTGTAATCGAACAGTTCAACATTTTTACTTTGATTTTAAAAATTACTAAGTGAGAAAGAAGATCGAATATATTTGTCTCTTTCTAAGTAGAAACTTAAAGCAATCTGCTTTATTTAAAACACATGCAATCATTTTTAAAGATTTACTTCTTCTTAGAACAATTTTGCTTTATTTAGAGTCTGAATGCCAACTGAACATCTGCTCACTCCGATCTGGTCATTACCGTGATCGCCTATACCGTCCGTTTGATAACAATGCCGTCCAGTTATCTATTGCTTATAGCAATGTGTGGGTATGTTCATTATAATCATCTTCTTTCCGAGTCGATTCGGCGACTAAATTTGGGAAACCACAGATATGGCATTATCTGTGGCATTATAGATATAGAGGTCTTCGTGTGTACAGGTGGTGGGGCACGCTGGGCAAGACAGTAAGTGAGTGAATCTTAGTCTTGTCACTTTCTGACTCACGACGATGAAAAAGGACAGGAGATTGTCAACCATTGTGAGTGCCAAATTTTACAGCGCAAATGTCAAGTTTTGACGTGTGCCATGTAATTTTAAACGGCTTGTTTTAGGATCCTGCTTAAAATTGACGTCTGTGACATAAAATTTGACGTTCAAAAGAGCCGACAATCTCCCGTCCTTTTTCATGGTCGTTGGTCAGAAAGGGACAAGACTAAGACAAGATTTAAATTTCGCTGCGGGAATTGACACCATGTTTGTGGAGAGACACCACACAGACATGCATAATAAAAATATGGGAACTAAGTTCGCATACACATTTTAAACATACATACTATAACAATACATGTTGGTTGATATTGTTAATAATAAGTCCGTTATTTAATAAATAAAATGTGAATGAATGAACGAGTAAGGTGTCCGTCGTCCTTATTACAATATAATGACGTTGGAACGAATGTTTTTTCTATAATAGTCAATATTATAGATCAATTAGCTAGCACTTTACAAAAATACTTTAAAAAGCATATTTCCATTGATGATTCGATTTTATACAAAAACTATTGAAAAATCAAACTTTCATATACTTTATTTGTGTACCAATCAACAAATAAAATAACCTGACAGATTAAAAATAATGTACGTAAAATCTTCTTACGTCCCAATTGGACGAAAAAGCAGGCTGCTCATTCTCTAAGTAAAAAAAAGAAAACGTCCATTAGCAGTAAACTGATAAGTAGGTAGTTAGATACGTATGTATGTATGTGGACGTATAGTATACCTTCGCAAAAGAAAGCTGCCACAGTCGAGAGGGCGCTCTAATGGGTCGTTTTCTTCCAAGCAGCGCCTGCGCAGGCCGGTCGGAAAAACTGTTCATTACAGCGACCTCTACACACTTTGTGATGGAAAAATGAATATTTTAATTATAATAATACCTTTATTAGATTTCTGGATGTAAAGTCTAATAAAGGTTTCACATCCTGATCTTAAGTACTACTCTTTCGCGAAAAAACGTAGGGATAAGATTTTAATTCCAGCGAAAAAAAAAACTAAATCCACTCGCAGGACTAAGTATTTAAACATACTATTACATAGAGTTAAATTTACTATGGCATTAACTTACAACAGTCGCTATTGTAATTCCGCGACGCTCCCAAACCGTCTCATGATCGGAGGCTTGGAGTCAAGGTCACGTTTCGTCACCGGGGCCGCCAGGCCTTGATCGGCCACACCACACACACATACTGATGTCGATATTTTATGCGATCTGCTTCCGTAATCAGGTTTGTCATTCGGGTTTTCGCCGCTAATTTCCTTTGGATTTTACCGCAACCCTGATGGCTTTAACTTATAAAAAGTTGGTTATGTTTTTCGTTTTTAAAGAGTAATTTATGTCCAATTAAAGTGGTATTAGTATGTTCTATTTTTATGCGGTTTTGTATTTTATAACCATGCTGCATACTGATAATATTCATCATCAACGGCCCGCTACAGTCCACTGCTGGACTATGAGCCTCCTCCACTTAAGTGTTTGGTTTTGCCATAATCTCCACGCTTGGCAGGCGGGTTGGAGATCGCAGATTAAAAGGTTACTGTTTCAGAGAGCGCTGCTGCCCGCTCCCTGTTCAATGTGCACTATATGTGCTAAGTCGCCTCTTACGACCATTTATATGTATTTCCAAAACCATTAAATTTGAATTTTTTGCTCTTTTTTTCCTTGCCTTAACTGGGAAAAAAAACGAGTCATGCGTAGTTTCGGAGGTCACTTTAATAAAACATAATCATCATCGTGTGGGTTGTAAGGTCGACAACCGACCTCACAAACCCTGGTGTCAGTGTTAATAGAGTCGCCAAAGGCCACTGACTTGGCTCATGTAACGACTAGATAGTAGCCGGGACCAACTGCTTCTGAAGCACGGAATCATCTTTCTTTTCGGACAATCAGGTGATTCAGCCTGCAATGTCGTAACCAAACTGGGAAAAGTCTCACAAAGAGATTTTTGCTTGACAGTGTACCCACCGGGAATGGAACCCGGAACCTCCGTAATGGGCGTCGAAATCTCGACCACTCGGCCACGGAGGCTGTTGTAAAACGTAATAAGGACAATACTAGTAAAATTTGTTCATTCATTAAATTAATTCGTGGTACAAAAAAATTCCTTTCCTCTATTGTAATTAACCTACATAATTAAAGTACCTAGTATTTTCGTGCGTTAAGGAAAGATGTATTTTTTATTATTATTTTAGTAGTGTCAAGAGATAACCACATACAGTCATTTGGCATCAGGTTTAACGTCACACAACCATGTCATAGGTCAAGTTATATATACCTATATTTATTAGTAAAAAAACCGTTGATAAGCTCCAGCAACTTTTAATTATGGAGTACTAGCGGTCTGCCCGCGGCAGATTTTATTCATATGAGATTATTATCGAATCTAGTTTTAAAGATTTAAATAAAATTACAACGTGAAGGTATAATTTTGATGTTATGAGAAAGAATTACAGAGAGTTCAAAATAAAAAGTTGATACTAGTGTCTTATGAAGATGTCAAGGTGAAGGTGGAGAGAAAAATCCAATGGTAATAAATACCCCATCGACGAAAACGGGGCTCTTTACAAATAATGATTAAATACTTATTTTAAATATACATATAAAGCTAATTTTGAGAAATTAAGAGCATTTAGTGGCGAGTCAATCATCTTTTATTATGCGCACGGCCAAGGAGTGGAATTCTTTGTCTGATTCAGTTTTTTTGAGTGCTCATAACCCAAGCATTTTCAAAGTTAGAGTGAACAGGCACCTTCGCGAACTCGTTCCATCATCGACCACATCTCGTCCCTCGCGGACAAGATTGTGGTCAAGAGTTAACAAATAAAAAAATAAAAACTAATTCCTTCACCGTCCAAGCCATAAGGCTATGGAACTCGCTCCCTCCGACCATAAGACGTGCCCCGTCTATTGACGCGTTTAAAAACCGTCTGAAAGCCCACTTCCTTTCTTTCTCCTAGTGTAGGTAGATGCCTACTCCATTTTAGTGTTTCCCTATGCAGGTACAAGCTTTGAGTCCGTCATAAATCTATATATATATATATTTCGTTTTTATGTAGTTATATAGTATGTAAGTACTTTTTATTATGTATGTTATTATTATAGGTATATATTTCATGTAGGTTATTTAGTATACATTTACATTTTGTAGTTTATACGGTATACTTGCACTATTCCGCGTTACTTTATAGTCTCCTGTATCCAAAGGTTGCCTGGAAGAAATTGCTATGAAGCAATAAGGCCGCCTAACTGTACATGACTACCTGTTCTTACTTCCACTCTGTCATTTATTATTTCTGTGTGCAATAAAGTATATTCATTCATTCATAAAAAAGAAAAGAGTGTCAAAACCGCTTAATAGGTGTCTGAAAATTGAACTGTACCTAAATAGTACCTTAAAATGCAAACTTTACAAATTATACGGATGGTTCCGAAAACTGACATCAGGCGGTCCTGACAGTCACATTAAGTGCGTTGCAATAATTATTGTTTTAAATAGTACTTTGTACCTCTCATTCTCTGAGTTCAAAATGGCAACCGTGACAAAGAGACCGATCCTCGGCGTATCAGAACAAAAGACGTTGAAAAGACCTCATTATTTTCGTACACTCATTTAGCTGTACGAGCGACAAAGGGTAAACTTATACTTTCTGCACATTCTGTCCTTGGTACAATAGTTTCATTTTGCACAAGCATAGGAACAGTTGATGTGTTGTTGACTGTAGATAAACAATTTATTCACAAAGGCTGACTGAAAATCTGTAAAACAAGTGCGTCATGAGAATGTATTTGCACAAAGTATTTTTTTCCTCATTTGGTGCCCGTTTTAATATCTCTTAGAATATTGAAACATGTTGTTCATACAGCATGATTTTGTAATCCTTAGCGAAATTTAAATATGATGTTCAGACCATCATAAGCAACAACTTTTTCCAAGGAACATGGGTTGAAAACCCCCAAAAAAGTATCGACTTCCCATACAAATTAGTAAAGTTGATTGTGTATTTTGTATGAAAAGTCGTTTTTTGGGGGTGTTCAACCCATGTTCCTTGGGAAAAGTTGTTGCTTATGATAGGCTGAACATCATATTTAAAATTTGCTATTTAAATGATGCTGTATAAAGTTGTATCAGTTACTGATTGCCTTCAAATAAGGCAATGAGCAGCATCCTACTAATATTATAAATGTGCAAGTTTGGATGTTTGTTACTCAATCACGCTTCAACCACTGGACAGATCGGGATGAAATTTGGCACACATATAGGTTAGGTCCTGGAATAGGAAATAGGCTACTTTTTACCGCGGTAAAACACTTCATTCCCACTTCGTTCCCATTCAATGGCGGGCGGAAAGCTAGTAGAGCATATATATGTCAGCTTTTTCGACTGGCACTGGAGCGTGTGTTTATGTATCAAGTTTTTGATTACTTATAAACTTTGCATAAAAATGGAATGATTTAACATGAAGAGTCGGAGCACCTCACGTTCAGTTCATGACTATGGTTAGCATTGAAAGTTAACTAACTTGTGTCAACTAAATAATGCAGAACTTCTCTCTCGGGTGGTCGTTCCACCAGCCCATGAAACTGATCAACTTTTCAAACCGATCGATCTCATATTTTCATACAAAATATGAACTCTATTACAGTTTGCATGAAAAGTTTTTTATTTTTAGAAAAGGTCCATACTATCCTTTGTATACAATCTAATTCATGCATGAAACTCCTCAACATCTCAAAGTAATTAGCCTGTTTATATACCACAGTCGTCGTGCCGCCATACTTCCAAATTCCTTTTCCGCTAGTCGACAAAGACTCTCTCATACATATTTTACAGACTAACTTGCCTTGTGACTGGCCACCTGATCTTGAGGATAGTGACGTCACATAGCGAATAATATGCCGTGGGTAATTTGGTTGTCCTCGCTAATGATGAGCTGACCATTTTGCCGAAATTGATTGTTAAGAAAACTGTGCTTTCGGGTTACTTCAAGTTGTTTCGTCTGTTCCTGCTTGTTAACTTACAGAATACTGTTAAATTTAAAATATTTCAAATATCATGTGGCAGAGGACCAAGGTAGTTGATATCGTCCAGAAGTGTAGCAAGCTGAAGTGGCAGTGGGCTGGCCACGTCTGTCATAGAACCGATGAGCGTTGGAGTAGACGGGTTCTCGAATGGAGACCGCGTCTCGGGAAACGTAGTGTGGGACGCCCCCCTGCCAGGTAGACTGATGACCTGACGCTGGTGGTGGCTGGATGAGGAAAGCGGGTGATCGTGCGCTTTGGCGTGCCCTTGGGGGGGGAGGCTTACGTCCAGCAGTAGACTGCATTAGGCTGATTGATTGGTTGAAAAATATTTCTGGCTTTGAACAGTCTCAACGTTCAAGGAAACTTTGTCTTTTATAAAATGTATTTTATGGTTCCGCACACCTCCAATCCTCCATTAGTCACCGTAAGTCCTTTTTTAAAGTCCACGTTAATCTGTATCGTCTAGTCGTCATTCCGTCTGTCTGTCTGTCTGTCGTTGAGAGAAAAAACTGCAACAGACTGAATAGGGGATCGGACTGTTCACCATATTTTATGAATTTACCATATTTTATGAATTATTTTTAAAATATAGATTAGTAGCAGACGATTCGCGAAGAAAAAAAACAGAATCGGTTGAAAAACTAATTTACAGTGATTTTTTAAAGTTTCAATATGTCTGTCTCTTTCAAGAACGATATTTTGTATGGAGATTATATGGCGTTACTAACAAATGACGTCACAAGTGGGTATGTGCCTCTCTATCTAATCTTGAATTTCAAACCTTTATAACTCGGTCAATTTTAAAGATAAAGCAAAAATTCTTTTAGTGTTCGATAGCAGAAATCAAGAAGTTTGGATTTATAAAATTAAAAAAGTAGTCCGATCCCCTATTAGTAGTCAAACTTCGCATTTATTTTTCTCTTCTTTCTACGTAACGTATAAGGTTGCAATGATTTACGTTACCTTTTATGACGCGTTGCATCGCTGTAATGTGAGCTGCATTCCTATAAAGGTCGTCGCGGTCTCGTGAGTGCCCCCGGCGAGCGTCCGAGCAAGGTCTGCTCTGACCTACCTATACCTAACCTATTCGTTTCCGACGATGCGCTTTTTATTTTACTTTAACTTGTCCCTTTGCGTATCGCAAGCATTTTTTTACGCGGGGTACCCTCGAATTTCACAGCGGCAGAAATTCAACAACACCGTTCGGCGACTTAAAATTATCATTTTATAGTACTGTAAGTTACTTTTGGATAATAACACAGATATAACAGACACACACGTTTATTACTTGAAACACTCGTAGCAACTGTAGCGATTTATAAAAACAACGTCCGCACCGTGTGTCTTTTATATCTGTGTTATTATTATTAATGTATAATATATATACAAGTACCTAGACCTACTAATATTATAAAGGCACACGATTGGTTTAAAAATCTAGTAAATACTAATGGAGTAAATTTGAAATTCATAAGAGTAGAAAAAAAAAACAGAAATCTTAGATATTAATTTGCAATGATTACCTTGACATAGATTGCGTGATGGATAAATCACATACGAAAACATTTTTAAAAATCGTTATATCATTCGTCCTTGTCTGACATTGTTGATCCATCCACATTGTTGACCCAGACATTTTCATTAAAACTTAAAGCGATCGAAATGCCAAACATTTCGCAGTATTTTTAAAAAGCCACATTTATTTACGCAAAAAGAGCTATCTCATAAAACAAACTTTTTAATTCTATTTTGCCAAACTTAGTGCAGCCATAAAACTTCTAAACTGGGTTTTGGCTCGGTAGAGCTATTTAAAGTTAAAAATATAGTTCAGTTTAAATTAATACCTACATAATAAAAGAAAGAGTATGGGTTTGTTACTAAACTGTAGTATAAGATAATGAGGCCTTCCCACTATACCGAAATTAAAGTTGTCCTAAAGCTTTTTTTTGTTAATATCGTCTTAGCACTTTCACCCTTTAAAACAAAGACGGGGGACACGCATTTATTTTAAGACCTAAAGACGCACAGTTTTAATTGAGATATAATGTTTGTTGGAATATCCGCCACGCGATCAAACATTCCTAAAATTTGAAGTACTGAATTTTAATTTGTTACAAAATTACAAAAAAAAATTACAAAATTCCTTTATTCGTCAACACAGGTATATAGGGATGTACAAAATTTTAAAAGTAACACTGTGTCGCGCCATCTGGCATACGAAATTATAAATTTAATTTAAAATCTATTAGGTACATAACAAAATCAATCAAATTCATTACAAATGTCATATCAAATATCTAATTTAACAGTCTATAATCTCTAAAATAATTCACAATAAATCTTTACTTGTCATTTAAGAATTCTATTAATGTTAAAACTTTTATTTCAAGAAAATTCAAGCTTTTGTCCACTGACACAATATGATAACAACAACAAATAACACGAATTTTAAAAATAAAGCGAACCTAATTCATCTCGAAACTAATTTTCGTTTCAAAATTTTCCAACAACTGTAAGATATAAAAAGAGAACACAAAAACTTCAAGGATCCAATGCCTCTTGTGTTGCGAGGAGGAAAGCGGAGCATGGCCGTTTATATCGATATCAAATGCAGCTGACGATAAAACAACTGACACTAATCCTCGCGAAATTGATTACGCTCGTATCGATATTGGAAAATGAAAATTACAAATTAATTTGTCGATGATCTCATGAGTAAAACAACTGCGATGTCAATGCAGGTGCAGACGAGCTCGTAGAGTTACTTGGTTATTCATGTTGGATATTCATTCGTTTTGTGATAAACCCGACTAGCGACTATAGCTATATTTGTGGTGCATGTTAATTTGGCTGTTTCAACCATGCATGGTAATTAATTTTTTCTTTGAATTTTGTCTCATTTCGAGGAATGACAATTCTGTTAGAAGTAGAAACTACAATCTAAATAAAAAATTCTTTAACTTAATTTTTGAACCAACTTTCCCAAAAATAAATCGTAAAGAATTTCTGAATCACCAACTTGAAAGAAAATCTGAGTGACAATAGGGTCTCGGTTTACGTTATAGTGTTTAAGATTTCCTACGGCTTAGTGACTATTGTGACCGCTTTTCCTTTATGCCCCATCAATGAGCTGATAAAAACCCAATGAAACTCAATAGCCATTATTAAGTAAGAAAAAACAACAACACAGCAAGCTCCCAACCGCTGAAGAGCATTTATTGGAAAACTCTAGAGTCGATTTACGATTACGATGTCTGCTGAAATCGACACTATTATGAGATCGAGACAATCGGCGCGCGATTGTTCGACGGACACTTGATCAAATGTGTGCAAAACACAACGAAAACAGCCCATTGTCGGTACTGTCGCCGAGTGAATCGAACCATGATCGCCGCAAGCCGATGCAATCGCTTATGTAGACGACATGTTCGTCGTGATTTGTGCTAAGATTTTTTCGGATAGCGTGGATAATGTATAGTCAAAACGTTTTGACTGAAGGTCAATACTTTTGACACCGATTGTTCCTTGTTGTCTAGAGGAAATATTTACCTATAATGAGTCATTGTATTCTTCTCCGCGGTTGTTGCTACATTATTATACCAACTGATTTTACATGTAGCTTTCAATACCTAGTACATAATAGAATTAGGCATTAATATCCGGAGTCCCATCTAGCTAGGTGCACTTGCGTAAATGTACTTCTTTCTGTTAGTTTCAATGAACATTTCAACCATAAATTCAAGTGTATTGTTTTTACAATTGCAATAACCATCTCAATTATGCGCTTACGTTTGCCAAAAATTTAAGTAATAACTTCAATCGCATGACAAAGAATTCTGCAAAAGGCATTTTCAATTCCACCATACCGAATCAATTCGTTCCATATGCCAATAAAGTTTCACATTAAAAAAATTGGAATTGGAATGTGTTTGTCAGCAAAGTCCACGCAATTTTCCACCATTTGCAGATTCAGCGGAAACGGACCGGGAAGCATGCGCGTGCGACGACGCGAGTAACCGCGGCCTTGCCATTGTACCCGCCTGTACGCCGCCGGTCAAAGTCACTGCCAATTCTGCATGTAAATAACCATGCAAACATGCAAAACTTGTTATTGCCAACTTTGCAAAGATGACGGCAATAGAATCTGAAAATCTGAACTACTGAAGATAGTTGATAGTTTCATTCTCTCATATTTTATTTTGCGGTGATTAAGTATTGTTCCTATCGTAAAAGATGTGTTCGCATTTTAGAAGGTCTTTAATTTTAAAATATCAAAATTTATAGTGGTTGTAATTGGTCAAGTTTGTTTTTTTTTATACATGGATGGATACGAATGTCACATAAACAAAAAACAAAGTTTTTCTGGACACTGCAGGTTGTTGCGTGTTATGTACAGAAAGGTGTAATTGTGACGGTAAATAGGTATTGTAGATATAAAATGAATGGAAGACGAAAACCTACTACGCTGCCGCCGTACCTAAATAATAGAATTATGCCAACCGAATGATGATTACGATGAGCAGCTCTAAAGAATTACTTACCAAATTATCCACCTAATAAATTCCTACGAGGCGAGCATCATATAACTACAAGTAATAACTTTTCTTTATGACCGTTTAACTAAAGAGCTGTCTCGTGTGACAGCCATAAAGTACTAGACAAATAGCTGCTATTATTTTCCAAGAACCTTTGCTTAAGTACGAATCTATGTGTTCTGACCGCATGAATATCCCAGGTTCTCCAGAATTCGCAATGATCTCACAACTCTTCGTTTTCTTGCCGATGATGCTATTATGTGTTAATTACTGATGAATACATTGATAATTACTGCATTACACCTACTTATTGTGTCTGACTTCACATGTAAATTAGTTTAGAACGGAGCGCGTCATGCGTTTGTTCGTCGTGGAATGACTCGAGCGTTGCAATGAAGAGTTCGAATGTGTTTCAAAGTTTCAACTGACGTCAAACGAGCGGTGGTTAGACCTGTTTCGGAACTTTTGTTAGTCTGCGTCAGGTTTTGCATTTATCCTCGAAGCTTCGGAGATTTTGTAAGTAAACCTGTAATGTCAACCTGTGAAGCACTGCGGATTATACGTCGATGACGTGATTGCAAGATTACTCAGTGAAGTCTTTGTTATTTATTGCTATCGAATTCCTTCTAAACATCTAAAGAACTGAAACACTAACTGCTTGTCTATACTTTGTGTTCTGATAGGTACTAACCTATCAGAACACAGACACTATCACCAATCTTTTTTTAAATTCCCAATTGCGCACTGAATTCCCATCTGTGTCTATAACGCATTGTTAACTTCGTACGTACGTCATTTGCATTGCTCTTATCCGCCTGCTAGCCAGCCGTAGTTGGTCCATTTATGGCTCTTAACAATAAGCAGTTGAAGGCGAGTGGATGCGCCCTTGAGCCAAATGCGTCTGTCTTGACATGGATTCCACCTCTACTGTCTCTACCTTCTTTTCCAACCCTATTTCAACTCCGCTCCCTTAACATCTGTCTGTTTATTTCAACAGACAACTAGTTAATGGACCGTCTCGTAAAACCAATGATTACTAAATCTTGTTTGTGTTAACCTAATTTTAATTTCATCAGCGCCTTAAAACCCGTTTGATGTTAGAATAGTATTATTTAGCGTCGTCGTTTGGAATGTGTCAATATTATTTACCGCAATTTCGGAAATTAGTGGAGCATCCAATGTTGTTGAAGACAGAATTATGTTGGAATGCTGGTAGACGTTGGTGGTGTCAGACGCTCGGTTGGTTGCAAATCTGACCAGTGCACGCGGTGTGCCGTTATGCGTTCGGACAGTGGACTAGTTGCAAGCGTTGGCCGCGGTTTGGACACAGCTGACCCCGCGAGCCACTGTGGCCCCAATACCAACTACACGAGTGCTATCTCTATACGCCCATTTGCAAGTGCCACTTCATTATTAATAGTTCGGAATTCAAGGCTAGCTATTAAATTTCTTGAAATGTGATAAAAATATTAATGAATTCTTGTTATTGTAATTTATGTTTGATCTTTAAAATGTTTGAGAATTAAAATTCTTAGCGATTTCAGTCAGCATTGTTATCATTCTTGACTAATTCATTTGTGTCGTCTGTTGATGTTATAAGGGAAAACATTTCACCTTGCATGAAGTGACGTGTGGTGTGATCTCTAGAGAGGGCTCTGGGCCCCGTGTGAATTGTTTGCGACGCGTTGATGTTTAATGCGAACGCGTGGCGGGTCGACGACCGCGAATGTAATATTCCCAGTCTAGACTACGCAGATCGCTACAGAATCTCATCTAAACACGCTTTGAATTTTTTTGTCGGTCTCTATAAAAAGATTGGAGAAAACATTTTTAAGGTTGCCTGCCATCTACGATAAATTTAAATAAATCTTTTCAAGTACCTATCCAATTTAGACTTTTAGGTAATTGGCTGTGTCTGTTATATTGGTTTATCGGCTCGCAACAATAGCTGTTCTATAATTATCATTTTCGCTTTGTCGTACAAGTGGTATTTGCGAAATCTAAATGCCGTTTAAAGACACCACGTTTCCAATTTTAAATTGCGCTGGGTCTTGTCTCATTTTTTTCCCAAATAAATTACTTTAAATGTTATTTATACTTTAGTGTCATCACTCATCTATACTATTATTATAAAGAGAGAAGTCCGTACTGACTGACTGACTGACTCATCAACGCACAGCCGAAACTACTGAAGCTAGAAATACCAAATTTACACAATAGGTTACATTTATGACGTAGGCAAGCAATAAGAAGGGATTTTGGAAAATTCCCCCTCTAAGGGGGGAAAAAGGGGGATTCAAGTTTGTATGAAAGTCCGTCATTTTAAAAGTTGGGATCATGATTTAGACTGCGATTAATAAATCATTTGACACGTGTTTTAGCATTTTATCAAAATCCCTATTTTGAGGGGAAAAGTAGGGATTAAATGTTTGTATGGAAAGTCTGTAATTTCTAAAGGTAGGAACTTGAAAATTTGGATTTAGACTAAAATTAACAAAACATTTGACACGTGTTGTAGCAATTTTTCGAAATCCCTATTTTGAAAAGGAGGTAGGGATTAAATATTTGTGTGGAAAGTCTGTCATTTCTGAACTTAAAAATTTGGATGCAGACGGAGATAAATAAATCATTTGACACGTATTTAGGTACTTTTTCGAAATCCCTATTTTAAAGTGGAAGCAAGGATTAAATGTTCGTATGGAAAGTCCGTCATTTGGGATCATGAAAATTTTAATTTAGACTGCGATTAATAAATCATTTGACACGTGCTTTGGAATTTTATCAAAATCCCTATTTTAAGGGGGAGAGTAGGGATTAAAGGTTTGTATGAAAAGTCTGTCATTCTAAAGGTAGGAACTAAAAAATTTGGATTTAGGCAGAGATTATTAAATAATTTGACACATATTTTAGCACTTTTTAGAAATAGGGATAAATATTGTCATAGAGTCTGTCATTTCTAAAGGTAAAAACTTGAAAATTTGGATTAAGACTAAAATTAACAAAACATTTGACATGTGTTTAGATATTTTTTCAAAATCCCTATTTTAAAGGGGAAGCAGGGATTAAATGTTTGTATGGAGAGTCCGTCATTTCTAAAGGTAGGAACTAAAAAATTTGGATTTAGGCTGAGATTAATAAATTATTTGATACGTGTTTTAGCATTTTATCAAATTCCCTATTTTGAGGGGGAAAGTTGGGATGAAAATGTTTCTATGGAAAGTCCAGTTCTAAAGTTAGGAAATTGAAAATTTTGATTTAGGCTAAGATTAGTAAATGATTTGACACGTCTTTTAGGATTTTATCGAAATCCCTATTTGAAAAGGGAAGTAGGGATTAAATTTTGTATGGAATGTCAGCCATTTTTAAAGTTAGGAACTTAAAAAATTGTATAATAAGATTGAATTATTCGGTTCCAGCTCGAAATGTTTTTAAAATCCCGACTGAAAGGGTCCCCCTCCTTAGAGTAGGTATTTAAAAAAATTATAAAAAACGAGCCACCTCCATTTTAAAGTTGGTTAAAATGTGTTAAAGTATGAATTAATCTACCCGTGCGAAGCCGGGGCGGGCCGCTAGTCATATATAAAATGATCATAGTCCACTCTGTTGCAATAATTTTAGTTTATTAGTCACGTGATAACCGCGTACAAGTTACAACTTACTACTCTGGCTGGATAGATTTGTTAATTGTCTCAAGTAATTAGAGAATTAAGTAGACAGCTACTCCGGTATCTCTGGTTGAGTATTTCGTCTAAACCGGTACTCTCTAGTTTTTCAGTCAGTTCAGTTATCAAAGTTTTAACATTAGTGTACCACCCTCATTCGATTGAAATTAAATCTAAATAAAAAAAAATAGAAATATTTATGATTAATGGTTGGTTTTTGTTTATTATTAATTTAAACTTATAATTTATTCTTGGTGAAACTAGACGTATTTGTGTTCCTTAACAACTTTTACTTCATTGTTGTGTTGTTTGTCGTACATCCATTTATAGCATTGAACTCCCTTATGGTTTATAATGGCACTTAAGTTTTAGTAGTTACATTATCTGAAATGGAACCTTACAAAATGTTTATCCTTGATGAACATGTAATGCTTTGCCTTGCTACTGTAATTTATTTAGCCTCGATATAGAACTACGTCTTAAAAGTTTAACTCATTCCTATCATGCTATTTGTATTACTGCTCTTTTATGATATATTTTTTCTGCAGTAATGTTTATGATGATGACGTCGTAGTTTCTGAGATGGTATAATACACATGACTTCAACAATCTGTGTAGACAATAATACGTTTGATTGCTCTTAAAAACAATCATTAATGGAATAGCATAAACAAAAAATAATAATAATAATGCACGCAAATAATAATTTAATGTATAGGTATATAGGTATTTGCATAATATAGTCTGCGCAACGGTTCATAAATGCTCAACGAGAAAGTTGAGGGATATTCGCTTCCAGCTTGTGTAAAGCATTTACAGAGTGAGTGTGAGAGAGAAGATACTGTCACTTTCTAGGTCAGCGCTCATAAATTGTAATGTTACGCTACTTGTTCAAGATTTAACAAGAAGTGATGAGAAGAATGCTCGTGCACCGAAGCTCAGCTCCTAATTATTGTGTGTGCTGCAACAATGGCGTCGTGCGCCTGCGCACTAAACGTGAATACATTAGCGCTGTTATCGCCGGCATTCGCGAATTGTTCACAGACTTTAGTTTCGGTTAAATCATCACTCGGCTCGACTCCATTGTTCCTCACTTCTTCATCGTTAGTCAAACATATACTTCCTTCAGTGAGTTTCGTTTTGTAAATATTCACATTTGTTTCTTCGTTATGTAAGTACTTACTGGTACATTATTGCTGGATGTCGTTGGTGGCATAAATCTATAAGTGGTTTTATTTGGGAGACTGCTTTCAACTCACAGTTTCGTGGCACGTACATCAATATGTTTGAATTTTAAATCTCTACATTGCATCGTTCTGTAGATATCAACATCTGCCTAGTTACAACCGTGCCTCCTTCTTATTTCATTTGAACACGCAACAATTTGTGCATGTTATGCGAAACGATATTCGAATTTGAAAAATCCATGTGCAATTTTCTAAATTATTCAACAGATGTCTTTTCAGTTTATACTGTACAGATATCATCTCAAGATTCCTTAGTTGTGGATTCTTCTTGTTCTGCGATATGTAAACGTACACGCGACTGCCTATTTACTTCCTGTATGTACTTGTATGTGATGTCTCTTACTACACTAGACCAGTCGAACGTTTCCTATACTTTCCCTGAGTTTATCTACCTATTGCGGTCATTAGGGGTCATTGCAACTGAATATACATCCTTGCAAATCGTTGGTAAGCGATCGACAAAAGGGGTGGAGGATATTCGCCACGCTTCTGTGTACCAAGTGAGTGAAGGAGAGAAATATACTGGCACGTTCTAGATCTGTGCTTATAATTCATAACGTTATTAACTTATAGGACGTTACGTCTCTTAGCTTTATAATTTTTTGAGTGAGCTTTACTAGCACAATGTGTGGATTCTGTCAAAAAGAACTTACCAAAGAAAATAGTATCTTTATTTAATTTATTTCTTTCTTTGGTTTATTTTTCTCTCGGTCTTTCCTCAAACTTGATACTCACAAGTCAAGCATCAGTCAATGCACTACTTCGCTTCCTGTAAGCATGTATGTGTGAATATAAAGTCTCGTCAGTGAAATGCTTCCTTCCTACACTTTCTCTGACCACTGACTTAGTCGTTTTTACTCCATTTGTCGACATCACCACAAATAGTTGTTTCAACTAAGATTGATGGAGAGTTTGGAGAGAATTTTCTAGTTTTAAGTGTATGTACTAAATTTTCCTGACATTTTACCCAAACTATTGAACTAGATAGTTACATATTAATTACTGACTATTCTTTCAAGTTATCAAGAAACCTCACTCACTCTTTTGTAGGTGTATGACCGACCTCAGAAGCTCTAGTATCTTGTAGTAAGCGTCAAGTGCTTCTGACGGGATAATAGCCGGGCGGGCGGCGGGCGGGACCAATAGGTTAACGTGCCCACAGAAGCGCGAAATCGTCTCAGACAATCCGGTGATTCAGTGACTATTTCCTAACCAAACTGGGAACAGTTATCAAAGTATCCCCACCGTGATTCGAACCTCAAACGCCCTAGAAGACGACAGAGGCACTTCCTAATAACAATACATATCCGTGTAAGAAATCACCGACGCGTTTCTTCCTCACAGCAATCTCTTAAATGTCAATCTGTCTTCATTAATTTCAAGCAAATGAATTCCCAAAGACGTCCATTGTTCGGAAACAATGTTGCCAGCCAGATTATGTCTTACATTCGTGGAGTTTCACAATAAATCATATCAGTCCGCTTATTAAGTTCGTCTGCCGCAGCCATTAGCGGACAATAAAAAACATGTGGGCGGCCATTAAAGTTCGACAACGTTCCAAAACCATTGCTGCATCGCTTCTTTTAAAAATTCGAGCTCTAAAACTGGCGAGTATTGTAGATGGATATTCCGTAGTCGTTTTGGGTTTACGGTTCAAAGCCCGGTTGTAAAAAGCGTCTGCGGACTTTGCACGACTGGTACGGTCAGTGCAATTATTCTACTTCGTTTGGCGTGTGGGTTGAACTGGAGTCGGTGAGGTGCCGGCACTAATGCTTAGATTTGAGTGCACTCTCGTGGAAACTTGTACTGATATCTTTGGATTTAGATTATGGATACATCCAGTAATAACATACTAGTAACCTGATAATGTGCCACCCCTACTTTTGTTATCGCTTGGGTTGTCGTCGACCGACTTCCCAAACCCTGGTGTCCTAAGAGTTATGAGCCGTCAAACGCCTCTGACATGACTTGTTTAATGATTATTTCCGTCGATCATTAATCCGGGACTAACGGCTTAACGAGCCTTCTGAAGCACGGAATCGTCTTAATTTTCAGACAATCAGGTGATTCACCCTGCAGTGTTCTAACTAAACGGGGAGAAAGTCTCATAGGCATAAAGTGATTTTCGATTAACATTGTCCCCACCAGGATTCGAACTCAGAACCTCGGTGATGAAAACCAAACGTTCTACTACTCGGCCATGGTGGCTGTGAGTGAAACGTTTAAAGTATTATTAAATAAAACAATAGCCTTGATTATCAAAGGTATTTTATCATCCACATAAACATATCAATTTTATCAGTCTTTCAGCTACAAATGTTAACCAAGTACAATTCAAGTGCTATTTTATATTATACACAGTGCTTAGTGCAGCATGTGGAATTTAGCGCTAAGCGGTTACATTTAAAACCTTTATATGCGCAATAAGTGCGAACACGGAGCACGAGTATCTATGCAAAGTCTGGCAGGCCATTTCATTCGTTATTTTGCAAACTCACATGCGAATGAAGCCTTTTCCTTACAGAGTATAAAGTCTTAAATTGTGTGGATGACGTCGCCATGATTAGCTATTGTGGCTATACTAAAAAATAAAAGATGGCGCCCGGCACGTTTTTCTTTATGAGTTTTTCGCGTTACAAAAACGATGACACGAACCGTGTTTGATCATTTGTTTGAAATGAAAGGCCTGGGTTATTCGGCATTGGAATTGTGTTGAATGTTTTTGAAATGCTTGTAGAAGCGGAAACTACAAACCAACATCTGATTCACGTGCCACTTCTGAATACACCGATATTGAATTTTATGTTTTAGCAACAGCCTAACCCAGCGTTAGGTCGTTTTACACACATAATGAAAGGGTTTGAATCCCAGTAGGGACCACTACGGTCGAATCGAGATTTTTCTGAGTTTGGTTATAACGGGCTGAATCATCTGATTGTTCGAAAAATAAGATGATTCCGTGCTTCATAAAACACTGGTCGTTGTCGGCTCAATAATTCTAACACCAGAGTTTGGTAGGTATCTTACAATCCACAGCAAAATTTTATAATGATGATGTAGGTACTCAAATACTAAGTAGTTCAAGTTCCTTGACACGTGATTTAGAAATTGTCTTTAACGATAATCCAATGAGCACGCAACGAAGCACTCGGGTAGAATCATCACAATGACTCATGAATCTGTCATTGGCCATGATTTTTTCCCAAAATCTCTTCGCATGGCTGGCTGCAATGATTGTATCGGTTTTTGCACCAAAGATCTGATTTCAGTTGTCATTCGACCGCGTACCGACGTGATCGCTGCTCAGTGTCGTGTTTTTTTTTTTATTAGTTCTTTTAGCGTTTTATTGGTGCAATACGGTTGGTGGAAACGAGACAACTTTTTATAGCGACTTATTGTCTTAATACCCCGCTATTAGGACTGTTTTGTGACTTTTTGTTTGATTGCGATACTGCGCTGTTTCTACTAACAGTTTTACACTGACCGTGATAATACTGACGGGTGTATTGTGTTATATGAGTTCATTGTTATCGTAGCTGCCTAGTTACGAGCAAGTGACGTGACGGGGGTGTCACCCTTCGTTAGACGGATACCACGTACGTAATCGATTGGTTTGTATCTAGCTTTTGTTATAATATGTATTACTCGCTGTTCCCTTGATTTTACGCCCCTGTTTCCCGTGGTAATATAATTTTTCCCGTGATATGTCAATTTCTAGTCCATAATCTATTCCTATGCAAAAAATACAGTTAACCCGTTGCGTAAAGAAAGACAGTTTGTATACCTACAAGCATGTATACCTTCAATTGATTTTACAACCCCTTTGTTGCCCATCCACTCTATACTAACTAGAGGGATTTCGGATGCAAGCTCGGAGGAAATACGACATTGTTGACATTGTTTACAACGAGACTGTTTCGGCGCGAGCTTGGGTACGCCGAATTCGGCGTAGTATTTTTTGCCGCATTTTTCAACTACGCAGGCGGAATCTAGGTGAGCGCCCGCGAGCCTTTCATTTATCTAAGCTTGTATATTTGATTTGTATGTTGACGATGTTCGATTTATATGTTGGATGCTTGATTTTGTAAATCTGCTTGCTATCAAGTGTAAACGAATAGCAAATAAAACTGAAGCGACGGCCGGGGCGTTATCTAAACAGAAAATTTGTGTTTGTATGAAAGAATGCAATTAGTATTATTTTCATTAACAATGTATTTTCTTAATATTTTAATTTAAATTCTGTTTCTGTGAAAGCCGTAGTCTTGTTTTAACCCCATCACATACCAATGTGTTTTTGAATTGATTTTTACTCGAGGCTCATTCTGAGAAAGAATACATCGTGGGAAAAATCTGCTCAAGAAATTCAAAGGTTGCGTAGGTAACAATAAACCACCCCGCACTGAGCCATTTTGGTCAACCTTACAGATTACTAATAGCCTGATCACCCTAATTCGTTAGTGGAGACGTACATAAGATGATATTATAATCGTGTAATAATTCCTATATTGGAGTTGCTTTTTCCGTTTAAAGTATATTTTTAATAGACAAAGACTTTAGTTAAATCCGTTGAGCGTGACGCGCTTGTGAACGAAACCAATTTCAAAGTGAGCAAAGCTAAACGACTACAGCCAAAGCTTGGCTAATCTGAAACGTGGTCTGGCTCCGTCGCAAATCGATCTAGATGAGCCAATCCGCTTAACTGATGGATCGAGTGCAAGCTGAGTGCAAGCAACGAAGTGCACGGAGCTGCTGAAGCTCTAAAGTCCCAGGTTCGGTTTATAGGACGGCAGCAAATTTTTGATTAATGAATATATTTGGGTTTGTTTGTTTGTTTTTCTTGGTATTCTTGTCAAGGGGAATGTTACCAGGGAGCTGACATCCCTAACCACTTTTGCCGAATGCTCATAAATCGTTGCGGGTAACTGATATTTTTAAACCGAAAAAGAACCAATTTAATATTAGACATTCATAACAGATGTAATTACTGTAGAGGAGAAAAACTCTGAATATACATGACATAACATACCTAAGAGTAAAAATAAAAACTTGGCTGACGAATATTTTATGAATCCACCAATCACTGTTAAACTTTGAGCAAGGATTAGCGGCTTAAAAACTCTGACGATAGGGCTTATCGGTATGCAGGCAAAGTTTCTGGATAATCCTCTACAATCTTGAACACGTAATTGGCATGTGGATGATAACAAAGTTACGACTTTACCTTCGTCTAATACACGAAATACGCCTTCGACCACTTTTACTTTTTTTTACTTTTTAATCATTAAATGTGCCCAGGCGATTATTCCGTTACTATAACATATTTATATCAAAAAACTTTAAACTGATATCGAAGTAGTAAGTACGTTACCTAATGAGTAAAATGACATCAATCACATTTTAAAAATAAAACCAGAAACATCAAAAATTTGACATTAGCGATGCGTCAGTAAAACTTTTTGGACATGCAGCAAAATGGCAGTTCATTTAAAAAGTATACTGAACGAGCTTGTATTGCTTAAACTAATTTCAGCCTAGAAGGTTTACGATTAAATGTACCTAATGAAGGAACTAATTTATTAACTAGCTGCTGGGACATAACAAAAGGGCACAACAGAAGTTTGAGGATAATCAAATAACAGTATTTTAGTTCATCAGGAGCCCTTAACTTCTACAGAGCTAAAACTAAAATTTATCGCTACGCTACGTTAAGTATAAAAGAGCTTTACTACAATGAAATGAAAAATTTAAAAATTGTCATCTAAAAATCGGATCGTTCGTATTGCAATCTCGTTCGTCTGTCCTTGAGGATGTGACAGGACAATCTCTGAAGATCGAGTCGGGAGCAGCAGTGGACGGAATACAATTGGATAAGCATTCTGCAGGTTGATAGTTTTTATCTCCTTTAAACGCCTAAACGAACTTAAATAAGTAATAACTACTTATTAAAAACTGAATTAGGAAAGAGCACAATACATTAGTAGCCAGGTAGAAACTTTTAAGTGATTGAAACACTTAGGTTCTACGATTACGTAACTATGAAGTGTTTTGTAATTTAGTAATAGGTTAGTAGATAGACACTTAGTATCGGAAATTATAGAAGGAATGGAAATATTTTACAAATGATTTATTTTAGACATGAAACTTAATCTGAAACAAGCCTGGTGGGACTTGAAGCGAAAATCTAATTAATTACGATTGGGTAGGTAATATATACATTGTGTGGTGAAATAAGAATGTTAACGATGTTGGTAAAGCAGTAATTAGTAAAGGTATTTAGATGGAGCTCACTGACCAAAGCAGGTTGAATAGTAATGTAGAATCTATATTAAATAGAACCATATAAAATTATACTTCCATTTTAAAGTAGATTATTATATTTTAATTACTTATTGGAGAATTTTCGAAATTAGTATATTTTGATCAGAATCATTGCATATTACTTAAAACTAAAGTAACGCTACAGAATTCGGTGTCTTTATTCTTGTGCCACATTTTATCCACATGAAAATGATCTACAAAGCTAATGTGTCCAAGTTCAACTCTTTAAGTGGCAAATCAGGGCAGTGGTGTTTGTTATCGACTGGAGCGCCGGCGCCTTCCGCTGATACCGTGCTACTTCACTCATCAACAGCCCTCCCGCTCGACATACATTTCAAATAGCACTGATAAGTTCTTGCGAAGGACAAACTGTTCCAGAAGGTTCTATATGGATTTGAAGCATTCCAGAAACTTCCGGAGTGTGAGCGTTTACGTGAACAAGGCGTCGGTAAACATTGAAGTCAAACACTGAAGCACCAGAAGAAGGAATGCGATTGTTGGAGTTCTATTAGAATTATCAAGATTTGATTTCGTAGTAAAGGGATTGGGAAAATAAAATCCCAACGACCACTGGGACCTAAAAGGATCTTTGTTGTCATCCATACTGTAACCAGATAAAGATAATATAAAAATGTTTTTATTCGAAGTAAGATTTAACATAATATTTTTTTGACGTCAAAGCTAGCTAGTTAAAGGACAAAAGAAGTTTGTCCCTGGTTGGCACGTTAACTATAAGTGTACGCCTTCTGTGGAGAAGAACGGCCAGAAGAAACTCCACAGGTCTCATATCTTTTGTACTTTTTTTTTAAATAAAATATTGTTTACAATATAAAATACATTAAAGGTCTAAAATAAATGTAATCTGAATGGGCAAATGGCCTTTATCAAGATTTGCACATTCGATTTTCTATTTTGAGTTGAAAAGTAAATACGGCTGAACTTAAAACTTTTGGATGCCTGGAATAGACTATTTTAAGCTGTCTAGAAGTTTGAGAAGCGATAAGGTAAAGTTTCCGTCGGAAGATGCATAGTTTCAAAACAAGATTCCGCCTCTGCATTCCGCCCGCATACGTTTCAACTTACTGAACAAATCTGTCGATCTAGAATCTAGATCTCTTGACCTAATACTTTTGCATTCATTCTTATCATCGAGCTTCAGTTGATCTAGTTACGAGTATTCAAGCATGAATTATTAAAAAACAAACATAAATCAGAGAAATAAGAAGTGTGGCTGTTGCTGGTAGTTTTTTTGGCTGATTCTTTCCTTCCAGCCAAGACAGCAATAATTTTATCGACGATAAATTTTATCTGATGAGTTCCAATTTCAAATTTTCAATAACGAATGAATATACTTTCGGTCCCCGCTCTTTTTATTGTTGCTCATTGATATGACCACATATTTTGCGCAGTTGACCCACTTGCATTCAAGACAGCAATTCTTACCAATTCAGAACCAGTTGCATCTACTTACGGCTGTACGTTTGGGCTAGTCGACATTCTTTATTTGTGCCATCTGAAATTGGTCGGATATTTCGTAGTGATTAGACGAGAACTGAAATAACGGGTCGTAAATTGACATTGATATGTTATCTATTATCATTCTGTGGCTAACTGTTATAATTTGCTCAACGGTTGTTTTATTAAAAATACCTGGTTATCAAAGAATTCGCTTGCGTTATTTAGGGATTTGTCTCCCAATATCTGCACTCTTTTTCAGGTTAGACTTTTTATTCTACCGACATTCTACCAAATTCTCAGAACATATTGTGACTGTCTTATTTATAAAGGTAATCTAATAGACAGGTACTTAATCAAATTAATTATCCCTTTCGTAATCTAAACAAAACAATCACTTTCGATAGTAAATAATAGTCTCTTGCCAAATACTCTCGTGTGTTTATTCATATATCTCCCGAACTAGGAGCCTTATGGCCCTTCAATCAAATAGTAATGTAAACTCAAGGTGAACAATGGTGGCAGTCTTCCAGAATTCCGCCGGGAATCATAAACATAGGCACTTGCTGTTTTATATCGCTGTTAGTGTATCGGGCTAGTTAAAAGAATTGCTGAGGACTGACGTAAATTGATCTCTGGATTCTGTTCGCGTCTGGTTTTAAATCAGGTGCTATAGTCAATATCGTAAACTTTATCAGCTTTGAATTCCGGAAGATTATCTGGCTGTACATTCTTCGTTGATGTTTATACTGTCTTCCGTGTTTCGAGAGTCACGTCAAGTCGTTAGTTACGATTAATTGCAGACAGAGGTCGTATAGTCAGTTACCATTAAAATATTACTTAAATAGAGTAATTTAGTCTTAGCACAGATTCTAAAACTATTTGGGCTGTTTACTGACTGCACATTAAAGGCTTCGAGCTTATAACCATCAGTATTTAGCCTGCTTCAACATTGTCGTATATTTTCTTGTCTTTTTCTAAATTATTGGATTGAAAACGATATTTTTATGCTGAATCTAGCAAAAGGAAATCTGCAACTGACATCAGCTTCAAAATCATGTATGTGAATGAAGTCATGCGCAGAAAAAACAACAACATCAATTACGTCACTGAAGTGTAATTGAGAGGTGCGAGCCGGCAACCTGTGCTCCCAATAAATTAATGGCGAGAGGTCAACGAGCGATAAGGCCGATCTGATTTAGCAGCTTCGATCATTGATGTAACCATCGATGACTAAAACACGAACGATGTTTCATTTACATTGCTAAGTACAAATTATCTAATTCTCGATTGCTAACCGAGTGAAAACATGAAATCCTCTGATTAGATGAAATCTGATCACGCGAAGGTTGCAGTTAATTAGTAATTGGCGGTTTTTGCTCTCCAAGTGTGGGTTTAACGTCAATTATCGTGATTACATCCTTTGCCATATTTTATAATCTTCTAAAAACTAGTTAGAAAATCGAACGTTGAACTGATCTGATCTAAGCGTATCACGCTCCAGCTTTATTTAGTTGCAGAATTGCAACTGCTTATGCAAGATTTGAAGCTCTCTCTACGGAATTGTTTCGAATCTAGGTTCAAAACTTTTACAATACTATGTGTTTCTAGATATATATTAGTTTACTTGTTTGTGATATGTTAGTGGGCATGTCGTTTATGGTATCCACTGCCAATTTTTTTTTCAGTCTCCAGGGATCCATATCTTGCCAATTCTAAGTGCTTACCTTCTTTGTCGCTTCATTTTTCGTATTTCTAAGTGACCAATTAGTATTCTCTTACGTTTACGGATAGATTTCCATGTGTCAGCACCTTTTGAAATTGTTGTGCAAAAAGATAATTAGGTACTTACTGAACAAAAAACAGCGCGTTTGACGTCTGCTAATCTTAACAATGGAATTACGTACTCATACGTACGTAGCAACACGACTAAACAAGGCAAGATCTAAGATCTCGGAAGGCGCATGGCAATGGCAGATATTATTAGCCCGTCAGTTCCTTTGCGCATATCGTGTTTCCCTATAGCAATGTTTACCTCGGAACAATGTTAATGCACCTGTCAACCTCTCCTTATCGCTGATCGCAATCAGACTATCCAATGACATCTTTACATATTATAATGGAGTCATGTCATTGTTTTTTTATCAACTTTTTTTTTTGTTGTAAAATACTAATTATTTCTACAGTGCAGAACAGATCATGCATGGCATTGCCGCTCAATTCTGTCCAGTAACATTAGCACGGTATAACAGTCCAAAGTGTCTTTGATCTGTTGGAAATGAAGACCGTTAAAAAAAGTTAAATTGACTGTCGCAAAACAATACTTCTAGAGTAATATGAAAATCCATAAGCGTAAACTGTTGTTTTGAAATTTAAAATCCATTAGATAGATCCATTAGTAGTCATCATCATCATCTTGCGTCAGTCACTACCGGACATACATCTCTTCCATTGCACTGCCTGCAAGAAATCCAAAGGTTGTGTGTGAACTCGAGAATGAGGTCTATAAGAACACGGTCTATAAAGCCTAGTAGTCACTATTCAGTATAGGTGGGCTCGAGCCCCGGAACATTTATTGAACTGGTAACAGTGTCCCGGTGCTAACGCACTCATGCTCTCACGAATGCTTGCGTCATGGCCTCCAGATAGTGGTAATGCACCTGTCTGTCTGCATTACCTTATCGCCGCCGATTGAGTGCTATCTGGAGTGTCCTCACCTCACGTTGCCCCTTATCGAGATCCGGTGCTACTTGCTCATGTACGACTGGGTTTTTATTTATTTGTGTGTGCAAATAATCTGAAATTAAATACGCAAGCTATTTCGGTATGTTTGTTTTCCGTTTTGGAAGTCTCATTTAAAGATATGTCTTTTCTACCTATAGTTTCTCGACGTTTTTTCATAAATTTTCTAAGTAGTGAAACATTCTCCCTTTATGTGAATCGCTGTATTAAACTGACTAATATTTGACACTATAATACGCTAATAATATAAATGTGAAAGTATGTTTGTTATGCTTCCACGCCAGTACGGATTGGAATGGAGATAGTTCATACCAGGATAACGGAAAAGGCCGTGTGGTGACGGCAGAGTAGAATACATTTGTCACCAACCCCTACTCTTCCTGTGGGTGTCGTAAGAGGCGACTTAGGGACTACACACTGAACAGGGAACGGGCAGCTGCGCTCTCTGATACAGTAACCTTTTAATCTACGATCTCCAACCCGCCTGCCAAGCTTGGAGATTATGGCAAAACTCTCCTCTTAAGTGGAGGAGGCTCATAGTCCAGCAGTGGACTGTAACGGGCCGTTGATTTGATTTGAATGGAAAAGTTATTCCCACGTGAAAAATCTAACAACACGTGAGCGTAGCCGGCGTACAGCTAGTATCAAATAAGAGTTCAAATGGTTGCTGTAACTATCTTCCATCTGGTCACCATCATCTTCATAATCTTTAGTGCCAACCTTAGCGGTCCAATGCAACCCTAAGCGTACCTAAGCTTGGTATTATACATAGACCCATCAAGTAAAATGTCGAGTGGGTCGCTTTTTGGATACAATGTTATATTTATTTTTAAAATTTTCTATATCCAACGTAATATTGGTGTCGATTCGGCATACGCCCAACTAAACTAGACTAAAATTAGTCCTGTCACTTTCTATCATTTTTGGGCGTATGCCGAATCGACACCATTATGTATACAAACAAAATTATTTTATGTTTACTGTATAGTAATATTATTAAGGTTCAAACTGTCATTCATCCCATTATTTATAAGTTAAGTCAAATTTTCTTAATCAGAAGCTTCTTTTTTTAAATTCTCTATCAAAACTGTTAGTTTTAAATGGAAGAAGATTAAGCAAGATTTTCACAACCGAACGAAATACAGTAAATATTTGGAAAGCAAAGGTGTGTCAAGCGCAGTGCACTTGACCGGATTCACATAATCTAGCCACGTGGAACACCGTGTGATGTTGATATCAAACGACTATCATCAAAACGTGAACTTTCAAACACATTAGTAGAATTGAACCATTAATAGTTCGTCTATTATTAAATGCTAAGAAAATCGTAAGGAAACGCACTTGCTTTTAAAAAATACAAGGTTCTGACGTGTTTTTCCGTGGATTCTCCTGGGCTGAGGTCTGCGCCCCCAGGTGAGATCAAAATAGTTTAGTTAATAGGTAAAATAGTTTCGGTAAAAAAAAAAGTTGGAGAAATTAATTATTGATGAGAAGTATCTTCGATAAAACGTCATTGATAAAAAATCACTTGATTGAAAAGGATTTCGAAATGGCGTAAGGTACCCGTTATAAAACCGCCTGGTCTCTATTAGATGACGCACGCCTCAGTAACTTGCCGCTTACGGACAAACTGACGATTAGGGTGATAAATATCGTTAAAATACCTGTGTAGCCTATATTTTTTAAAGTAGGTTGTATTATCTGCAATGTAAGCCATGTAAAACTATGCTTGTTATGTTCAGCATACGTTATAAACTTGTGCACCTTTTTTCTAAATTATGATAATTTATATTAAAATTCTACTTGGCAAAAGTTTTTATTATGGATATATTATAGTTAGCCGTGTAGTTATTCTACACTGCCGTTAGTGGTAACGGCAGTGTAGAATACATTTGTCACCAACCCCTATCTCCCGTGGGTGTCGTAAGAGGCGACTTAGGGACTACACATTGAACAGGGAACGGGCAGCAGCGCTCTCTGACAGTAACCTTGTAATCTGCGATTTCCAACCCGCCTGCCAAGCGTGGAGATTATGGCAAAACCCTCCACTTAAGTGGAAGAGGCTCATAGTCCAGCAGTGGACTCTGTAACGGGCCGTTGATGTTGATGATATTCGAGTAGCAGTTTCTTTTATACCTACATGTATAGAATAAACTGCTGCTGTCTTCCATTTTTAAAAATTATGCAAGAATAATTTCAAACGGCAATAATTTTATTAAAAAAAGAAGTCTGTCTGATAAATAAATAAATATTACAATAAAGCAGTTAAAAATCGACATGGACACACCGTGAACACTGAAATCTCAATTAAATCAAACTTTATTACAACAAAAATAACCCCTGCCAGGTGGACTGATGACCTGACGGTCGCTGGTGGTGGCTGGATGAGGAAAGCGGCTGATCGTGCGCTTAGGCGTGCCTTTGGGGAGGTCTACGTCCAGCAGTGGACTGCACTAGACTGATTGATTGATTTGATTGATTATTACAACTCTTGTTCTTTTGTTACAGGTCTAATGCCGTGTCAACCCTGGTAAAGTGTCAGTGATTCATCTTCAAGTGCGTTGTACAACACACATGTGAAGTGAAGTGGTGTGCGTAGTCAGTGTGGGGTGTTCAGCCCGATGGTGGCGGCGTCATGGCGTTCATGACCAAGAAGAAGCGGTACAAGTTCGAGGTGGTCTGCTGCCTTGAAGAGCTGACTGAAGTGCCCTTCGTCTCGGCCGTGTTGTTCGCCAAAGTGCGGCTGCTGGACGGCGGGAATTTCCAGGAGCATTCTACTAGGTTAGTTGAATATGATCATCATAGTAAAGTGTGGGTTGTAATGTCAACTACGGACCCTACAAACCCTGCTGTCTGAATTATTGAGCTATGTAACGACTATGTTCCTTAGATATAGCCACCAACAGATAAAAGGGATCAGCAACTGCTTAACATGCCTTCCGAAATGGAATCACCTTATACTTTTCGGACAAATAGGTGATTCAGCCTACAATGTCTTAATCAACTGGGTTCAGTCCTTTGAATAATATAGACGTTTAAAAATGACACATTATATAATTTTTGTATGGACAATCTATAAAGCTGATACAAACAGAAGGAAATAAGATTTATAAAACGAGACCTGAGACCCGTTTAATAGGACTGCAATGTTACAAACTTATAATTCTGTAGCAATTAACTACGCAATGTACATCAAATTGTGCTTCTTGAATATAGGGAACTTGTTAAATATAGGGCTGCTGTGGTCGGGCTAACCGCTAGCCTTATTATAAGTTATCGATACCAACCTATAGATTCCAAGCAAAAACATAGTTCTTGAACAGGTTCTGCCTGTTCATAGTGTCACGATCAAGGTTAAGTGATTCAAGTAAATTAGAAGCCAAGAAAGACTGAAACAAAACAACGGATTTCATACATCGACAGAAAGTCCGCTACGACCGTCTCGAACGAACTTTACGACATTACACAACCAAATTCTATTGACTCTTCATCTTACCAAACTCGTCAACAACATTGAGAAAGAGTAAAATTGACATGGATCATTTTGAAATGGTCGTGTTAGTATATTTTGTGCGTTATTTATTGACACGCCTGGATAGACGTAGATAGGGCCCAATCTAAGGGTCTTACTGTACGCATTCGCAAATTGCCTTAAGCCGTAAAGAAGGACGTAAATTAGAACGGAATGGGAGTACTAGGCTCACATAAATCCGCAGGAGTAATCCCCCGTAAGCATGTAGAATATCTAGGCGTATTTCGTTTGCCAAAACATTGTACTTACTGCTCACGATTCTAGTACCCTTGGACAAATGTTAAAATATAAGTTATTTTCTTCGTATCTCATATCATCGTATCTTTGTTTTCTCATGAAAATAAAGGGTTGGGCAGAAAATAAATAGCTGGAGACTAAAGCTGGTACAAATGGGACAAATGAGTGCCATATTAGTCCAATTTGTACAATCGCGGGAGTCATGGTACAACTGAGATAAATTAGTGTCATTTGCCATTTTGGTTGGCGCTCAAGATCTTGGCAGATAGGTAATAATAAAAATAAATGACACATTTATACCTACGAGTATGCGTTTATAAAAAGCTATCAACTGTTCTCGTTTAGATACTGTTTTATTTGGCATCTTGCTTAAAATTATCTCAATGTAGACGCTTTGAAAACTTCCGTTCTAACGTCCTCTTTTTTCCATTTCACAAAAAGTAGATTTTAATTTTAGTTATACAACAGAGCGTCGATGGTCTAGTAGCTAGGGCCGCTGCATTCCGTCCTGGAGACTCGGGTTCGATCCCCACCACGTACCTATGTGTTTTCGAATTTCGACGCTCTTACGGTGAAGGAAAACATCGTGATGAAACCTGCACACTCCTGCGAAGAAATTCAAAGGTTGTGTGTGAAGTCGACCAACCCGCACTGGGCCAGCAGCGTGGTCGACTAAGGCCTAATCGCCCTAATTCAGGGTAGACTTGAGCCCCTCAATGGGGTGGGGACGTATATGAGCTGTTGATGATACAATAGGTCGTGCTTGCTAAAATCGTGCACACTGTCTTTGTTTCAGAAAAGCTTGTAAACAAACAGATAAAGGTAATTAGGGTTGGCCCCTACGGGATTTGTTATACATTTTCATGAAGAAACGTTTCCACAATGTCTCGTCGAATATTAATTGGGTTGGGGGGATCCGCACAGGGATTATCATGTCAGGCAGTGTGGTAGAATAGAACTGTTTTATACGAAACATTAGGTTTCAAAGATAAGGTATTAGATTTAACGTGGTTAAAATTCTGTTTAGAAATAGGAATATATACCCGAGATAATTTTATTGCTATTTATTTATTGCTTTATTATTATTTTCTTATTACTTCTAATTAATTTATTAATATTATTTTTATTATTGATATATTTTATTTTTTTAAATGACTGACGATGGCTTCCGTTTTTTAGAAATCCTAAAAATAGGAGGACAAAAGGAACCAATCCTTAGGTTGCTGTAGGTAATAACTGCACTTAATATTTGAACGTTGTGGCTGGAATAACCTTTGCTGCTAGCCAAGTCAAAACACAGTATAAGAAATACTTCCATTTGGCAAGCGAAATAAGAAGAAAAGCCGTACAAGTTCGAATATAATTTATTTAAAACTATTATAAACAAAAGCCAAAAGAAAACAGTATAGCCTAAGCAAATTGTGGCTGGAATAGTAATCTAAGTAGCGGTTTGTGTAGTCCGGTAAAGAAAGCCCCTTAAAACACTAACAATGTAAATGGCCAGTTACATGGCTGATAAACTTTTATAACCTGTTTTCACTGCCAACAACACGCAATTCTTTTGTAACTTAAAAAATATGTAATTTGTCAAGTGCAGTCATTATGCACTCGTAAAGACGTCGTATTAGCTGTTTGCGCATAATCATTGCGCAATATGTCAAAAACGCATCAATTTAAACTCGTGCGCAATGAGGCGAGCGCCACATTCCTTCGCTTATGGTAGAAATAGTGGCCAATCGGGAAGAAGAATTTATTACTAGCCTACTTCAGAGACTTTAAGAAAGAAATTACTTGGGTGATATTTGTTAAATTACTCGGTGGAAAAGCCGTAGACAAATTGCTACGCTCATTCGTCATAAATGATGATTTGATGTAGGAAATGTTGCCTTCAATAACAAATAACCCTCCTTCTAAAGCAGTCGGGTAAAGAGTAAACTACTTGCAGGAAGGTCAAATCATTAAAATATTTAGGATAAGTTTGTTGAAAGAATACTTCACTTGATTTTAAAAATATTTTAACGACTGCCTCAACCGGGAATTGAAACTTGTGGTATATAACCTATGGACCATAATAGTGAAAAATAGAACTGAAATAAGTGCTTTGTATAAATTTCTTCCAAGTAACCTTGTCGGGTCAGAACGTTCTATCTACCTATATATTACCCATTCTGTGGCTATTTCAAGCGGGAGGGTACCGATCACCGGACGCCTCCGCATTCCAGGTCTCGAGGGCCCCAGCTGCTAACTGCTCACTTCCACTGCACCGCTGAGTGGAACCGCCAATTTGTAATAGGCGCTTTGCATTCCAGTCAAGGGGTCTCCAGTCCGGTGCTAACTGGTCATTTTAGGGTGCCAAATAAAACAAGATTTATTAAATATTTAAATAAACTTTTAATATCAATACTCTCTACACTTGTAATGTAATAAATTTAATTATTGTGTATTGCCCCTCGGAGGGGACGTATATGATCTGAAACTCTGATTATAATCTGTGAAAACGTTGTTACTTAACTATTAAAATTATATTTTTATATGTATTACACGCTTTCAATACTGGCTAGTTAACAGGTAACATAATTTTCATATAATCGTAGCGATTTTCTTATATTTTTTGACAACTTTAAGATCGTTACGTTAACCAGTAGTTCGGTCGAAACTAAGCCTGGTGCGACATTGAGGCTAATTTTCACTGTCACGCTCTAATAATCTTTAATTTAAGTTCGTCCGTCCTTTTCACCTTTTAAAGATTGAAAAGGGACAGGAAATCGCCATCCTAATATTAGAGCTGTCAAACATTAAATTGGAACCTTATGGCCGTGTCGATTGTACAATTTTAGAGAGCACTTAAAACATGTGCCCTTATTTCAGGTTATTTTTTGTTCAAATCAATATCATTCGTTCATGAGAATTCATCACCTCTCCTTTCATTGGTCATAAAAACGAAAAGGATAGTTGGATTTTAAAATTAGAATTACTTAGAGCATGACTTCCCGAATCGGGGCCATGATTTGTTATTGTTGTCTATTAATTGTACGTCCTTACCTCGAGTCTACCTGAATTAGAGTAATTGGGCCCTTCGACTACGTTGACCTTTACAGCTGAATATTTTAGAGACCTCGTGAGTGAAGTGTCGGTCTAACAACAAGTGCATAAAGCAGGACGTTAACTGCAGTTTACCAAGTGGACATGGCGATTGGATAACTACTACAGTGGAGTCGGAACTGCGCTCTTCCGTGGGATGCGATCGGATGGGACGTGTCCGCCCCCTTTGCGCTGTAAAAATATACTATAATAATAATAATAAGTAATTTATTGTTCAGATTTTTCCATGTGTACAATTCAGTTATTATGCTACTTACATTTATATCTATAGTAATATCCCTGCTCCTTAAACTAGGATCATCTCCTGTATTTTAAAGAACAGTATTCAACCGTGGTTTAACATTCCTTGTGTTGCTGAAATAACTATGATTCGATTCTTATAAATAAATTACGTAGGTATATAAATCTAAAACATCCAAAAGCAGGTTCGAGTCCTGTCCAAGAGATCAACATAATTTTTCTGTCACTGCTTTATAAATTATTTAATAATATTGCATTTGTGTATGTGTGTGTGTGAGTGTGTGTGTATGTGTGTGTGTGTGAGTGTGTGTGTGTGCGCGCGTGTGTAGAGTGGGAATATAAGCGTGTGTGTTGTGTGTGCAAGTTTGGTTGTGTTTTAATATGTTTATTTGTCAGATATTGTATTTAAGAGTTCATATTAGTAATAATTTAATTTAATTAAAATTTTAATTAAATTCAGTATGTTGGGTCGAGATTAGAATATGAATAAATCCTCGATTTTTCTATAGTCTAGGGTATGCAACCAATTAGTTACTTTTAGTGAAGCTTCTTTTTTATTTAGTCTGGAGATACACATTGTTTGATTGACCTTGTTGTATAACAAGGTGCTAAGCACATAGTAATGGTGTTTCGCAAACATCGTTCTATGAGCAATAGTCGTTACATTATTTCTGCGTTTCTTAGGGTCGGGTAAAGGTACGCTTGCATGTTTTCGCAATACTGAGATGAGTACAAAGTACCTACTAGTGGTACTGTAGACCTCGCGAGTAATTTCCACTCGACAAAAAAAATCGATTTATTTCACTGGATAGGAGGATACTTTAAACAAAAAATATAATTTTTAATTAAAGCGAAAAATAAAGTTTATTGATCATGGATAGAGCTTGAAGCCACTCCATTGCGAACTACGAATAAGGAAGCTATAGAAGTCGCATTCCGTTCAAAAAATGGCCCCACGCAAAGGGCAACACAGAAGGCGGGGCTTAAAAAGTACAACACACGCGCTAGTTAGTCTGTCACGCACTGTATGACGGACTGCCGCTTCCGAAAAAAACAAAAATACAATATAATTCAGACAAACATAGGTAATAAAATAACCTCCGGCGAGGTAAAATGGTGCAGGAGGCCCAAAAAGCCAGCAAAAAAGAAACTGGGGTAACAAATCACAAGTAAATGCATTTTTTTCAGTATTCTAAATACTTGACATAAAATAATGATGGATGGGATTATGCAAGCAATAGCCAGCCAATGTCTACGACTTATAATAATGAAGGCATAATGTCATAATACTTTATGCCCAATAAAAATACTTAAATAATATCCATAATAAGTGCTACTTAAATAATCTTGAATAGAAACTGTTATTTTCCGTTAGAAAAACCCCACTAAGAAAATTTTGAAATAATGATTGATTGATTGTGCTGCATTATTATTATTAACATAATATGATGAAGTTTTCTCTATAACCCAAAGTGAAAGACAATGTAAGTAAACCATACATCTGAAGTTGCCAATTTTCTTTGTTATTTTCTTTTAAAAGGCACAAGGCCAAGTCTTCTATACTAGTGGCTCTGTGAGCTGTAGACCTCGCGAGTCGCTGTATATCTCTTTTGCCAGCAGGATCGCACATGGTGGATGGATCCCCGAAATAATGTAGTCTCTCCTTAGTTAAGACTTGTATTTCAACGTTAGTAAAATCACAACTCGAAAATAACAAATGATTTGCAAGATTTTAATGGATACAAAATACAATACGAAAACGTGAGAAGTTTGACACAGAGTAATGGCCTCTTCCCAAAAACAAGCACACAATCACACATTTAAATAATATATATTTGATGATTTTATAAATAATGACAAAGTAATCTGATTCATATTAGTAATGCAAAAGTACGATAATTTGTAATTTGACTTGTTCTATCACACTTAATAATAATAATAATCATTTATTTCAGGCAATATTTACATAAAGGTCTTAAATATGTAAACAGAGGCCCATATAATAAATACCTTAAAACTAACATACATATTTATAAAAACTATAACTAGGTAACACGTGATGTCAGCGACGTGTAGCGCGTGTCAGCTGGCAGCCGTCCCCGGAACTTCCGAAACACGACTCCCTGCGGCCAGAAGTCCTCTTTCATGAAGGTCTCCAGGTGGTGGGTCGGCACTCGTACCACAAACGAACTAAAATTGGACTTTCTTCGCACAAAATCCACCAACTCCTCAACCTTAGTGGACCAGTGTAGTCGGGACACGTACAGCTGCGTCGAACGTACTTCGGGACGCAGTGAGTGCTCCGGTCCGACCGGTGCGTTGCCATGATGGTTACGGCTGGCGGGCTTCTTTTTTCTCCTTTCGTCTTTAATGAAGCCTTCCTTATCGCACTGTTTTTTCGGTGGACGCACTGTCACACTCTTGAGAGCCTCGCAAGGCTTTTTCCCCAGTGGTTGTGACCGCTGAGATGGGGCGGCAGCGGCGGCGGCGGCGGCGTAGGCACGGCTTGGGGTAGACGTGGTGCCGCGTGACGTCAGCTCCACAGCGGCGGGGCGTGCGGGGCTGGCGGCGGCGGCGGGGCGCGGTGAAACACGCTCGTCAGCAGCAAGCGGCGCACATTCCGGTGTTGTCGCCAACTCCATACTGCCGACGGAAGCATTTTGCGCTCCGCGACGCGTGTTTACGTTAGAGCCCACGGATGACCTACTTACCGAATCACTACGTTTTAATGATAATAATTCGGTACGCAGATCCGAGATGGCAGATTCCGAAGCCTCTAACTTCAACTGTACCTCGGCCAAGGTCGCTTTCAGGGTTGTAATATCCTTCAGCAGCCTGGTTACGTCGACGTGGTCGAAAGTGACGGGAGGCAGCTTATGTAGCCGCTGCGCCACGAAAGCAGGCACGTCGTCAGGGTCGGTCTCCTTCAACAGCTTTATAATCTCTTGAAGACTTCTTTCCCCTTTCTCATCCCTCCTGCGAGACGGCATCAGGTCAGCCTTGCCGAGCGTCCGGTAGAGCAGCTCCTTGCCACTGCAGATCTCCTCCCGCTTGAAGTTGGTCTTGCAGATTTGCAGGATGCTGACCTCATCCATCGTGTCGATGGCGTGCTGTATGAACGCCAACAACTCGTTAGCTATGAGTTGCTCCGAGCCCATAGTGACGGTATCGGGCGGCGGCTTACCGCGCAAATTCGCGAACTAGATTAATTCGTGTCTGGTGCTGAGTTGCGGAACGCGACCATACTCGAGCTCGCATCGCACTGCACTCATGCATAACACATCCACTGCACAAGTGACGCGATCCAATCACCGTTGTCCGTCATGTCATGAACCAATCACCGCGCTTGTCGGAATATGACGTGATGCGTGAACGCATCCAATTGGCCTGTCTACAGTGACGTTTCTTTCGAAATTTGGGGCCATATTTTTCTTGGGTTTTGTTTACAATTACATTTCCATAGCTTCCTTATTCGTAGATTGCGAAGTAGCTAGAGAAGTAGCCAAAACCGATCGAACATACTCAAATGCAAAAAATAACACCCTGTACTTAAATCTTTCTTTTTCTAATAAACATGATGTCGGTAAATAATAAACATAGTTAAGAGACTGCGTTACCCTGAAGAGACATGAGTATGAAAATATGCCCACAATTGAGACCTTGCTTAATATTATTCTTATGAATATTTTTTTCGAATGCGTATTCATATTTCTTGATTATGTTGTTTACATCATTAAACATATTGTTGAGCGGACCGCCAACCTTGTAGTGATTTGATCAACTGTAGTAATGTAACCAAGTGAAAGCTTATTCTAGTGATCATCAATATTCATTCGGCGTATAATTTATTCACAGAACTGTGTGCTCTGTGTAGGGTTGCCGGATGGTCGGGAATCGTCTGGATTCGCAAGAATTTTCATATTATTGTTTTTGATTAAGTTACAAAATACAAATGTATTTAAAATATTGTATATCAAAGTCGCTAAATAAAATAGTTTTTAGTTACACCATTATATTTCTGACAGATGATCAACTGTGGCGCTCTCCAATGGGTGTAACGACCGACCTCACATACCCAGATGTAATAGGTTAGGCTTTCTAACGGTCCTTCCAAGCACGGAAATGTCTTAATTTTCGAATAATCAGGTGATTAGTAGCCTGCAGTAACCAAATAGGGACAGTCTCGCGAAGTCATTGTTATTGTTAATAAAAATTATTATTATTATTATTTTATTTTGATCATGTCCTCACCGAAATTCGTACCCGGAGCGTCCGCAATGACAACCGAACCCTTTGTCGCATGCCGTTTAAAATACAAAAAATATTAAATATCAAAATCAAATCAACGGCCCGTTACAGTCCACTGCTGGACTATGAGCCTCCTCCACTTAAGTGGAGGGTTTGGCCATAATCCCCACGCTTGGCAGGCGAGTTGGAGATCGCAGATTAAAAGGTTACTGTATCAGAGAGCGCTGCTGCCCGTTCCCTGTTCAATGTCCCTAAGTCGCCCACGGGAAGAGCAGGGGTTGGTGACAAATGTATTCTACTCTGCCGTCACCACACGGCGTCATATTAAAATATACCTATACATAAATAGGTGGAACCAGACTGAAAAAAGTATCAATATTTAATCTGTTGAAGAAACAGTGTGGGTGGCATGAACAAACTAAGCTTTTTTGTACCAAATCAACAATTTGGTTGTGCATTTGTCAGTTTAGAAGTTAGAATTCGATTATTTCACTGGAACTTTTTAAATTCTTGATAATTCAATTTACCGATCCGGCAGCCCTCTGTGGAAATGTTCATAAAAACCAAATTCCATTTAAATAGGAAACGTAATTAGTGTTCGGGGAGCTGAAACTTTAACACAGCTGTGAGATTCAACCGAATCTGTTCACTTTTAGATTAACTTGTAACGAGGCATTCGTCCTCTTTCCTGTTTTATGACTGGCAACCTTTCTTGCTGGCAGTTTTATCTTTCATTTTAAATTCATTTTAAAATTTAGATTTCTTACGTTTCGATTTTTTTTTTCTGCTAAATTCTTCACTTCATGTCCTGATCTCCGATAGTAAACTTCTAAAACTTATCTACTATTTTTCCATGTCAGTTATATGATATAAAATATATAATTATACCTTTTTTCTTCGGACTGTGCCCTGGATATTGCTACATATCAACCCTCTACAACACTTTTCGTGTGGTGTCAGCAGCTTGTGGCGGCTGCTGGGCCACACACTTATTGTTCTAAACCTTTACAAGTAGGTCTTACTTGTCCAACACAGGATTGCCCTGATTCAGGCGAATGTGTACTATCATGTCTAATATAAAAGATATACATAACAATAAACAATAAAAGGTAAAAGAAAACGAGCCCCTCAGATGGAACATGTATGAGCTGAAGCTGATAGATGATGAGGATATAATTATAAATATAGTTAATGTTAGAATATGTAAATAGATGGATGGATTAGCACGGGCATGCGGTATTCGTCACCCACGTGCGATGTTCACATCTCGCGCCAATTGACATTTTGGCTGTCTACCAAACGGGACTTTTCTATGTTTTCTACTTTATAGTTTAGGCATAGTTTAGGATACATAGTCTTATCCTAACCGGCTACGGTCCCAAGTTGGCCGCTGCAAGGACAACCTCTGCCGATGGGGTTACACTAATAGCAGTCAATGCTAGTGTGGTGCCACCCCACAAACAATGGCTCATTTATTGACATGCCCCTCGTGTTCTGACACCTGCACGCTACGAGACCTGTGGGAGGCGACGGACAATGCTCGCCGGGTGGCTGCCTACTGGTCCACCAGAATATAAAACCATCGACTCGAAAAGAAGAAGAAGGAGTCTTATCCTTTTCTGGTTTGCGTTCTTGTAAAAATGTATCTACTCAGCCTATATCTACCCACTGCTGAGCATAGGTCTCTTCTTTTCTTCGCCTGTCACATCGGTGCAGTGGCCCATGCTATCCTGAGCTAATGTTTACCTGTAGTGGCAACAATGCTGTCTGACCATCGGGCAGGTGATCTGCCTACAGAGCACCATTTCTTGGCCACCATGCCATTGGATATTGCCTTAGTCCATCTTCCATACCTTCCCGTCTCGCCAAGTGTCTTTTTGTTAAAACACCTTATTGTAATAGGCTAGTAGGTTATGGATAAAGACAAAGGATATAAACAGGCCAGGCTGTTTGAAACGGATTTAGTTTTCTCTGGTAATTATTTATGCTTTGTCATGAAATTTCACATAATTGTGCAGTTCGGTAAACTACCTATCTATATACATACATGTAAACAAAATTTCATATCTTGAGAAAATTCAAACCGTTTCAAGCGACCTGGCCTGACTATATCCTTTGTCCTCTGTACCAGACTCCGTGGCCAAACGGTAGAGCGTTCAGAAGGCACGTGAAGCAGTTGGTTCTAACATGAGCCATGTCAGGAGCCATCAACAGCTCAATTATTGTAACAGGGTTTGTGGGATCGGTCTCCAACCTTACAAGTACCTACAACCCACATAGTGTGATGATGATTAGAGTACTTTCTTTATTCTACCTTATTTGAGTTTCAATATCGTTCAATGGGCTCTGTATCAATTAATCTGATATCACGTGTTTACCGTCACTCACGTCGTCACATGCGCACAACGCTCTGTTTCATTCTTCATTCCAAACACGGTACTGTCCGATTGTTATATCGTCTCTAGACCTCTCTAGATCGGCCGTTATAGCTCTTTATGTCAGCTAAGCGTGTTATGTCAATTGTTATCGATCAGTATCGATCATTCGCTCGTTGTTTGTTATGCAGTGTTGGTGTGCAGTCGCATTTGTTATTACTGCGAGTTAGATGCGTTTGGTACAGCTGTGGCGAAATTAAGTAAGCAAGATGGGTGATCTTGTGGTTGTCAAATACAACTTATTAGTATTTTTACGAATTACGTTTGTTTATCAATCGTCGTAGTAATCTAATAAATACTTCATTACTCACACATATAAAGAATGTCCTTGTTAGCTACCGACTGTACAATCAAAAGAAATAAAAAAAAACATGTCATTGCTAATGAAGGTCTGGCATGACAATAAAAGGCACCTGCGGGTAACACCTTTCTATTTAATTACAGCTGTGACAGTCACGATATTGGAAAATGGAACTCAAAAGGCCCTTGGTTAGCTGCACTGCGGCACCATTGCTAAACTTCATGGCCTTATTTCAATGCATTTTTTTAACGGACCTAATCACTATTTCTACCATAGCGGGCGCGGAATTGATAATCTCAATACACTTAGTCTTAATATCTGATGCGTCAGCATTGGACGTCTTTCGGCTGAGGTGGACGTTACAAGGTGGACTGACGATCTGGTGAAGGTCGCGGGAAGCCGCTGGATGCGGGCCAAGATAAGATGACTCTTATCGATCATCATCATCATAATCTCAGCCGAAAGACGTCCACTGCTGGACAAAGCATCTCTACAGCTCGCGGTCCTGCTTGGCATCCAGCGGCTTACCGCGACCTTCACCAGATCGTCAGTCCACCTTGTGACGTCACGTACCACTATGGGAAAGCCCCATACAAAGCCGTCTCGAAACTATCTAACACGAAAATCGGTATTCCGGGGAAAAAAAAAATATATATATATACTACAATATACGAACTTCTCGTTTAGATGTTTACATTTTATTTCATTGATACACATATGAATAAACAGGCATCAAAGCTGACACATGTTCGGTAACATGATGTTAGCGCGACGCGACTACATTTCAATGCCTTATTCCTCGAAAGTTTTTGTTGTAAGTATTACCGCTTGTGGTAAATCAATGAACTGGAGCGTTTTTCGGTCTTCAGAAGGCACGTTAATCTTTTGGAAGCGTTTTGTCTAAGGCTTCGTGCGAAAGAGCATAATCTAAGATTTCAGCCATTCATAATAGTCAATAAAAGAAATCTTAAAATTATGTTAGTGAATCAGCAGGAAATCAATTTAAATATCTTCCTGTGTGCGCACGCAGTGCCTCCAGATGTGAGGTTCCATTTTCTGGCAGACGACGACCTAGGGGACGCCGCCGCCGCCGCCGCCGTTTCACGAAGCTACAAATTACAAGTACAATTCGATGTACATTGCGTAGACAATGAGATAAAACGATAAGGGCTTACTGTTTAGGTGAATTTGTTACGCAATGAATATTAAATTGTAACTTGTTACTAGTAAATTGTTGCTTCGTGAAACAGGGCCCTGTAGTATTAATGGTATGTTGGAACTCTCACGAACTCTGCGCATCAGCGACGTGATTCGTTTGAACATGATTACCAAATTCTAAAAGGCGCGGTATTTATTTTATATATTTCCTTGATTGATTTTCAACATAATAGCAACTCATCCATCCATACTATACAAAAGCCTAACTGATTTTAATGAAATATGGTACATAGATAGCGTGACTTTATTTTTATTCGTTTTTGTTTTCTATATTTGCTGTAATTAGTCCATGAAGTTGAGTTAGTTCAGTGATGGCGCCGCACTGCAGTAGACCCAAGGTCGGAGCCATGGCGTCTGGCCAACTACTTGACTCCACCATAGATAGAAATGTTCTGAAGCTAATCTATGGGAAAATCGGTCGGCCGTGATGGTTTAGTCGTTCGAGGTATAAATCGCTGTGAAACACAACAGTTAAATAAATAAAAAAGTGTCCGGTGGTGTATCAATGAGATCTCGAATTACGAAATCATATTGTATGTTGTTTCAAGGATAACGTCTAAAAGTAATGTCGAGTACAGCGCGCCTGGTCGCCCTAATTCTGGTAGGTATTAGCCCCTCGGTGGGGACGTGTATGAGCTGCTGATTAGAAAAGTGAGCAGTGGTTCGCAAGGTTTGTAACCTCGGAGGGTTTCCAACGGGAGGTGGGTCCATAAGAACATAAAACCAAAATATCCTATTACCATTATGAACTGATTTCAAAATCACCTTTTCCCAAATGCAATAAAGAGTCGTGCATAATGTAAAGAAAAGCTACCTTTAATTTTAGACCAACATTTTGCCATGCTTCATTACACGAGTATATTTATAAAAGAATAAAATTTGCAAAGGCAACTAACATTAGAAAGACTTGCACAGCAAAAGTCTAAGAAATACTTATCCCGCTTTGAGAGTACCGGTGAATTCCGGACGGGGTCGGCTGCAGCCGTAAAAGCAGGAATGCCCCGTGCAGATTTCCCAGTAAGCGGCTTACGCTGGCTCTGGGCGCCCGAAAATACTTTAAGTGCTTTAAAGGGTGGCGTTTTCCCCAAATAAATAACTCAATTTTCAGTTGCCTGTAAGCAATTGCTGCCTCAGCAATTTGATTTGATTGATTTTCAAAGTCACAACAAGGGACAACCAAAACCATGCATACAAAAAGATCTTATTCTGAATGTACACTATTATAAGTCATTAAGTAAATACCGTTACTCGGGCTGACACACCCTTTTGAACATTTCTAAACTAGGGGGTAGGCCATTGATTAAATCGTAACATTGTTGGGTAATAACGCTCACTTTAAAATTAGGCTTGTGCCTGTTTCAAAACAACGAATGCACTTGTATTATAAATAAATTTAAATAAGTATTGTTGTGAATTACATGATAATTCAGTAAATTTTTAAAAGATTTGCCTTAACAATTAGGTTGCCCTCTTATTTTAATTTTGATTCCAGTTTTATTTTATTCTTGTGTGCAATCAAATGTTACAAAAGGTTCTCCTTTTTTATTTATGATTTGGGTTCTTGGTGTCCTTGCGATTTTGATTCGTTCTTTTTTATCGTATTTACTTATCATACAGTTCTGGTTCATAAATATTGAATGGTTAAAACAACACAAAAAATAGGTACTGAATTCTCTCGTTCAGAGTTTTTTACTTTTTTGAAACCCTGGTGTATCCATGTGAAGGCAAACAAGTTTAACCACATTGTTATCTGTGGTGAAACAAGCCAATCGAGGAAAGAAATAAAAGTTGAGGAGACTTATTACAGCAATCGGCGTTTTTATAGTCTTTAACTGCCCTTGTGAAAGTGGACAATCGCCCGGCTTACTCGGTTTATTGGGTTTTAAAAGCTGTTTAATTGTAGAATGTTGTGGTTGTTCGTAAGCCAAGACAGAGGCCATCTGAAGGCAAAAATTGACTTTGGTACTGTCGCGGCGTTCGTACCTTTTTCTTTATTAATAGTTTTATAAACTGTCTATTTTTTTTTAAAGACATTCAATTTGGTTCGAACGCGCTCTTATTATGTTTTTCAGTTCAGTCTATTGTTAGCTCTCGTATAGAAAATATATGAAAAGTGGAAACTCATATCATAATATCTCCTTTATTATTTCGTAGTTTAAAGTCCTCACAGGGTCGAAGAGCTCGTACGCTCACCAGAAGTATCGCTACGCCCCAAGATTATCGCAGTACCCAGCCTGGAAATTACTGTATGTAACCTGAAATTTGGGGTTGTTCCCGCTGTCCACTTAGACTGTAGGTGGTTCTAAGGACTTCTGTGCTTCAGGGTAAGCTCGGTGCTCTTCGGTTGAAAAATATTGAGGTTTCTAGTTTGATCTCTAGCTCCCGCAATCCCAGAACTTCCCGCAAACACAATAATTTTAACATCTCTATAATGATGGTCCAACGCAAGGTAAGGTAATAAATACAGTCACTTTTATTATCCAATCCCTGGTTATAAGTTTGACGTGCGGTCAAATGTACTAAGAACGCCTCTAAATAGGCATATTCTTTCTATAACTCTTATGTCTGTCTATAGTCTCCGATCAGCATGATTCAGCTGTATTGAATTTTGTAAGTAGTACAAGTTGCTAAGACATGGTAGGATGCGTTCGGATAGCATCACTTGCACTCCGCTTTTTGCAATGCACTTGCAACTTTCACTGCAGATTTTATCAGCGCCTTTGTTTTTAGCCGACAGTGCGAATCAATCAAGGGTAATGTTATTCAGTTTTTTTAATTATTAGTATTACTGCTCTTGCTGCCGCAAACATTATATAAAATTTTAATTTTATTGAAATTAGTTCGATGAATTTGGAAACTTAGGTGATCAAAATATGCTTGAGATCATTCGAGGTTAATACGAATACATTAGGTAGCGTTATTGGATTTTTTCTGTTGCGACCACCGATCTGTGGTGTCTTGATTGATGGTAACTACCTTAATTTTTTTTTATAGCGTGGGTTGTTCTGTGGTCGTAGGTTGTAGTAACTTTGACAACCCACTTCACAAACCCTATCTGGCATGGCTTATCTAACGACTATTTTTCAACCAACCAACGCCTTAAAGTGCCTTCCGAAGCAAGTATCATCATAATTTTTGGAGAGTCATGTGATTCAATCGGCAATGTCCTACAACGACGCAAAATTTACTGAAGCTTTATTAAAAGTGTCGTAATTGTACACTGGTGTTTTGCTGAAGTGTTTCTTTGCGTAGAGTTGTTATTTCGCGTTTATAGTTTTTTGCATTGAAAGGAATAATATGTACGTAGGTACCAGCAGAGGTGCTTGAGGAAGTTACCAGCACTCTTTGACATTGACAGCCCCTTTATCTCGTTGCATTTTCATTTTCATGTGCTGGTACATACGTACATATTATTTATTTCTCGAAGGTAGCTCATGTGAAGGTTTCACCTGTACCTTATATGACTTTCTCTTGGAGAGGGGGGTTTCTACTTCTAATCAGATCGTGGTTATTAGGGCGTGAGTTTGTATTGACGCCGCTGTCACATTTCATATTATTTTCTTGTTCTACTTAGTTTCCCTTGGTGGAGTTATGGGGCTGTAAGAATTTCTTATGAAACATTTTTCTATAGAGCCTACAATAAAGTAGAGTATTTTACAAATCAACAATTTACATAGATTCAAATTTTTTATTAGACTGAAGTGTGGCTACAGGACATTGCAGGCTGAATCACCTGATTGTCAGAAAAAAAAGACGATTCCGTGCTTCGGAAGGCACGTTAATCCGTTGGTACCGGCTACTATCTAGTCGTTACACGAGCCATGTCAGTGGCCTTTGGCGGCTCTATAACACTGACACCAGGGTTTGTGATGTCGGTTGTCGACCTTACACCACACGATGAAGAAGAAGAAGTGTGGCTACACAATGTACACTGAATGCTATTTAATTTTTATATGAGCTTCACTTCAGATCATTCTGATAAGATAGGGAAAAAATGTTATTAAAAGAAAGTTGAAATTTTTCATGATTCACACGTCAGTCAAAAAGATTGATTGATTGTCTAGAGGTATGCTTGCTTAGTTCTCAAGCGCCAATGGTCTATCTATTCTTATCAAATAGACCATTTCTCATTTTGACTACTTCGCTATCCGTTAGGCATAGTGCGGTTTGCTTAGATCTTTATATCGTTAGTCAATTTGTAATTTTTTTCTTAGTTAATAACTAATATTTTTTATTTGTTTCAGGTATGCACGCACAATGTTCACACTATAGTAGTGGTTACTTCGCCTTATAGTAAGTAATACAATGTAGTCTGCTCTTTAATAAACGGTTCCAACTCTTTAGTCTTTAACGACTTTAACATAAAAGCACTTTCTTGTATTTTTCAGTGTGATTGCGCAACGTTAAACAGAATTGCAGCTTACTATCTTCGTAATGGTTTTTACAGCGTTACAAACTTGACCCCAAAGAAGCAAAACTATACCATACCACATTCGAATACGCGGTACAGTGATGTTTTATATGACTCAGCAATGCTCTCTCTCTTTTCAATGTACAGCAGCGACATCATCTACCTGTCTGTCGTCGTCTGTCAAAATTAATTAGGTGCTATGTTTTAGCGGGCTTTGCTAGGCGGTTACTCTTCTTGACTATTTGTCGTTCGTTGGTGACGCTTGTATGGAGTGGCCAAGGTGTGCTAAGGTTCGAAGCAGATCGATCTTGCGCCATAGAAATTTTCGAATGAAAAATGTTGTTTTCAAGCAGATACATTTCAAAAGGGTTCAATCAATCAATCAAGATCATTTTATTCGAATTAAGATTTTTACTTCGACGTCAAAGCTATCATGGATGGCACGTTCAATCCAGGTTTTCAATATTCTACTTTACTCGATGTTGCTTTGACAGGATCAAACTGACCATACAGGCAGACTAAATTTATTGAATTGGATTCTAGCTGCACTGTTGTGATGCAGGTAGAGATGCAGTTTTATTTCTTATAACTTTTTCAAAATGTTATAATTAAACAGATTAACTGATTTACAAGCTCTTTCCTTACGGATTGATGTTTTAGTCCAGACCTATTAAGTACGTCTCATCGCGATTCTGCCAAATGTAAAATGAGACGTGACACTTTTTGGATTATCCCTGACGCCTTCCTTATCTGGGACGCGTTTCGGGAAGAAACTATTTTGTTGTACAAGAATCGATCTACATTGCTTAGACAATATGATACTTGGTATGAAGTAAGAATACTGAGCTTCACTGGCTACGCAATGGATGACTAATTCTAGTTAGTAGAGATGGCAGAAAAAGTCTGTGGATTGGATTTACGGCGAGATGAATAATTCAAATAGAGACCTCAGCGCCCTTGGATTTGTAAATAAATTGCTTTGAAATGATAGATCATTTTGTTTTATGATCGATACGGATGATTTAATAGGATGATCCAAACTACAAGTTTTTATTTGCTGTTTATTTTTTATTTTTTAACCAGAACAAATATGTTGATAAACATTTCGGTTCACATCAACGACCCGTTACAGGCCACTGCGCCTAGCATCTTCAAATTTTGGCATGGTTTTGCATAATACGATACGGCTTAATATAAACTACTAATTTTGAAAATACTCTTGTTTTAACCGATTTCTAACGTTCTCAATTACTCGGAATGATTTTTTTGGTGTATGTACAGCGATAGCTCGAATATGTCGGATTTGAATTTTCTATTATATTCATTTTTGTACTTAAATTCGCCTCGATTTGAACATAGCTTTTTAACTTTATGACGCCATTTTTTTTCACGAAGAATGAATATCGGACCGGTGCACAGTGGTGTGTGCAAGGTTCTACCGGCCATAAACCGAGTGGATCATAATAATTAACCATCAAAGCCGAGTGGCTGTAAAATGACGTAATCAAACCGCTTATGAACACTTTCAATGTCAGTGAAAAATTGTATCTAAGGTGGTATATTTGCGTATGTTATGATCTATTTGTAATGAACGTTTGGTTACATGCAGTGACGGCGAACAATAATTTACGCGCTGGTACAGTCAGATCCATAAGTAGTCATATCACGTGCTGACGCACGTACTTTGAAGCAGGTATCTTTTTCATGTAATCTTTTAACCTTATGGATACAGTCCCGTACACTTCATCTGTAACAGCAAAGATCGAGAAAAAATAGTTTTAGGAAAAATCTTATTTTAAAGTGTGCTTGCGAAGTCATGAACCTGACTGTACATAAGTATTGTCTTTAGAAATAGTAGTACTCGGGACCAACGTGCCTTCCGAAGCACAGAAAACACTATCTACCTATAATTACACCTCTGCTATAACACTACACCACATAGCTCTAACGGTCAAGCTACTAAGTTACTTAATTTCGATGAGTACGTCTCATTAGTGAGTCACCTCGTATTAATTATACATAAGCGTGTGCGCGGGCGCAACGTGGAAAGTGAAATTCGTTACTCATTATTATACACTAAGTAGGTAGTGTAGCGTTAAAAAAAGAAGCTAGCTAGCCTGTGGTTGACAACCACAGGCGAAACGTGAAATTTAGGTGTACAAAGAAAGATTTAGTTGAATTTGTCCGAACGGTATAATATAAATTTAAAAGGGCCTAGAAATTGCCAAAGTATCAAAAAGATGAGCCGAGAGTCGGGTCCTGAGGGGACTCCGTCGATATAGTGTCGCTGAACTAGTGTTGTGTTGTGGTGTATCGATGCAGGAAGGTGTAAAAAACCGCGGAGTACCCCGGAGAGTAGTTGCCAAACGGGAACCAAAAAAGGGAGGGCCAGAGCAACCTAAACGGCCTTTTTAGAATTTGGAAAAGAATTTAAAAAGAATTTGGCAAGATCCGCATACAAAATTACAAAACTGATACAAAAAACAGGCTAAAAAAATCCGTGAGATGGGCAGTATCCCAGGGGGGACGCCGGTGCGCGGGTCTGCGGCACTCAGCTGGTACGGGCGCGGACGCACACAACGCAGGGATCCAGGCACGTCCAATGCCTGGTGGCCTCAGGTGTCCGGAACCACAGCGAGAGATCGTGAAAGGCACGGAGGGACCCTCGTGTGTGTGTCGCAGAGGCCGGAAATACACTGTAAAGATTGACAAAGAAATAATCGCCATCCAACCAAGACAAGGAAAGAGAAAAGTGCGTCGATAAAAAACCAGTAGGAAGACAACACAAGACTTACCCGGCTAGTCCAAACGGAATCCGTGATATTTATTGTATTCCAAGGCTTTATATCATTTACTGATATTTATTTAGTAATATTCAACCAAGTTCAAGGAAAAAATCGTTTCTATCTGATGATAGACGACAACTCAGAAAACAATAAACAATTTAGAAAAAGGTCAAACCAAGAAAATTTGAAATTTGAAAATGTGACATAAAAACCGGCCAAAAGAAAAAAGAATCATACCAAAAAGGTTATTAAAAAACCTGCAGTAATGCTGCAGTAGGTAGTAAAGCGCGGAGAATTGTTATTTAACTTATTAACAGCTCATTTGCTTAAGTGGCACTAAGAGGCTGGAGCCCACCCTGAATTGGGGCGATCAGGACTTAGTCGACCACGCTTGTCCAATACAGGTTGGTCACACACAACGTTGTAAAAGGGCTTAATTACTTTTGATCTCTCCAGTTACTCTACTCTGCTAAAAATAACATTGCAAGTACGTAAATCTTTATCCTTTAAGGTTAAACATCAGCTGCAGTAGCCACCAATTGAAATAAATCATTTACTCATTGTCAGTGACTTTGATCGAAATTATTATGTGTTTAACGACAATAGAAGGGTTATAAATATATTTTAATTGTTGTTTTATAGTCCTAAATATAATCAATAAGTTATGTAAGTCGTAACTGTTAAAAGTGGCCACTTTTAATAATTTCGATCGAAGTCACTGACAATAAGCAAATTATATATTTCAATGGTGGCGCTAATGTAGCTGATGTTTACCTTTAGAGTATTTTCCAAAGTATCTCAGCTCCGGCTTCCTTCCTTATAGTAGTATAAGGAAGGAAGCCGGAGCTCGGATCGTTAGATCACTAACATACAAGACGGTTTCCAATAACAAGCCTGTTAGCGTGATATCTTCCTAGACGCGTTGCTATTTCAGTGGTCCCTTTTGCTCAACTACTCTAGAACAACGTCTGCTCTATGAATTATGATCCGTTTGAATAGAATTATGGCGATACTGAAAATTATAAAATTAAGCTTTTTATAGAGATCGTTTCGGTTTTGTTTTCACGAGACTACTTTTATACAGCAAACATGTTACAAAATTTCATTTTATTTTTCTTATAATTGTAACTTAGCTATAATGTTAATCAGATGACACAAAAAAAAATCATAATTATTTATTTTCTTTAAATAAATTTGTCAATTGAAGACGATTGTAGTTTCCTTTTATGCAAAAGACTTTTGCCTGTACCTGGAAACCCCAAAAGACACAAGACTATGCATTTATCATTATCATGCTATACCGTTCCCGGGACTGCGCGTGCGCGTGTACTTGTACGAATAATAGCGTTACCTGCTGCTGGCTTTTTAACGCTCTCGATAGAAAAAGGTGGAAGGAACCGAGAGAGGCATTCGCTCAGCTGTGAAACAACATTAAAATAAGATGCTTAGCCACAGCGCAGCTTAGCTTTGGCTCGCAACTGAGGTTGTAAAAACAGGATTGCACGATAAGACATGAGTGTAGTCTGAACTGCAACTTCAGAACTTCAAGTAGATGTGTATACGCCGCCATTTCCAGATTTATTCTTTATCTGAGCGGGTTTATACTATTATTCTTCGTACAAACTAGCACGAAACTAAATTGGAGTTGGCTCGTAATACGCACGATTACAAGCAGTGATTGCTAGCAAGTAGTTCCACAATGTTTGCATTGCATTTCCTGTTGGTCGCGTTATTTCGGTGCAGTTTTTGCAACGTTCATTGGAATGCGCGGTTTGAAGTCATCATCATAGCGTTGTTAGGTCGATGAAATCAAAATCATAAATTATTTATTTCCATAGGATGTTATTACAGCAATTAGATCCGTCATTAATTTTTTTTGGATGAGTTCACTAACACAATGGCGGAATCTGTGGAGAAGAGCTGACCGACCTCACTCTAGTACCAGATTTATTGAAACGACAAAGGCCTCCGACTTGGCTCACGCTATGCAACGACAATTTCCGTAGATAATAGCCGGGACATAATATTATTATTTTTATTATATATTATTTATTATATTTATTTTTATGTCAAATAGGTTTATTTTTCTTATTGAATTGTAAATGGGGATTTTGCGTGATATTGAAGTAAAGTGTTGTCTTAAAAATATATAAAAATAAAGTGAAAATTCAAGAAGCTTCTATGTTCATTTGCTAATTCATTCAACTAAAATCGTTATTAAATATTTGCTAGTTATTACTGCATCAAACAAAATATCAGCTTATTTGCGAAAAAACTTATTGGTTAAATTTCTTAAAAATACATTATCTTTAAACCATTTGCAGTTAACCTTAGCGATATTTTAGACCAGCTAAACCTTTACGTAACCC
>OX579649.1:18442951-18688378 GCA_951230895.1 Carpatolechia fugitivella
CGAATTTGATGGCTCAACAATAGGTATTATTTTTTACTTTTTAATGTTTTGCTTCTTTGCTTCGGGGGTTTTTAAATTTTTAATTTATTTTTATTTCATAATTTTTAAACTTTATAACAAATAAATTATGATATATGAGTACAGTTATATCTAAAAGAAAATTGGAGAGTATTTTTACTTTGAATCGAAAGGACATATGGAAAGTAGTCAGATCCCCTCATCAACTATTAAAGAGCTGATGATCTTCAGACGGCTGATCAGGTCATGGTTACCTTTCCATATACTTTCAATATTATTGAAGGAATACGGTACCAAATTTCGAATCGATAGGACATATGGAAGTAAGTCAGATCCCCTCATCAACTATTATAGAGCTGATGATCTTCAAACGGCTGATCAGGTCATGGTTACCTTACCATATACTTTCAATATGATTGAAGTAACAAGGTACCAAATTTCGAATCGATCGGAGATAAGGAAGTTCGTCAGATCCCCTCATCAACTAGAAAAGAGCTGATGATCTTCAAACGGCTGAAGAGATTTTCATGAAACATGGCTAAGAACACTCGGGGTAAAATTATCTATGTTACAAAAAAAACTAAACGAAAATCGGTTCATCCGCTTAGGAGCTACGATACCACAGACAGATACACAGATACACAGACACGTTAAACTTATAACACCCCTCTTTTGCGTCGGGGGTTAAAAATATAACAGAATCGTACTGTGAGACTGAATTTATTATTTAAAATAACAGCCTCCGTGTCCGAGTTGAGCGATCGACTCTCATTTCATTACGGGCGTTCCAGGTTCGAATTGTTGGTTTTGTGAAGAAAGAAAGAAAGAAAAAAACGTTTATTAGTGTTAGCAATACACACACATGCAGAATTCAGTAAACAACTAAGTTACAAGTCTATATACCTCGTAGACAGAGAATATCGATATGTCTGTGTACCGCAACACTAAACAGGTCCTAACTCAGCATATGCTGGGCCCGATAGCGTGCCACAGCGCTGTTATTCTGTTAGTACCTTCTTAGTGAGACAAAAAGACAGTTTTCGACCTTACAATCCACAAGATGAAGAAGAATATGGTTAGATAAAAGTTCAATCAATCAGCCTATTGCAGTCCACTGCTGGACGTAGGCTGTAACTCCCCGACCCTAATGTAAATTAAAACTATGTAGAACAACGTGTGTCTGTTGTAAGACATAGAGAAAGTTATAATAAAAGATTCGAGACGAATTAAGAGAATTTTTGTTTTTTTAATACGTTCTTGTAATGATTTTTTATAATTTTAATACGTTCGTGTAATGAATGTTTTTAATTTTATTACGTTCTTGTAATGAATGTTTTTAATTTTAATACGTTCTTGTATTGGACATTTTTGATATTTCAAAAATTAATAACTCAGAAACTAAAAGAGATAATGCAAAACTAAATGCATACTTGGGGTGCATAGATTGAGATACGTTCGCATTGTGAGTTTCAGAAATATCGAACAAGTTTAGGAAAAGGGCCTGTTGACCTAGCGCGTACCGTCGATGCGTATCGCCAATATACATGGTGGGAGGCAGTCGGCCGTCTAGGAATAGATGGCTGGCGGAACGTTAAGTTCAAGAAAATTGACATTATTATAAAAGTGCAAAAATAGACTAATATAAGTCTATACTTGGAAAACCAAGTGAAATAATTGCCGAACCTAAAGTCGCAGGCGCTGCACAGCCTCTCACTGCCTTTCGACGGGATTTCGGTCCCTGAAGACTGGCGTGCTGCCTGTTTGATATGGGAACGGTTAATTATGCCTCTATGGATGACATATCCCATCCGAGATGGTCAAAAATGAAAATCAAGGGAATCATAGGCTTGACGCACCTAGATGACCTAATGAAAGCGGACACGGCCGCTGGATCAAACTGATCATATAATGCACTATATTTGACCATCTCATAGAGAGCCCTTATCTGACGCATGAAGACGAGGTATAACTATCGCTGCTATGATATTGTTGGCATTGCATGTCTAGCTCTGAACCGCTGATGTATGGGTCGCATCCTAGGCGTGATAAGTACACTAAGTTTACCCCCGATAGTGGAGTTAACAATATCTTAGTGGCTACCTTCAAGACGCAAGTCTGTGGAGAGATTTCCGTATCTGACCTATGAAGATGTGGAGTAACCATCGGGCTGCTATGAATGCCGCTACCACTGTATGTCTAGCTCTGAACCGCTGATTGACCGAAGACGCATACAGCGACTTGAATACATAGCCGCGGATGGGGACTTGTCCACAGCCGTGCGCGGTGGACCTCAGACTGATTAGTGTCGATGATGGTCTTTCAAGTCTTAACCCCGATAATGGAGATAGCGGAGGACATAGTGGCTTCCTTCAAGACATAAGTCTGTGAAGAGGCATACTGGAACGAGTTTATTAATTGAGAACGAGAAACTGGACGTGGACAGCTCTGGCTAATATCATCATGTATGATTTATTACTGAATCAACTGTGCGATGTAATATCGACACATATGGTTGCAAGGAGAGGAGGCTCATAGTCCAGCAGTGGACTGGACGAGCGATGATGAAGGCTGTAAAGCTATATTCAGAGCGATAGCTGAAATGAGTCTTTAGATTCATATGCGGTCTCAGGCACGGAGACACGCGGCAGAGATATGTATATATGGAGATATGAAGTTGGAGCAGATCTGCCCTGGCAGTACCGTTCGGATAGACGGAGATCCAGTATGCAGGAGCAATCCAGATATGAGACCCACAGTCAGTAGCAGCTGTGAGGTCATCCCTTCGAGCTTGCTCGTTGGAAGATGGTTTACCATCATAGGCGCTGGTTCACGTGTGGACTATCCTATAAACACACCCTTGAACGCAATACGTTGGACACTTCGGTGGAAGACGGGATTAGCCTCCCAAAAGGTTACCACAGCGGCTCAGCCGTATCGGGAACGCTACGGCTAGTATCGATTGGACGTAGTCCACTAGCTTCGGCTTACCACGAGAAGCTTATGCTTTCAACGAAGAGACTTTGGTCTCCTTCCATCGCTTAAGGCGCACCGGTCGGACCAGAGTCCGCTGTAGACAATCCTTCGGGGTTGTCTATTATTTTAACCTTTTTCCTACACCTCTGTGGTGAGGGGAGGACAGGAGCATTCTGAAGGACAGAGTGGGAAGTGACTCACAGAGAGCGCGTTGGTGGAGCGTTTATTCTCACTCGTCTCGTAAATGCTTTAACAGTTAGTTTGCTGTAAAGGTGTGAGCGTATCGGGTCTTTGCTGCTAGACTGCTGTCTTGCTCGGGATCTGGGGTCTTAGCAATCAACTAGCTGAAAGAACTAAAACTAGTTCCTTCGTCAGGGCTGGATCTTGCTAGATCTTGCTGGATCCCTTGTGTGATGGTAGTATGGAAGACACAGAGAGATTATGTAACTGTATTTTTCAATACGGTTGACATAGCTTAAGGAAAAGGGTATCCCGGTGCGTAGAGCTAGGATGGTCGTCTCCAGGAAGTATCATTAGAGAAACTTGGTTATTGATCATTCTGTTGAGGAAATGCCCCTCAACGAAAGTTCCTCTAAGAACTAGAAGTTCTATTCAGAACTACAGACGACACACCAGTCGCCGGCTCTAAGGACTCGCTGAGGCAGTCCTGGAGCCATCCTTTTATACCTTTTAAATTACATATATCATGTAATAATCCTTGTGATCCATTTCAGGAATCTGGGCTCTTATTGCAGAAGCAATAAACTTCGAAGTTCTTTTCAGAATACGAAGTTAGTATTGTTTAATAAAGTCGCTGGGATTTCCTGGTGACTTTATTCTTTCAGTCCACGAGCATGGGTAATCAGGAGTAGGCTGCTTGCCGGCTGGCAACTGATACTCCTGTGTTCGGGCGAGAGATAGGGACAAATCAGTATATAGGAATAACATAGAAGTTGAGTAGGCGACTCTATGTGTAATTCCGCAGTTAGAAAACATAATATAAAGACGATCACATTGTAAATTTCTAAAAGAGTTTGGGTTACTCTCACAACGTAGAAAGGATCTGTTATTAGATGATCAACGGCCAATTTTGATTATTATTTTAGAGATGAGATGTTCAGTTACAATTTGGTGCCGTGACCAGGATATTCTAAATTGTATCGTGAACGGTGGCTATAAGCCACAATTTGTTGCGTGTGAAATGGAAAGAAACTTTACAATGTGAATGTCTAAAAATACCCATAGGACATAGAGATTGAAACGGGTTTTGTGTATTACAGACCGAATTATATTTGGTTAGTGGTGCATGAGGGCTTTAGTTTTAGTTTGCTAGGTTACTATGGTTATAAACAAACTTTTCTATTGTTATAGAAGGTTCATGAAACAGTGAAGAGGGACACTGTAAGAAGTGGAATAGGACACTTCAAGGAATAAAAACATAGGCATGAGTCATTCATGAGACAGTGAAGAGGGACATTGTAAGAAGTGGGATAGGACACTTCAAAGAATAAAACATAGGCATGATTCGTTCATGAAACAGTGATTGGGGACACTGTAAAAAATAAATAGTGTCATTGTACTATAATAATAAACAATGGAAAAGCGAAATATTTGATGATGAAGATTGGGAGAAGGAAGACCGGAGACGGTTTTCAACATTTATTGTAACAATGTCGACTTATTTAGCGATGTCTCAGGGGCCTCTACGGCTTCGGATGTATATCACAAAAAGCTAAATTCAGAAGTCGTTTAAAAGCTGGGTGTCGAGCGTACTGACGATTGTATCGTTTACGGTTTCGATGCTCTAGCGAATTGCGCGTCAACTACAAGGTTAGTGGCGGTTTGTCATTTTATTGTGGAACTCACCTAATTCCGGGCGGAATCGTTTTTGTCTTGTTGATGGTAAACAAATGTTTTCAGTGAGTTCGACAAACTCGCCGGGTTAATTGGCTTAACACTTGGGTCGTTGCAATGGAAGAGAAGTAGTTGCAAGCAAGTGAATGATGCACATTGTGCACATTAACGAAGAACTTTTAAGTAAGTCTTCGAAAACTGATGAGGGGATCAGTAAGAAGAGATGGTTATTGATCCACAGTACCTCGAGCGAGGGAAATAATAGATGGACCAATATTGATGAAGAGAGATGGTTATTGATCCACAGTACCTCGAGCGAGGGAAATAATAGATGGATCAATATGGATGAAGAGAGATGGTTTTTGAAGTGAGTCTTCAAAAGAAGAACTTTTTAGAAAGACTTTCTAGACAGTGATAAAAATCAAATAGGTGAATAGGGATTTTGGTGCATGATAGTGGGCGGTAATTCATATTATGAGGACCGCCGCGAGGAGGAAGAGATGGCGCAAAAACCTCCTCGCAAAAAGACATAGAAGAGAAAGGAAAGGCTAGGAAGCACTTTATAACATTATGTTTAAAACGGACAACATGCCTCGCAAGTTAGTCCGAAACGCAGAACCGAACAATACTGCCACTTGCACTTTTAGTTGGATGAATCATAAACGCTTCTGAAGAAGCGAACCAAGTCTAGCAAGCAGAATTACGAAAATTGTGTTTCAAACAGATGGAGGGACATTGCACTATCTAGGTGAACTAATGGCTGCGAAGTCGACCGTTGGAACTAGTTCGACGTAGGTAGAGCAGGTGGAGACTCCTTTTTCGAAACACTCAGATTTATATCGTATAATGCTAACATCCATGCAAGTGTGCAGACCATCAATTGTTGGGGGGCTGTACGAGAATTGTGTTCCGAACAGATGGAGGGACATTGTCATATCTAAGCGAACTAATGGCTGCGTAGACGATCGTTGGAACTAGTTCGATGTAGGTAGGACAGGTGGAGACTCTTTTTCGAAACACTCAGATTTACAACGTATAAGGCTCACATAAACCCCATGCAAATGGTCAGAACATCAATTGTTGGGGGGCTGTGCAAACCAACAAAAGTTCGGGGGCTGACTGACACAAATTCAAGGTCAGTTAATTATAATGTTATATTGTTGCGATAAAGATTGGACACTGAGTTCTAAATGGTTCTTAATGTCTTATTTCAATTGTTAGGAAATTATGCACCAATAGGAGTTAGGGAGTAGCACAATCCAATGGAGAGATTAAGTCCAGATTAAAACAATAAAAGTCTAGCAAGACAAAAGGCAAGTTAGGAAATTATGCACCAATAGGAGTTAGGGAGTAGCACAATCCAATGTAGAGATTAAGTCCAGATAAAAACAATAAAAGTCTAGCAAGACAAAAGGCAAGTTAGGAAATTAATTAACTTGTGGTCGGTGGCGAGACACAGAATGTTATTAATATTATTGTTGTTAATTTGGACTGGTTAGGTTTGTTTAGGTGTGGTTGACGGAGATGGACGTAACCACTTAGGTACAAGTTTTATTTAGCTAGATAGAAAATGGATAATTTAGGATTGTGCTAATATAGGTGTGGTTGACGGAGATGGACGTAGCCACTAGGGTAGAAGTTTTAATGAGCCAGATGGATAATTTAGGATTTAGTTGAGAGTTAGGAAAGTTAGAGTTGTGTAGGTTTTGTTAGCTAGGGGAATATAGAAAATTCCACTATAGGGTTTTAAACATGATTAGGTTAGAAGTTAGGATAGGGAAATATAATCGCGAAGCTGAAACCAATGGAGTGAGTACCTCGAGTGAGGGAAATATAAACGCGAAACTGAAACCAATGGAGTGAGTACCTCGAGCGAGGGAAAGACGAAAGTTGAATGATTTGGTGAGGTTTTCGGACCGACACGCGGTGGCTTCACGGTCGTCAGCGTTGCTGGAAAGTTGACCAAACTTGATCATTCAGAGGAAGTAAAAGTCGTAACCAGATTTCTGTCGGGGAACCTGCGAAAGGATCATTAACGTATTACGATGCCGCTGCATATGTATTGTATGCTGCGACGGTGCGTATTACGAAAATATCCGTTACTGAATTGCGTCATCGTCGGCTTGACGACGATGCGCTGATGTTTCGGCGTCGCGCAGAATGTTCGATGCAGAAGGGTAAAAATCCGCGCCCCGAGTCGAACGTTGCGTGTTCGTAAACACAATAAAAATGCGGTTAGAAAAGATGTGCATACACACGGAATTGTATAGTACTCGTGCACGCGTGCAACGAGAGAGGGAACCAGATCCCAGGTTTACTGGTTGATTTTGTTTTCCTTTTCTTCGCGTGTGTATGACTATTTTCATTGCGTCGTGCATCTTTTCTAAGATACATATTTTAATCAAAAGCCTGTAAACATTGGAGTGAGTACCTCAAGCGAGGGAAAGATAACAGAAGCTTGAGATAGAACTACAGTACCTCGAGTGAGGGAAATAATAGTAGTCCTAATCTAACACATGAAATACTTTCCAAATGAAGTTAAGCTGATGGAAATTTTTGTCTTCATGAATTTCAACAAAACTTTGGGGCTGGATGTAACTCCCCGACCCTAATGTAAATTAAAACTATGTAGAACAACGTGTGTCTGTTGTAAGACATAGAGAAAGTTATAATAAAAGATTCGAGACGAATTAAGAGAATTTTTGTTTTTTTAATACGTTCTTGTAATGATTTTTTATAATTTTAATACGTTCGTGTAATGAATGTTTTTAATTTTATTACGTTCTTGTAATGAATGTTTTTAATTTTAATACGTTCTTGTATTGGACATTTTTGATATTTCAAAAATTAATAACTCAGAAACTAAAAGAGATAATGCAAAAATAAATGCATACTTGGGGTGCATAGACTGAGATACGTTCGCATTGTGAGTTTCAGAAATATCGAACAAGTTTAGGAAAAGGGCCTGTTGACCTAGCGCGTACCGTCGATGCGTATCGCCAATATACATGGTGGGAGGCAGTCGGCCGTCTAGGAATAGATGGCTGGCGGAACGTTAAGTTCAAGAAAATTGACATTATTATAAAAGTGCAAAAATAGACTAATATAAGTCTATACTTGGAAAACCAAGTGAAATAATTGCCGAACCTAAAGTCGCAGGCGCTGCACAGCCTCTCACTGCCTTTCGACGGGATTTCGGTCCCTGAAGACTGGCGTGCTGCCTGTTTGATATGGGAACGGTTAATTATGCCTCTATGGATGACATATCCCATCCGAGATGGTCAAAAATGAAAATCAAGGGAATCATAGGCTTGACGCACCTAGATGACCTAATGAAAGCGGACACGGCCGCTGGATCAAACTGATCATATAATGCACTATATTTGACCATCTCATAGAGAGCCCTTATCTGACGCATGAAGACGAGGTATAACTATCGCTGCTATGATATTGTTGGCATTGCATGTCTAGCTCTGAACCGCTGATGTATGGGTCGCATCCTAGGCGTGATAAGTACACTAAGTTTACCCCCGATAGTGGAGTTAACAATATCTTAGTGGCTACCTTCAAGACGCAAGTCTGTGGAGAGATTTCCGTATCTGACCTATGAAGATGTGGAGTAACCATCGGGCTGCTATGAATGCCGCTACCACTGTATGTCTAGCTCTGAACCGCTGATTGACCGAAGACGCATACAGCGACTTGAATACATAGCCGCGGATGGGGACTTGTCCACAGCCGTGCGCGGTGGACCTCAGACTGATTAGTGTCGATGATGGTCTTTCAAGTCTTAACCCCGATAATGGAGATAGCGGAGGACATAGTGGCTTCCTTCAAGACATAAGTCTGTGAAGAGGCGTACTGGAACGAGTTTATTAATTGAGAACGAGAAACTGGACGTGGACAGCTCTGGCTAATATCATCATGTATGATTTATTACTGAATCAACTGTGCGATGTAATATCGACACATATGGTTGCAAGGAGAGGAGGCTCATAGTCCAGCAGTGGACTGGACGAGCGATGATGAAGGCTGTAAAGCTATATTCAGAGCGATAGCTGAAATGAGTCTTTAGATTCATATGCGGTCTCAGGCACGGAGACACGCGGCAGAGATATGTATATATGGAGATATGAAGTTGGAGCAGATCTGCCCTGGCAGTACCGTTCGGATAGACGGAGATCCAGTATGCAGGAGCAATCCAGATATGAGACCCACAGTCAGTAGCAGCTGTGAGGTCATCCCTTCGAGCTTGCTCGTTGGAAGATGGTTTACCATCATAGGCGCTGGTTCACGTGTGGACTATCCTATAAACACACCCTTGAACGCAATACGTTGGACACTTCGGTGGAAGACGGGATTAGCCTCCCAAAAGGTTACCACAGCGGCTCAGCCGTATCGGGAACGCTACGGCTAGTATCGATTGGACGTAGTCCACTAGCTTCGGCTTACCACGAGAAGCTTATGCTTTCAACGAAGAGACTTTGGTCTCCTTCCATCGCTTAAGGCGCACCGGTCGGACCAGAGTCCGCTGTAGACAATCCTTCGGGGTTGTCTATTATTTTAACCTTTTTCCTACACCTCTGTGGTGAGGGGAGGACAGGAGCATTCTGAAGGACAGAGTGGGAAGTGACTCACAGAGAGCGCGTTGGTGGAGCGTTTATTCTCACTCGTCTCGTAAATGCTTTAACAGTTAGTTTGCTGTAAAGGTGTGAGCGTATCGGGTCTTTGCTGCTAGACTGCTGTCTTGCTCGGGATCTGGGGTCTTAGCAATCAACTAGCTGAAAGAACTAAAACTAGTTCCTTCGTCAGGGCTGGATCTTGCTAGATCTTGCTGGATCCCTTGTGTGATGGTAGTATGGAAGACACAGAGAGATTATGTAACTGTATTTTTCAATACGGTTGACATAGCTTAAGGAAAAGGGTATCCCGGTGCGTAGAGCTAGGATGGTCGTCTCCAGGAAGTATCATTAGAGAAACTTGGTTATTGATCATTCTGTTGAGGAAATGCCCCTCAACGAAAGTTCCTCTAAGAACTAGAAGTTCTATTCAGAACTACAGACGACACACCAGTCGCCGGCTCTAAGGACTCGCTGAGGCAGTCCTGGAGCCATCCTTTTATACCTTTTAAATTACATATATCATGTAATAATCCTTGTGATCCATTTCAGGAATCTGGGCTCTTATTGCAGAAGCAATAAACTTCGAAGTTCTTTTCAGAATACGAAGTTAGTATTGTTTAATAAAGTCGCTGGGATTTCCTGGTGACTTTATTCTTTCAGTCCACGAGCATGGGTAATCAGGAGTAGGCTGCTTGCCGGCTGGCAACTGATACTCCTGTGTTCGGGCGAGAGATAGGGACAAATCAGTATATAGGAATAACATAGAAGTTGAGTAGGCGACTCTATGTGTAATTCCGCAGTTAGAAAACATAATATAAAGACGATCACATTGTAAATTTCTAAAAGAGTTTGGGTTACTCTCACAACGTAGAAAGGATCTGTTATTAGATGATCAACGGCCAATTTTGATTATTATTTTAGAGATGAGATGTTCAGTTACAAGGCCTCCCCAAGGGCACGCCAAATCGCACGATCACCCGCTCTCCTCATCCAGCCACCACCAGCGACCTTCCTCAGGTCATCAGTGCACCAGGGGCGTCCCACACTACGTTTCCCGAGACGTAGTCTCCATTCGATGAGATAGAAATTAGGACATAAGATTTCGTGCTTGGGAAAGCTCGCTATTCTATTCACGGAAGTGTCGGTCCCCTTTCCTATCGGAGCCTGACACAGTTCGATCATTTTATCACCACAGTTTGAGAGGTCGGTCAATAACCTTGCCGTTATAAATTTACTCGATATTATTTACCAGGATAGTTCAACACGTTTTCGCCGCTTGCGTTACATTCCACACGTGCTAATCGCTTCCACCAACAAATTAAAATTCATTCATTAAAGCAGGATCCACAGTAATTATTTATGTTTACATTCGTAACGTAGACTTCCCATTGCGCAGGCGTTGGTCGTGAACTAGGCTTCCGACGTTCTTGGGCCGCTGTCGGAGACCAAGCGGAGCGGTAAAGATAAAAAAGAAGTCTTCTTCGCCGTACATGTTGTAAGGTCGACAATTGACCTCGCGAGACCCTGGTGTAATAGAGCCGTAAGAAAGATGGTAAAAAAAAGGTAAAACTAGCCATGATTCTAATAATAACGATAGTATTTTTTCTCTGACACCAGTATTTGCAAGGTCGATTCTACAAACCTCTTGATACAGCTAGCGGCACGTATGACTCTCTTTCTCGCATAGGGTAAGGGTGGGATGACCGAGAGAGAGGTACCGTTCGCTCAGAGCTGAAGATACGTGCCGCTAGCTTAAGAACTTTTATTCCTGTTCCATTTTTTTATGCTTTTGTACATTTCACTTTAAAAAATAAAAATAAATAAAAATAGTTTAGTTTATATTATATATATTATAGTTTTTATTTCTTTTAAACACAATTCGTACGTATGCTAAAGGCTGGTTGTTAAACTCGTTATAAGATAACTACTAGTTATTCGTTACTACGTATAAAATAAGCACTATAGGTTAAGATTATCGTATAAATTTAGTTGCACTTCGCTATCGACAGATGGCGTTGTAGGTTTATTAAAACTCGGTAACGAAATGTTTTTCTGTTAGGATAAGTAGTTTTCTATGATTTTTGTATTGGCTTCTCACTTAACAAGCAATAAATACTTGTTCAAGTTCTTTGGGCATTTTTATTGCATTGCACCCTTTTCGAAGTTCCATTGTATGGCATTCGTACATGGTCCTTCGAGCCGGATAGCCTTGTGCTAACCAGAAAGGGTTGTTTTTTCGGTAGTTCCGTGTTAGGACTACCACCCCCCGCACTAGGAAGGGTAGTGGATCGCTACTCAGTGCGTCCCGCAGCAGGAGCGTGGACTTGAAGCCAAGACCTGCAGCAGTACCCTGAAGAGGTGTGGGGTTAGAAAGTGCAGCGTAGTGCACAGGAGGAACGTCGCAAGGGGTGCAAGTGGGAACGCCACAGGAGAGAGAGGCCAGGGAATTACGTGCGAGCGAGCACGACATATAGGACCACAACGGGCGCGAGCAAGCGCACAACAACTGATACACATCGCGTGCAAGAGAGCACCATATAGCGGAATCACAACGTGTGCGAGCGAGCGCACAATAGTAGCATAACGTTGGTATCGTTCTACGGAATCACGTGTGAGGGAAACACGCGATAAAAGTACGGATGCGAGCGAGTAAGCACACACAGCATCAAGTACCTCTGCGCCAGCGAGTGAACACAAACGAAAGTGAAGAATCTTAGCAAGTGACAGCTGTCAAACGGAGGAAACCTTTTGGATTGAAGTTATCAAGTGAGTGTGTGCGTGTGCATAAAGACGTGGTGACGTTCTGTGGATTTTAAACTGTGAGTACTTTGAACATTTTAAATAATTTTGAACTTTATTGCTTATGGCTTATGAACTTTACTATCTGGTGGAACTCTAGAATAATCTTAACAATTTTGAACTCTATTTGCATTAAAAATTTAACTTAGTATAAATTTTGCTTGTAAATTTGTTGTTTAGTAGACTTAGAATAGTTTCGTAAAAATGGTTGACACGGGGAACCTATGCCCGATTTTGAACTGAAATTTTAGATTCAAACACTTAGGAGAATTTTGTACAATTGGGATTTTAAAATATTTTGTATTTTTCTATTGCTTAAAACTTTAAACTTATCCGAAGTTTACTTAATATAACTCGCTGTTTATCAAAATTGCTATAAATTAGTTTTAAACATGGATGCTTTAATAAATTTTCAATTAAGTACTGCTTTACGAATAGAAAAAGCTTATACAAATTATAAAAAAGCTAATAAGGAAAGTAAAAGCAAGGTATCTTATCATCAAAATAGATTAGACGTTTTGCAGGAGGCATGGACTCAGTTTTCTACTGGTCATCAAGAACTACTGCGTAAAGGTTCCCCGGAATATTTGAATGATAAAGAGTACTTTACAAGTGATAAGTTTAGCAATGTCGAAGAACTTTATATAGAATATAAATCAGATTTGATGGAAACTTTAATGAAACTGAAAAGTGAATCTGAAACAAACAGATCATCTAAATCGGGAGAGGATCACGTTATTAAATTACCTCGAATAAATATTCCAAGTTTTTCGGGAAAATATACAGAATGGCTATCATTTCGAGATCTGTTTGAGTCAATGGTTCACAAAAATAAAAATCTAGACAATGTTCAGAAATTGCACTATTTGAAAAGTTTGTTGATAGGGGAAGCAGAACAATTACTAAGACATGTACAAATCACTGGAGATAACTACGAAAAATGTTGGAATTTGTTGCACTCACGCTTCAATAATAAGAAATACCTGTCTAACTGTATTATAAAGCGGCTTCTGAATCAAAAAGGTGCTTCAACTGAATCAGCTCACTTTCTCAAGGAACTTATTGATACTTCTGCTGATTGTTTAAGCGCTTTATCTAACTTAGGTATTGATGTATCTTCTTGGGATATAATTGTGATTCATATTTTGGCTTTGAAGTTGGACGCAGAAACTAGGAAACAGTGGGAGTTGCATGTATCTAGCAACATGTCATCCGAAGACTTACCCACTTTTGAACAGTTCAAGGAGTTTCTTGTTAATAGATTCAGAGCTTTAGAATTTGTGGAGCAAAAAGTTTATAATAAACTTCCGTTGTCTAACACGATTATAGGTAGGTCGCGTTCTATGCATGTTGCTAGTGAAGAACAACAACAACAACCTCATTGTACATTTTGTTCCGGGGATCATAAACTACATGCGTGCAATCAATTCATAGCTCAGGACGCTGACGCTCGTCGTGACTTTGTGCAGAGAAATGGAGTGTGTTTCAACTGTTTAGGATCCAATCATACAGCCAAGCTCTGCAAATGCAAAGTCACCTGCAAAATTTGTAAACGACAACACCACTCACTACTACACCCTAAAACTGTAAATAAGGAATTTGTGGCTACAGTTAACGCTGAAGAAAATTCGGAGGAAGAAACTTCAAATGAAGTTTTAGTTAATACAACTGCAACAAAAAATCAATCAGTTTTGTTAGCCACAGCCCTCGTCAATACTAAAACAAGTAATGGAGACACATATACCGTAAGAGCCTTACTAGATCAAGGTTCACAAGCCTCTTTTATTACAGAATCTACAGTACAATCTTTACGGTTAAAGAAGATACCGTCCAAGGGATTAATATCGGGAGTAGGAGGTGGAAAAACTATAAACACAAACGCTATGGTGGAATTCAAGCTACAATCAGCTACAGAACCAAAAATAGAATTTCAAGTACAGGCTCACGTTCTGAAATCAATCACCACATTTCTTCCAAGTAAGAAAATGGTGGAATTGGATTGGCTCAATTCAGCTCAAATCAAACTAGCTGATCCTCAATATCACAGACCTAATAAAATAGATGTTTTGTTAGGTGCTGAAATTTATGGTCAGGTTATCAAGGAAGGGATACTGAAGGATCCAACAGGTCGACTTGTTGCTCAAGCCACTGCATTCGGATGGGTTATTTCTGGATTAGTAAGCTCACCTAGTTCTGGAAATATGACAGTATTACATGCCTCGGTAGCTGAGGAGAATGACCTGTTAAAACGATTTTGGGAGATAGAGTCTGAACCGTCTTATGATGAAAGAAAGTTTCTTACAGAAGACGAGAAGAAATGTGAAGAATTTTATTCTGAAACAACAACTAGAGATTCGGAAGGCAGATACGTAGTCAAACTCCCATTTCGTAATGAAAATCCAGAATGTAAAAACGGAAATTCAAAGCAAAAAGCGATCAGAGTATTCTTGTCATTAGAAAAGAGATTAAACAAAAATGAGAAGTTGAAAGAAGAGTACCAGAAAACATTTGTTGAATATTTGAAATTAAATCACATGGCTTTAGTAAAGGATGAAAAGGATGATCTGAATTCGGTATACTTACCTTATCATGAAATAGTTCGTGAAGATAGGGATACTACTAAAGTTCGGATAGTTATGAATGCGTCGTCAAAGGGAACCAATGGGGTGTGTTTGAATGATGATCTCAGAGTGGGCCCTACATTACAAATGGATTTGAGACACATTATAATGCGATGGCGGAAACATCCTGTGGTTCTAATAGCAGATATCGAAAAGATGTTTCGGCAGGTAAAAATGAATGAAACTGATGCTAACTATCAACGCATAGTTTGGCGTGAAAATCCAGATCAGAAAATTGAACACTATAAAATTTTAACAGTTCTTTTCGGTACCGCATGTGCTCCTTACCTCGCCGTAAGGTCACTGATGCAGCTATCTGCAGATGAAGGACACAAGTTTCCTATGGCCGCTAAACGCGTCCGCGAAGATTTTTACATGGATGATTTGCTGACGGGATGCCAAACAGTAGAAGAGGGGGTAAAAGTATATAAAGAGATGAATGAACTGTTATGTAAAGCAGGATTCCATCTACAAAAATGGTCAAGCAACAACGAAGAATTACTGGAAAGAATAAACAAAGGAATAAAAGGAGAGAACGAAGAAGGGAAAAAGAACCTGAAAATAAAAATGGATTCAGTCATGAAAATTTTAGGACTTACCTGGAACCGACGTGAAGACTCGTACCAATACACGGTGACGTTGACAGAGTTGAAAGAACCTGTAACTAAACGAATAATCATATCAGATATTGCTCGTTTGTTCGATCCGTTAGGCTGGGTCGCACCAGTAATCATTGTGGCAAAAATAATTATACAAAAACTGTGGTTGACGGGCATAAACTGGGACGATGAAGTGCCCAATAATCTTAAAAGAGAATGGATAGCTTACCGTAAAGAGTTGAAAGTACTGGAACAGATAAAGATAAATCGTTTCATAAGAACTATGGAAGATACCCGAATAGAGCTCCACGGTTTTAGCGATGCATCTCAACTTGCGTACGCTGCTGCTGTCTATGTTCGAACCATAGACAATAAAGGAAACGTTCATGTTTCATTGGTAGCATCAAAAACTAAAGTTGCGCCAGTAAAGCAAGTATCCATACCTAGGCTGGAACTGTGCGGAGCTGTTCTTCTAACAAAACTATTAGCCGAAGTTGGTACAGTCATGGACATTCCAAAGGAATACTGGTTTGCATGGACTGATTCCATGGTTGTATTAGCTTGGTTAAACAGTCATCCCAGTAGATGGAAGACATTTATTGCTAACAGGGTCTCTAACATACTGGAAACTCTAGATCCTGGTCAATGGTCACACGTATTATCAAAGACTAATCCAGCAGACGTGGCATCACGTGGTCTTCGTCCTTCAGAGTTAGAAAAATCTTCTTTGTGGTTCACTGGACCTGAATTTTTGAAGGAAAAGGATATTATGAAGGAAAAGCACAAAGATTTTGACACAAATTTAGAGGAAGCTAATAGGAAAATTAATGTTTATACAACTACTAAAGATTGCAACTTGGCTGAGAAATATTCGTCTTTGACTAAATTAATCCGAGTGGTCGCATATTGCAAGCGATTTTTGAATATGAAAAAACCAATGGAACAAAGACATAAAGGTCAAACTTTATCAGCAGAAGAACTACATTTGGCTACTGAAACCTGCATAAAAGTCAGCCAAAAAGAGTCATTCAGTGAAGAAATACTAACGTTAAAAGCACAAAAGCAATTGAAAAAAAACAGTAAACTTATTTCACTGAATCCTTTTTTAGATAGTCATCAGATTTTAAGAGTGGGGGGTCGTTTGAATAATTCAGAGCTAGATGAAAATAGAAAGCATCCAATCATAGTACCAAGACATGGAAATTTTACCGCACTTTTAATTGACAACGCCCACAAGACAACCCTTCATGGTGGTCCTAGACTGATGTTAGGTTATCTTAACAGTAAATATTGGGTAATAGGATCTAAACAATTGGTTAAATCACATGTGAGAAAATGCACTGTATGTGTAAAACATGCAGCTGTTACTAAAACACAACTTATGGGTCAATTACCCGCTGTTCGAATTACACCAAGTCGTCCATTCAAAAGCAGTGGAGTAGACTACGCAGGCCCAATTGACATCCGTACTACAAAAGGTAGAGGGCATCGTGCATATAAAGGATACATATGCTTGTTTATATGTATGGTAACTAAATCGGTTCATATAGAGGTAGTGAGTGATCTTACCTCTCAAAGTTTCTTAGCTGCTTTTAAACGGTTTGTCGCTAGAAGAGGCCACTGCTCAGATTTATACAGTGATAACGGAACCAATTTCATTGGAGCTGCACGTGAGTTACAGATTTTGTTTGACTTGGAAAACTCAGCGGTGGGCAGGGAGATAGCTGAAAATCTTGCAACAAACGGCACAACATGGCATTTTATCCCCCCTCGTGCACCAAATTTTGGAGGATTATGGGAGGCGGCGATAAAATCCACCAAATTTCATTTAAAAAGAGTAATAGGTAATGCGACACTTACTTACGAGGAGATATCTACAGTTCTGGCGCAGATAGAAGCGTGTTTGAATTCCAGACCATTATCACGCATAGAGTCGAGTACGGAATCAAGCTTAATCCTAACGCCAGGCCACTTTTTGGTAGGAGAACCTCTGGTTACACCTCCCGATCGGAATTTCGAATGTTCAAATATCACAAACTTGAGACGTTGGCAGTTGACGCAACGCATGTTTCAAGACTTTTGGCGCTACTGGTCACGGGATTATTTGAACCAATTACAGCAACGATACAAATGGCAGGACCAGATATCTGAACCTCAAGTGGATGATGTTGTTTTAGTAAAGGAGCCAGATTTACCCCCTAGCAAATGGCTTTTTGGCAGAGTTGTGGCTAAACATCCTGATTCTCACAACGTCACACGAGTAGTAACTATTCGCACAAGAAATTCTGATATCAAACGACCAACTTCAAAGCTGATATTTCTTCCAGTCTCAAAATGAATTGTATGTTGTGTGTACCTACTTTATACCTAACCTACCTTATGAATGTATGAAGAATACAACTATTGATTGATAGATACTACTGTAGTATCAAATTACTAAAATACAATTATTTTATTTTCATTTAGTTTATAATAAACGATAGTTGGTATAAATCCACTATTGTTACGTACATTTCCTTTGTTTTTTAATTTTAGTTTTTAAGTCTGTTCATGGTGGGCAGTTATCAAGAACAATTTGTAATATTGTCCTTGGTGGGCAGTTATGTTAAACTCGTTATAAGATAACTACTAGTTATTCGTTACTACGTATAAAATAAGCACTATAGGTTAAGATTATCGTATAAATTTAGTTGCACTTCGCTATCGACAGATGGCGTTGTAGGTTTATTAAAACTCGGTAACGAAATGTTTTTCTGTTAGGATAAGTAGTTTTCTATGATTTTTGTATTGGCTTCTCACTTAACAAGCAATAAATACTTGTTCAAGTTCTTTGGGCATTTTTATTGCATTGCACCCTTTTCGAAGTTCCATTGTATGGCATTCGTACACTGGTATCTTCTAGTAAGCAAAATATTGCCTGTATCAGAAGATACCGCTCTTCTTCTAAATTCTAAACAGGGTAAGTATTCATCTGGCGCAAAGCTTGTCCCTGGCAGTCCAGCGTGGCAACGCGGCAAGCATTCTGGGAAGCTTTGCTCCGGGAACGGTTCGGAGAGGTTTGTTAGATATTTAAGGTTTGTTTTTTTTTTCTTTGTTTTTTGTTTATGTTATAAAGTACTTTATTTTTATGTTTAAATAAATATATTATTATTTAGGTACTTAGTAACAATAAAATTACAGTGCTAGGATTTACTTTATATGTTTCCTGTTCCTTGTTCCTTGTTCCAAGGCTCTGGAGGGCTAATTTTGAGTAATCGTAAGTTAGCATTGGAGCAGGTGGACTGATGACCCGAGGAAGGTCGCTGGTGGTGGCGAGGAAAGGGGATGATCGTGCGCTTTGGCGTGCCCGAGGGGAGGCCTACGTCAAGCAGTGGACTGCAATAGGTTGATTGATTGAAGTTAGCTAGCATTATATTTTGCATCGCTTCCATCCAATCTGCTGACGTTTCGATCGATATTTATTCTGTGGTTTCGCTCCCCGCTGGCTTGTAACCGCAGCCTTAAGATAGGATTTCCCCTTCACAATCGAACTAGTAATCAGGAATGGCATCTTTTGTAACTGCAATTACAACATGTTCCTTAGCAAATGCGTAAAATCCTCTAACAGAGGATACGATTTGAGGAAGTATTATGATAGATGCGTTTTAGTGTGTTCAAGTATATACTGTAAAGTCCTACTATTATTTGATATGGAGCCGCCTATTTATGTAATAACAATTATACTCGTATAACAATTATAAATGTAATGATAACTAATCTGCGCTTCAAGTGTTTTTTGTTTTTTCGTGTTGGAATAAGGTGTTTTTCCATAGTTATGAGAAGTGAGCCTTTAATCCATCTTTTAAACATCTAAATTCGTTCAGATATGTAACCGTGATTGTTTCAGGTTAAAAAGATAAAAGACAAAAATGTCTTTTTTCGAAGTAGAAGTCTAGCCAGGCAAACCAGGATGGGTAACCGATACTAGTTTTTAGTTACAGGGTTTACCGTTTTTTCATAAAGCATGATAAGCTGTACTACCTGTAACTACCTAGTCATTGGGTCAATTCAACACTTTATTGAGAGATACTTTCATTTTCTCTGTTTACTGATCAACGTATATAATACATCCATCAACCAACTATCAATCCTTTCAAATCGAAGGCCTTGCACTAATCCATTCCCAAGCCGAACAAACAACAAATTAGAAGACGGTACAGTGACTGACAGGCATCCAGACGAGTTAGCAATTGGTGTCAGTGTCGCAAGCAATATAACCAATGTTTAGTTTATGGTATTTACATTGCTCTTACTGCAGTAATGGATGTAATGTTAATGTTTGTAGTTTTTAATGGGTTAAAATTGTATGCTCTAATATAGAGTTTTATGTTAGTGAACTCACCCAAAAAAATGTAATGACGGATCTAAGTGATGTAATAACATCCTATGGAAATAAATGATTTTGATTTTGACTTTTACTTTGACTTGACCGAAGCTACCTAGCTTGAATCATCATCTTTAACGAGGGCTGCTATTTATGTATCCGGAATAACAAAAAATAACAAACATCTATAACCAAATATACTTTTATTGCTTTTCAAAATATTCCCCGTGATGATCGATGCATTTTTTCATACGTTGGAACCAACTTTCGTAGCATTTTTTCCATTCTGTATCGGGTATCTCCAAAACGTGCATTTTGAAAGCATCAACGGCTTCTTCCCGGGTCGAAAATCGGTGTCCACGTAATATGTTCTTCACGCTTGGGAATAAATAAAAGTCGTTGGGTGCCAAGTCGGGACTGTACGGCGGATGACCTGTCAATTCGATCATTTGACTATTTAAATACTCCGTTGTTGCGGCCGAGGTGTGACAGCTGGCGTTATCGTGGTGAAGGATTATTCTTCGTTGTCGATTGTTATTGCGTATTTCTTCAAAGACTTCTGGCAAGCAAATGGTGGTGTACCATTCAGAATTAACCGTTTTACGATTCTCTAGTGGTACTGTAGCCACATGTCCACTAATACCAAAAAAGCAGGCAACCATTTGCTTGCTGTTTGCAAAGTGCTTTTTGCACGAACAACTTTAGTTGGGTTTGGCTCATTTTGTAACACCCAAACCGTTGACTGCTGTTTAGTTTCGGGATCATACGCATATATCCAAGATTCGTCTCCTGTGTAGATATTATGAACAGCTTTTGATGTACCACATTTGTATTTTTCTATCATTTTTTTGCACCAATCAACACGAGCCTGTTTTTGTTCAACTGTTAAGTTGTGCGGGACCAACGAGAACAAATTTTTTTACAGCCAAATGTTCGTGTAATATTTTATAAATACTCGTCATACCAATGCCCAGAAATGCCTCTATCTCGCGATATGTAACATGACGGTCTTGCATTATTAGTTCGCGCACAGCATCAATATTTTGTGGTACAACAGCCGATTTAGGGCGACCTTCTTTAAAATCGTCCGCAAGCATACGACGACCACGATTAAACTCACTGAACCAGTGATACACAGTGGTTTTCGATGGGGCTTCTTCCTCCCCAAAAGTCGACAAAAGTTGATCCATGCACTGTTTTTGAGTTAATCCACGCCGAAAGTCGTAATAAATCATAGCACGAAAATTTTCACGAGTCAAATCCATGGTGATGATAGACAATAAATTTTAAAAATGGCGCCACAATGTAAAAACAATTGACAGATGAATGAAACAAACTTTATTTTACAGCCAAATAGTTCTATTTTTAAATATTGTTTATGTAAGTGGCCAGTTCCGGATACATAAATAGCAGCCCTTGTATCAGCAGCAGCACTGCAGCAAAAGAGAGTGTTTGCTCACGCCCAGTAGTGCTCACATACTATATTTTATATTGCCATGTTCCCAAATTTTTACCAGACATTATCTTATAACACATAAACAAGGGGTGACTTCTTTTTAGCGATTCGACTCTTAATAAATTTCGGAGTTAGTTTTTTGCTGAAGTACTTATCCTTGTCACTCAAAACAGGCGCGCTTCATGACTACGTCTCCTACGTTAAGTTCGCCATGTTTACGACGCATTTTGCCTGTTGAATAAATAGTATTAAATAAGTTTTTCTTCACAAATACAATTTCGTGCAAATATTAACATGTATTTTTTGCAGCTAAATTGACAAAGTTTTCTATTCATTTCACCATCTACTTTAGGCATTAATTTTATCTCAACCATAACATAAAGTATATAATTTTTTTTACAACCGTGTTAAGCTCTCCAAGGTCACAATTTCCGTAACTACCGACCGAACCGAAGAAAGAATATTTTTACTGTAATAACTCTGTTTTTAGACTAATTTGCGATCTGGTGATCTCCACGGGCTGTCGCCATCTTTTTCTGCAGACAAAATGGCCGACCATTAAAGAAAATGGCGTCTGGCGTCATTACTGAGACTGTCTTATTATACCGAAGGATTCTTTTCGATGTATTAACTGTATGTAAAAGAAAAACTTTCTTCGTTGTAGTTTAATATTGAGAACGATTTTAATGCATTTACTAAGATTATGGCGGCGGTTGCTTTTTGAGTGCTTGAGTTCTAATTCTGGTCTAGCATTTTGATGCTGATCACTTTTACCATTTATACACTCACGGTCACTTTTTGATTTCATTTCTTTGTGTTTTGTTGGATTTCATGTCAACCTCGACACAAAAAATTCTGATGAGGCTGAGTATGATACTAAATGTCTATGACTCGCTTGTTTCGTCACATCCATTAAAGGCTGAACTTAGCTTAATAAAATGCATCTATTTGAAAATTACAGCTGAACAAATAATTAATGTATTGTTATTGAGATTGAGCTGCAATATCAAGCAAAGCTTGCATAATGAAGTTGCAGCGGATTGTAGAGTAGTCCATGATGGCCAACGATTACCGACGACGATTGCCGACGCATTACGAATCCGCGATGTCAACACGCGCAGGCGCACTCGATTGCAAACCACTTATACTTTTTTCTCTACAGGTTCTTCAGATTTCGTAGCATTGTGAAACCGGTAGTTTTAAAATCTTAATAGATACTGACGGCGATGTTTTGTATAATTTTGCGCTGACGAAATTCCGGTTTGCAGTGATTTAAGGGGCAAAATTACGTTGAGCTTTCGTCATGATTAACCATTGGTTAACGCTTGATTTGTTGTGCTGTCATTCGTGAACGCGTTAGGTTAGATTTTAGAGCGTGGCCATCATTCATATTAACTTGGTCCTTCGTCTGTGTGGGTTTGTTATTATCTTGGCTGGTGGCCTCCGTGACCGAGCGGTAAGCGTTCAGTTTCGTTGCGGAGGCTTCTGGTTCAAATCCCGGGCGAGACTCTGTGGTCAAACAACTGTTTGTGAGACAGTACCCAGTTCGCTTTAGACACTGCAGGCTGAATCACTTGATTGTCTGAAAAGCAAGATGATTCTGTGTTTCGGAAGGAACCTACTACGGAAAATAGTCGTTACATGTTTGTGGGCTCCACATCTTGCCGCCGCCCGCCGGGGTGTATGCAGTCGGTTGTCGACCTTACAGTTACATACAACTCACACAATACGAAAGAGAACTTTAAATCCACAATCTTGCACGCTCTTTCTATTTTATAGCGACTTTCGAGCTGTTAGAGTCAATAACTATTTATTATATTCGGATTACAGAAATTGGCGTAGTTTTTAGAAAGCGATTCTCTATTGCCTTTGTCGCCGCCGTAGAAAATATTTCTAACTTCTATCAGTACGTCAAGTTAATGTTCTTTTGAATTTGATCTTCTGGTGGTGATGTTGTCTACTTTCTTGCATGATCGATGTCTGTGTCGATGTGACTGCTGTAGTAAACTTTATACAACGTGTTAGTTAGTTAAACTAGGCAGAACCTCTCAGATTGTAGTTCAGCACATTTAAAAAAAAACATACATTGGCCAGCTATGTATGTTATGTTGTATTCATCAGCTGATTAGTTCGTAAGAGTATGAGAAGTCAAAATTTGAGATTGGGGAAAAATTCTATGATAAATTTGTTCATTTTCACAGACTGAACACCTGAGTAGTAATACGCTATTTAGTTCACACGTTGTTCAAAATGCCTTATGAATTCGCAGTCAATTGGCGGTGTTAACTTTCTCTCTGGTTCGTCACTCCGACCTACACGCTATGATTTGCAATGCAGATAGTCTGAGGGTGCGTGGGAGTGGAACAAATCGGCGATAATCCATCATGGCCGCCCGGGAATTTAATTGACAAGTTGACAGGATCGGCCAATTTGTGGCAACCTTTCTAGTCTTTCGGAGACGCACTTCGTCTGAAATATTTTTGTGCGTATCTATACTAAGTAGGCCTTCGAATATTATTTTTACTGAAGACAGAGAGCCATTTTTAGGGTTCCGTAGCCAAATAGCAAAAAACGGAACCCTTATGGATTCGTCATGTCTGTCTGTCTGTCTGTCCGTCCGTATGTCACAGCCACTTTTTTCGGAAACTATAAGAACTATACTGTTGAAACTTGGCGAGTAGATGTATTCTGTAAACCGCATTAAGATTTTCATACAAAAATAGAAAAAAAAAACAATAATTTTGGGGGTTCCCCATACATAGAACTGAAACTCAAAATTTTTTTTCATCAAACCCATATGTGTGGGTGTCTATGGATAGGTCTTCAAAAATGATATTGAGGTTTCTAATACCATTTTTTTCTAAACTGAATAGTTTGCGCGAGAGACACTTCCAAAGTGGTAAAATGTGTGTCCCCCCCTGTAACTTCTAAAATAAGAGAATGATAAAACTAAAAAATATATATGATGTACATTACCATGGAAACTTCCAACGAAAATTGGTTTGAACGAGATCCAGTAAGTAGTTTTTTTTAATACGTCATATATCGTAAATCGTAAACCGCGGCTACTATCTAGTCGTTACACGAGCCAAGTCAGTGGCCTTTGGCGGTTCTATAACACTGACACTAGGGTTTGACAAGAACTTTTATGTTACTTGCTGCTACGGAACCCTTCATGGGCGAGTCCGACTCGCACTTGGCCGCTTTTTTTAGTTATTTTTCATCATTAGGTTTTGTTATGTATCGAGGTACAAAAATTATTTCTTTTTATTTTGTTTTTTTTTTTAACTGTAACAATTTTTACACTGTCTCCTTGTAAGTCATTGGACATAAATTATGAAATTTGGTGAAACTGCTTTTGACTCAATTTTCTTCTTCCGTCTATCTGTTCATTAAAGTTATAAATTAAGCATTTTCGTTTTTAAAATGTCCGCTATAATGTTTAAAACCAAACACAATAGAGCAAAAGCAATTTCACACACAATTCGTGCAATATCACGCAAGCAATATTAAATTCTACCCTCAAAGTAATTAAAAGGTTTAATTTGTTCCCCACCCCTCGGGTCGCAGCCGGGTGGCCGCTCCAACCATAGACTAATTGTTAATTTACCTTATCTGAACGAAACGTTGACACTGCAGTCAGATGCACGCCACTTTTGGTAAACATAATTAAAACATTTTATTTCAACCCTAACTACTATCTACATAATAAATAATAAATTTATTAAATTGGTGCGCGTATTTAATTAGTTCAGGTTTCTTCCTGCAACTCTTAACCAAGACTAATTACATTAATTTACCTTATCGAAACAAACTGTTTTTAAAAATAACAATAAAATATTCTTTATTATTAACACAAGATAGAAAAAGCCTACAATTATACTAACTCATTGCTATAATAGCATTTTATCGTAATCTTGTGTATTATCAATTTTTTGTTTAACAGTGCTGCATTTGAGCATCTATTACTAAGAACGATATATATATATATATATCCCAAAGACACAGTAACATTATATTATATTTGGGTAGGCATATATAAATGTATTTGTGTAGTCTATTGGTATGTATGTATGTATGTATGTATTAATTAAGTATGTTAAATTCTAGTACACGTTCTTGTCATCCCACTTTAATTAAGTGTCTCACACAACACATTGGTTGACTGGAAGAGATCTCTCTTTAGAGATAAGCTCGCCTCTGCTACAGCTATTAATAATATCATTACTGTATAGTGTACTATTGCAATAAAGAATATATTTAACATCTTATAGAAAAAGCACATAACATGTATAATAACCGTTGGATCGATTTATCGTCTATTTTTATAAACCCAAAAATATCATTCTCCAAATCTTAACCGGTAATGACAGTCACTTGTCTCGTTAGGAATAGAGCGGCCTCTATAAGATCAAAAGCCAAAACATGTGTTCTATCTTTCTCTCATAGACGACATCCGCTTAATTCTACATCCTTTATTAGATGATACATTGAAGGTTTTGACTGAACGTTATGAGGAGTAGCACTTTCAAAGGCGGTATTGGAATATGAAGCCAGATTAGAGTTTCACTTATACAGTCGGTCTCTCTATAAAAATTAACTAATTTAGCTCGTGTTTTAGATTTATTTCGCTCATGAATTACAAGCATCATACTTTTAAAGCATTTTTGTTATTCGACCGACCCTGTTCTAACGTGGTCTAATAGCCCCTCCGTACCCTCGGTTGGAAACGTATACGAGCTAAAAATAAGGTGTCCGATATCAATCAATCAATCAGCCTATTGCATTCCACTGCTGGACGTAGGCCTCCCCAAGGGTACGCAAAAGCGCACGATCAGGTGTCAGACAGGTAGATCGGGTTATATATATTTTTGGACCAGAAGTGTTTATTCTTCTGACCAGCTCGATTAGCCCTATCCTATCCTAAAAGCGCATTTATAATTAAACTGAGCGTCGTCGTAATCATAGTCACGTGTAATCATAATATATGTGAGTCCTGAGTATCAAAGCGAAAAAACACTTGAAACCATCACAACACTACGCGCTCTACGAGCACTTGAATAACGCATGTAAACTCTTGATCATAATGTGTCATAATGTAAATAAGGAATCGTCACAACTAAGTATAAACTAGTTAGTTACTAATCTTCGGGCATAAGATTCACTTGCGTTGTGTAAGGATGTTCCGATGGAATAAGGTGTAACTCCGCAGTAAAAAAATCTACCACCAAAAATCTGCACTATTTCATCAGAATCAGTATAGTGAAAATGTGAATTTCGAGACAGTTTTGTATAAAATAAAGCTCTTTTAATTTTATATATCTAGTACATATGTAGTTGAATCTAACTTTAATTTCATTTTTTTTATATTCTGTGCACTTTCTTTTGTTTATTCGGTGATCTCATTTTCCACCACTGTGAAGGTTGGCTGGAAGAGATCTCTTATAGAGATAAGCTCGCCTTTGTACATTCATTTCTTATCCTGTGTATGTTTAATTATGCAATAAAGTGTTATGTAGTTTTTTTTTTCGCCCTTGGAGAGGCCTACGTCCAGCAGTAGACTGCAATAGGCTGATTGATTAAGTTTTTTTTAGAATTTAGTGTACAGTGCCAATATGATAGTTCAAAGGCAAAACGGTTTTTTTTTTACTATTTGTCGTTTTTTTTTGTTGACTACAAATTAAACTGCAAGAATTATTTAACAATGTTTACTATTAGGTTTTAATTTTACCGAAGCAGTGCATGCATGGCATGGCGCTTGTACGCAGTCGGGTAGCCTCTTAAACAACCGCAAACAATGCACCATAACGAAATGCAACGAAGCGTGTCAACATGCATGAGAATAGAAGATAGATATGGAATATTATAAAAACCAACTGCAATGTTTGTGTAGATATCGCGTGGAACGAATACTCGTCACGTGCATTTAAAAAACAAACTCGGTAATTATCACTGTCGTGACATTTTACGGATTTTATGCTATTATTAGAGCGTCAATGATGTGGCTAGGGCCGCTGCCTCCCGTCCGTGAGACGCGAGTTCAATTCCCACCTAATTTCGAATTCATATGTACATTTATTCGACGCTCTTACGGCGAAGGAAAACATCGTGATGAAACCTGCACACTCCTGCGAAGAAACTCAAAGATTGTGTGTGAAGTCGACCAACCCGTACTGGTCCAGCGTCTGATCTACCTTAGTCAGTGTAGGATCCACTGCTGGAGGTAGGCCTCCCCAACAGCATGCCAAAGCGCACGATCACCCGCTTTCCTCATCCAGCCACCACCAGCGATCTTCCTCAGGACATCAGTCCACCTAGCAGGGGGGCGTCCCACACTACGTTTCCCGCGACGTGGTCTGAAGGTCTGACTACTTACATTACAGTTTGTCTATTTGGACCCTTGTATATACGCAGCAAGTAACTGCTTTACTCAGACTACACTTTCTTTCGCCGTATTTAAGTATGTCGAAGTTCGTTTTAGTACGGATAAGACTATAAGGTTGATTCATTAATATACTAACAAATTTTAGTTATAAATGTACATAAAATATTATTATGGCATGTAAAACTGTTTGATAAAATTTTACTATTTGCAGTACGCAGGTTTAGAAAATAAAGATGGCTATTAAAAGCAAATTGAAAATGTCTGTTTGGCAGAGTAGATTATACCTTAGTAACACTTTTTATCTGATAAATCCTACACGAAAGCACAGAATGGATATAGTAATACCGACGAGGTATGTTTTCTATGCTTTATTCATACGTCAATTTTCATTCTTATCTTGTTTAACAAAAGAAAAATATAGACTTGTACTGTACCTAATCTCTAAGTACTTTAACCAATAATTCATTATATTTGTGATACAGAGCACTAGACCGGATAGGTAGCTCCGAGTACAATAGCACTCGGCATACTGTTAAGTACCTATTATAACCTGAGATCACGTAGATCGCTCGTGTCTTGAGCCTCGAGGTTCGACGTTGCTCATTGATACGTATAATTTTATTTTTCCTGTTTATAAGAGCGTCGGTGGTGTAAGTACTTTTTTTTTTTACCAATGATCTAACAAAACGCTTACTACACGCGCTAGCCGCCGAAAATACTAAGGATTTATTAGTCAGATTTCGCAAACGCAACAATTTGTTGTAGCGAATTTCAGAGTCGCATTTTTTAGCGAAAGACTGACTGGACTGACTAGGGACGGGACACATTATGAAATATATAGGGATGTCCGTAGTCGGTCGGTTTATTTCTAAAGGCTAACAATAGTAGTTGCATTAACACACTCTAAATTGTCGCAAGGGGCGAACTATTGACGGCTTCGACACGCGATACTGTGTCCTGTGGGATTTATACCAGTTACTGCGACACGCTCGCCGTTAAATAAATTGTCGCAATTAGTACACACGAAACTAAAGCGATTATTTATTATTCATCCAACAATCGATAGCAAACATAGGAAGCGCAGGCGCACGTGTCGCCGGAACAAGTCTCGCGCCCGCCGACCGACGACGACGCGGGCGGAAACGACGCGGGGTGGTCGCCGCTTCTCGCTATTAATTCCATAAATATAAACAAATGATCAACGGTTGTACGCTTCACAGATTTAATTAGCTCTTGTCATCTCTGCTTTAAAAAGGTTTTTTTACCAAGGGTTCGTATCTGATTTAAGCCGAATTCGGCCTAGTTTTCCTTGAGGATCTTATGTAACCTATATTAGGGTAATTTCGTCTGGACCCCTGATCAGTCGATTTTGCTACCAAAATTTTGTATTTTTTATTCGCTTGTTTTTGACGCCAAATTCGTTAATAATCAGCGACAATACCACCGACATTGACCTATCACCTCGCGTATCCGTCATGACATACCGTCAGGTCATAACTGTCATAACTGGCACATTGTCCTCCTAACTGCCACGTCGTCTGTCGGCGCGGGCGCCCCAAAGCAACGCTAACGGTCACAGCGCCTGACCTTCGCCATTGCGATAAGGACCATTATTATTATTACTATTTTCTCCATTTAATGTACAATCGGCCAAGTGACAGCCTCAGATGTGGTGGTATGGACCATTATTAACCCTAATTTCTTTAAAACTAAGGGTAACATTATGTCTGGCTTTATGTAAATCCTCCAGTGTAAGTCTAATGATGAATTTCAAACCCTTGACTATTTCTTTCGACCTACGCCCTACTTCAAAGACAAGTTTGAAGTATTTCCGACAAGCTGAAAGTTTTTTATGTGGACAGCGGTACAAAATGGCAGACAGCTTCCTGACAAGAGCCACATGACCTGTCTGTTATTTTCCATTTTCCTTATTATTATTTAGTTTTACTGGATAAAGCTAGTATAAATATTTGTGGTTTTCTAATAGTTTAACATGTAGGTCAAAACTATGAGGAAGTTATGTTAAATAAAACCTACTTTGTTTGATTATAATTTATTTATTTCTAGTCTTTCAAAGGCAGCTTCCCTAGCGTAATTAAGTCGGTATTTTGTCTCTTTCGGCTGAAGTCGGACGTGAACTCATTAATTCATTCGACTCATCAAGTTACCTATTCGATTTCGGCAGATTTTTCGCCGATAACTTATTGGACATAGACCTCCAATAAACACGTTGACCGCTATGTTGACCGAGCGAGCGCGAAGCGTCTATTTTATCCATCTGTCTGTCTGTTTGTTCCACTACTCTACAGGTCGCGTTTTTCTCAACCGATTCTCGTGAAATTTTGTGAGCAGGTTCGATAAATATATAAGGTAGATTTTTTTTGTCGAGTCAGTTTTTTGAAATTAAACAAAAAATACGGTGTTAATAGGGCTGAAAATGTAAATTAAATATCATAAATAAGCCATTTCGAAAAAAAAAAATATTCTCGCGAGGTCTACAGCTCACAGAGCCACTAGTATGTAGATGATTTAACGTGTGTATCATATTATGGATACATCTATAGGTACAAAGAGCGTAGACAGGTTATATCTTCACCCTTTATTCCAGACTTATTGGCATTTACTCAAAGAACCATGTCTATAGCCAGCTATATTCAATTGAATTCCCACCGACATGTCGCCAAGATTTGGCCAGAAGTCAGCTCTGGTCGCGTCGGCCATTCAACGCCGTCCCCTCACCTTTGACTCAATTAAACATGTCTGTCTACTGTTGTCTACCTACTACAGAGCGCTACAGTAACAGCTAGTCTGCAAATTTAGTTGATGAGCGATGTTGCCAGGTCTCAAATATTTGTCAGAAACATGTTTAATTTATGAATATTTTGTCATAAATTAGAAATTAATGAGTATGTAAGGTATCAAAATAAAAATGGAAGGACGCTAAAGTTGCAGTCTCTATTTTTCTTTGGTCATTATTTTTTACCCACGACGGAACCGAGCAGGTATATGCGTTTAGGGTGAGAGATGTTTGTTTGTGTGTGCGTTTGTATGTTCCCACCTATCTTCTAAACTAATGATCCGATTTTGATGCGGTTTTCAATAACGGGTTTGTGTTTGATGAGTTCATTTTCACAGACAGGTGTCATGGCTGTAACTCACTTGAGGGCGCTACAATATTAGTGCAAAATAATATTGCAATAATATTAAAACGAATTGTCCGATTTCAATGCGGTTTTCAGCAATGGGTTCGTAGTTGATTGGTGCATGGTCTAAGATAAGTCTTATGATATTAACTCACTAGGGGGCGCTGCTATATTAGTGTGAAACGATTATATTGCAATATTATTAAAATTAAGATATTCGAGCCAAGCAACAAGCAAATTTAATGTTGAAATCAAAATTATAAATTCAAAAACAAGTAAGTACCTATTTCAAAATATAGATACGAAATCGTAATAAAAAAATTAAAATTAAAATTCTTATGATAGCAATATAATAAACTGAAACTATAAAATCAATCATAAAACTCGAGTAATAATAAAACCGAATTATATTCCGACTAAACTACCTAATCTACTTATTTGTGAAATCCAAATTATTATTCGAAAATGCAAAAACGCATTCGAAAACACATTAAACAACATAAGCCCGAAGGCATCGACATTCATAGTGTTTTAGGGAGTTTTAGCCAGTAGTAGGAACTGTGTGGAGGCGGAAACAGTTCCTCCCAGCTTATGTCATCATTGAATTCAGAGTTCAAACACAAATATTATAGTCTCAAGAGTATTGACACCAATTCTGAACAAAAACCAACAGAAAGCAACTGTATAATATTTAATAAGGAACTTAATATTATGTGGTAGGATGAATAAAATAAAACGCAATACTATTCTGCCATTAAACCAGCTAAAGTTTTTCTAGTGACGTGAATACAATTATTGAAGAATTGTAGATGTTTAACGACGACATAAAATACACTTATGAGTATGTTTAAATTTATGTTGAAATTTCATATAGGAAAGGCAGCCCCCGACGGATATTCCTCGGTTATGTATTATGGTAAAATTATTATCGCTACATCTAAGTATATCTTCGAGAAACAGACACGTTAGGAAAAAACTGTAAACATCGATATTCATTGTTTAGGTACTTAAGTATATCTATTACCGATTTCTCGAGATATCAACTCTTTTTTAGAAAGTATTTTTACGTCTATTATAATATTTCGTTACATAATAATTGGGTTAAGTCGGGGGTTTTGAGTTATTTTATTCTTTTTCGATGAGATTTTTATCGTCGTGGGCTTTTTCAAAATTTTTAATTTTGCTTAATTACAGATAAATTATGTAACTGTGTATATTTTAGGTAAATTCCTTTTTACAGTCGTAAAGTATTTCAACAATTATTTTTACTAAGATAACCATGTAATAAAAATAACACTTCAAGTCTGCGCCCGCTATAGTATCACTTTGGTAGAAATGTGTATAGATTTCATAACAAATCACATTTACTCGAATACACAACACTTAAGTGACTCGGATCGCAGCGCGATCTACAGATGAAACAGGAGGTAGCTGAAAATCTGTGTTTGCCCTACGTTGGCGAAATCTACACTGAGCTACAACCTGATTTCTACAGTACACATCTGCACATTTGTTTATTTCATTATGTACCCTCCCAAAAATCATGACTGTTTTTATGTTTTTGTGTTAAGATTGATTGTGTGTAGATGTGTATTTTAGAAATAAAAATTATTTATCTATCTATCTAGATTGAGTCCGTCAAAATAAACTCTTTTTCAGGAGGAGGCCCCATAGAAAAAGGGACTTCTGGCAACACTGACAAGTCAGGGTTGAAGCGGGGGGGGCATGGAGGGAGGTTGATTTTATTAAGATGGCTGCACGCGCCGTCTGGCCGTTCACCTTCAGACCAACTCCTAAACTGACATTTAGTATTCTACTTCATTTCCTCTTAATCATAATGAATTGAATCAAAGACTCGAAGACGCCAGAAGACGTTAGGTCTGGAGATAATTGATATGAACAAGCATTCGTAATGTCCTTTAATTTAAAATTAACGAATGTTAAAATTAACTTTTATAATAATTTTGTTGTAATTGTCATGAATATAAAAATTCAGTCAAAAATATAAACAGCAGCTCATGGTCAGATAAAACACACTAATAGATGTTAAAATTGACTGCAAAAACCTCTTTCTAAAGATCAGATTTTATTTTTATCAGAGTGTTTTAAAAGTCGAAATTCGCATAGGAAAGATCTTTTGTAGCGTCTGATTTATATTTAAACATCGTGTTCATAAAATATAAATACGTAGATAAGAAGCTTGTCGAGCAAAATAAAATCTTATCAGTAAGGTCAATTTAAGTTATCAGTGTACAGATAATTTTGTTTTGCTGGAAGGTCGCCATTTGGAATCTTTAATTTATTGGCAGCTAACCCGGCAGACGTTATCCTGCCATTTTTCACCTCTACCCTACTCTACACCTACCCTACACCTACTCTACACCTATCCTACACCTACCCTGGCTACACCTACAAATATTTGACAGTTACGAAACCCAGGTACATTTTGTATGGGAAAATGTTTTTTATTTTATTTTATTTTGTCGTCAATTTTCCAATGTTTTTATTCTGCTATTCGGGACGGAGACAAATACAACAAATCAAAAACCATGAAAATCGGTCCAGCCGTTCTCGAGTTAGTGTTCGAACAAACCCGACTTTGTTTTACACATATAGATATTGCTTCCAGCGCACCCAAAGTTTAGACTGTGTAAGGTTAATAATTCATTCATGGGGAACTGTATTCGCTTCTATAATAAAATACCAGATGATATTGTAAATCTGTCCGATTGAAAATTTAAAGCTAAAATTAAAACTATTTTATGTTCTAAGGCCTATTATACGATAAATGATTACTTAGATGATAAAAACGTCTGGTCAACTGTTGTTCCAAATCAGCGGAGTAGATTGTAATTATGACTCATGTATGATTCTTTATATATTTAAAAGAAAAGTACAAGAGATACAATTCCTGTGGAGTTTCTTCTGGCCGTTCTTTTCCACAGAGGGCGTACACTGGTAGTGAACGTGCCATCCATGTTAGCTTTGACGTCGAAAAATGATTTGTAAAAATCTTAATTCGAATAAAAAAACTTTGACTTGACTTTGACTTGACTTGACTTCTTCCTTTGTCGACTACAACAAGCGCTTCTGCGATTAAATGCAAACATTTTAAATGTCAATAGTTGTTGTAAGCCGTGTGGTGACGGCAGAGTAGAATACATTTGTCACCAACCCCAACTCTTTCCGTGGGTGTCGTAAGAGGCGACTTAGGGACTACACATTGGACAGGGAACGGGCAGCAGCGCTCTCTGATACGGTAACCTTTTAATCTGCGATTTCCAACCCGCCTGCCAAGCGTGGAGATTATGGCAAACCAAACACTTAAGTGGAGGAGGCTCATAGTCCAGCAGTGGACTGTAACGGGCCGTTGATGTTGATGTTGCAGTTGTATAAATATTGAATTAATTGAATAATGACATTGATCAAGTTCAAGATATTAATTTAAATCGTTAAGAAAATTACTGTTGTAATTATGTAATCGATGCTTTTCGTGGATTAGTCAATAATAGATATTCAACACGATGCAGCTTCAATTTGCAAAGCAAATATCTTTGTATGTTATGAATTTGTATACAATTATTGAATTTATTTTGTATTAACATGATTACTCTATTTTTATCCTTTTCTTTTCGGTTCCTTATAGTGCGGGTTGGTAATTCATAACAAGAAATCGCTTCAGGCGTCGTTTGTGTTTCATTCTCTTTGTGTCCCTGAAGCACTGTGTTTCTTTTTCTTTTTAATCGAAACAATCTCTTGCGATGTTTACATGATTCTGTTTATTGGTAAATTGGAACATCGTCGTTCGTTTGTTTTGAAAGCTGAGCAAATCTAGAATTGTTACCTATCGAGTTTTGTTCTTGATACTGACTTGTTCGCGGATTTTATTTGCTTTTAAAATTTCGCATTTTGCTGTGAAAATATAAAGAAATTCGCTGAATAGTATATGTAAGGTACATATATATTTTTAAATTCCTTAAGTTTTTCAGACTACTCGTATTATTATTTTTACTATTTTTATAATAGTTGAACATTGAAAAACAATTTTATAAAACCCATTAAGTAGGTAGTTAATAAAATCAGGAAAAAAAATACCAAAAAGCTGATCAAGAATTCCCACCGTACAAACAAAACTTCTGTTTCGCAGAAGCCAACAAGTTCTCCCAACTCCTTTCACCTGCACAGCAGTATACAAACCGCGCGCGCATCGGCCTTGCACGACCTTGCGCGTCAGCAGGCGTCTCGGCCAATCATCGCCAGCCAGTCGCAACGTGGACCACCGCTTTCCAAATCTTATCTTAAACCTGCTAATATTTGATCATGTAATACGTAAATGTTCACAAATAGAAACTGGTATTGTCACATAAGACGTGAATAAGCATCTTAGCTCCGAGGCTGATGTAGTTATAAGGCCGTCACACACGGCAACTACACCTACTATAAAGCTAGACATATTATCTCAATGCTTCTTATCCATAAGATTTTTCAAAGGCTACATATGGCATTTGTAGGTCAAATATACAGTTTGATCTTGGAATATAGCACGATAAGCACGAAATAGGCACCACAATGCAACCGCACACGACGACGCTAGTACTATTATTATCTATTCTGTGCTGCACTAGACGTTACACAAGTTCAATGTATAATAAAAGAGATGCTTATCTGCTTGCTATGTGTGTGTGTATTATCCAAGTTTGCGCACGTTTGACGATTTTTGACTGCACATCGAAGCATCAAACACCAACAGTGGACAGAAAATTGTGAACGATTGATATTGCATTGTAGATATTTATTGCATTTCCATAATTAATTAGGCATATTACTACGTTTAAGCTTTGCGACTCTAACCGAAACCACCATTCATTAAATTATTTATTTCAGTACAATCCGAATCATACATGATTAGATTACTAATGAACGTCTACCATACATCACGTCCGTCGCTACTCAAATGTCTATATTTACATTGGCGGTTGTAACTGATACCAACGGTCGATGGTCGATGACGTGTCCCAGAGTCCTTCACGAATCGTCTGCCATGACTACTGACTGATCGTTAAATTGCCTTCATCCCACATACCGCCATATTGAGCAACGATGCGAGATGAGATCAGCAGGAATAACACAACAATACAAATATTAAGGAGCCTTTATTAACGGGCAATGTTAGTTATTTACTAAATATTCCAGTGAGTTCCATTGTGTACTGATTTGTGTTATATTTTGGTTTTTCTATCGTCTAAGTAATAAGTAGGTCACTCATAAGCCTATTATAGTAACGACCTTTGCTACGCTACACTTTACTCACCGCAGGCCTTTGACGGAAACGATAGAGTATTTACGGAAATTATTTACGCGTAGTTGGGTAAAGGTGAACCGCTGTAATATTTACATAGCCATAGCAATAATGTACAGTATTAATAGAATGGTTTCAAACTGTTTGATGGATATTGTCCGTGGTCACGAACGTGCGTCCTTCAGGGGTGCGTTCTAGGCCTACTTCTCTATATGGACTATACGAAATGCCTACACATTTTATATTGTTTCAGTTAAAAAACTAAGCTTATGTATATGTAATTCTACAGTGTCCAGATTGATGCAGATGGTTCAATGAGAATGGCAAAAATGCTAATCTGTTCCTCGATCCAATTGTAAGCAATTGCAAGGACGGCGCAATGTCAATGGTCGAACGTGTGGGTGGTCGACGTTCGCCAAATTCGTCCTGCGAACTGCAGTGATCTCCTCAATTACGGTGACCTCCCTTCATTCTAAGAATACCCTCAATGAATACTACAGTAGGGAAAATTAAACCGCACCTACTCGATCATGCGTATCGGGTCTGAGAAAATTAATCTTTTGTATCGTAGAGCATGTTTTCATCTCTAGTATGTGCCGTCAAAAGCGCGCCAAGCAATCTTTTATGTGTATTTTGTTTGTACAGAAATATAGTACCTAATGCGTCGTATAGACGATTTTTTTATTGAGAATAATTTGTTATAACTAATTGAATCTTGAATGACCAAGCGACAGTGAAACGACTAGTTTCCCAGAGCTGAATCAATAAGCCTGTAGTCCGATCTGATGTTCTAGGAATGGGGGCATTCAGATTCGGTGGCGTATCGGGAACCTTGGCTTGACCTCGTTGGTCCTATGAATTGCTACAGTAGTTTATTATGAATAATACTGACCTTTGCTTTATATTCTAAGATGTTAAGCTAGATTATTAATGATTTCTGAATATCGAACTTATCGATTTAATAAGCCGTGTGGTGACGGCGGAGTAGAATACATTTGTCATTACGATTATCTTATCTTATCTTATCAAACCCTACTCTTCCCGTGGGTGTCGTAAGAGGCGACTTAGGAACTACACATTGAACAGGGAACGGGCAGCAGCGCTCTCTGACACCCGCCTGCCAAGCGTGGAGATTATGGCAATACCCTCCACTTAAGTGGAGGAGGCTCATATTCCAGCAGTGGACTGTAACGGGCCGTTGATGAACTTATCGATTTACTTCATGGCAATACGAGTATATGGGGCACTTCACTACGCGCGAAAAAATGCACGCGAAGTGAAAACTATTATCCTAATTCTTGTTCGCGAAGTCGGGTAATATAGAAGTAACCACTAGAAAGCTGCTGCGGTTTGCAATTACACAATTATTAGAATTAGATACCCTACAGCTAATGTCGATAAACTAGATCCCAACATGCTCATTTCGCGAAGGTGGTTTTCTATAAACATGGAAACGAAAGCTAAGTCGAAGTAATTATTACAGTAATCTTTGGTTAAATTACGTACAATAAAGCGGGGGGCAGTAGCCAGATGGGCGCTAAGCTCTAAAGAGAAGAACGCAGGTAAATTATATAATTATTTATTATTTTTTGACTTTCTGAAAAATATCTTCTGCTCGGTAGTCCGTTGACGTCCCGAGTCATAACAACAAAAAAGAACCATTCGTATTTCAAAATATTTAAATTCAATCGAACTAAACGAACAGCCAGTCACCTCAAAGGAGGCCGCTCCTTACAGTACTTCGTCTGATGACTGCGGTACATTAGGTATCGGGTAAGACGAGAGATTAACCTTACTAATATTATAAATATGAAAGTTTGTAAGTATAGACGTTTGTCTCTTTCACGCAAAAACCATTGAACGGATTGCAATGAAATTCGGAATAGAGATAGTTTGTACTCTGGATTAACACATAGAATATTTTTACGGGAAAAAGTCTTATTCCCACGGGAAAATCTTACACAACGCGAGCCTAGCCGCGAGCGGACCGCTACTGAGAAATATTGACGTTTATACGTTAACACCGCGCCTCGTATTGACAGTGTATCATTCTTACGAATTTATATTCTTTCGTTCGTGGATGTTCAAGCTTTCATCTTCATAACTTTCAGCCCACATCAAGCCTCTGCTAGATAAGGCATCTAGTACCAATCAATACTCATCAATTCATAATCGTGCACCATTTGCTTGTGTCTTGTCTGTGTCTTCTTCTTCTTATAGTCTGGAATAGAAGTCGAAGCTCAAATTCATAAAACTTGATGTGTTATCATGTCAATTGGCAACAACGTCGAACCGTTTCGTGCATTTCTATGTCAAAAAACCTCTTGTAAAGAGTAGAGGGGGAGTTTTAGATCGTGGAGCTTAGCGTCGTCGTTTGCATTGACAGTATTGACGCACGCGCACGGAAGGACGTGCGCCCGCATGAATGTTCCGAATCAGTGAGCTCCATTCGCATCTGTACTCGTATGTTCGCACCTTAGTCTTGCTATTGGACTACTTGTGTTGTGATACGACATGGATTGCTTTGGTTAATTAATAAATGTAAATGCTGCGAAATCTGCCATCCGGATATCAACTGCGATCAACTAACAAGTCGCTAAACCGCTTGCGAATACAAGTTTGCCATTGCAAGGAAAATATGGCTTAATGCTACATAAATCAAATACATAAAGTGTTATTGTCGAGCCCCGTCCAATTACTGCTCCCAAATGTGTCGTCACACAAGAGCTTGTAACATAGTTTTCAACTAGCACAAGCTCCAAGGTTTAATATTCTGTGACATTGTAAAGTTACGAATAATAAATTTCTTATTCTTATTTACAAGCAACGCCGTAATTGTGGCAACTGTACTGGACCGAAAAATTTGCATTGTTGACGCAAAGAAGAAGAAAGCGCAGTAGAACTGCATCACAATTGTGCAAGAATGTAGTTAGAATGCAATCAAAAAAACTACATTTACAAAACTAGAATGAACTGTATTCCAATTGGAGGTCGTCCGTATAGAAAAGACAAGATGACCTAGCTAATATGTACTAGAAAGGGGTTGCCTATTGTACTGATAGCACACGATTATGTTATCAATTCACCAGCTATCGACTGCAGTAACGGCTGCCAGTGCCTGCATATCGCGTGACCCTCTGCACCGTATACTGACCTACCCGACACAAAGAGGCTTGTAACAAAGTAACTGGCACTATTAATAAACAGATAATAAATTTTATGATTGTTCAATACTTTGCGCTTACAATGCCAATACGAGTACTTATGACTATTAATTTCGATGTTAATAATTCGACGTTTTTATAAATTAGAATAAGTTTTGTCGTCACATACCCGATTTTACTGAGACTATGCAACGCTGCATTTTTATCAGTATTAGTACTATATTAATTTTGTGGTATTATCTTCTAAGTATTTTAATTATGTATGTGTGTAAATATTTTAAGTTACCTCTAGGTATAGTTTATATTATTTTAACGTTTTTTTTTCTTTACTACCACCAACCCGCTTCACATTTTCTGTGTGTTTTTTCTACACCAAAGGTTGCCTGGAAGAGATTGCCACCTTAGCAATAAGCCCGCCTGTTGACTCTTATGTTTTTATGTTTCTGTTATGTTTTTGTTTGGTTTCAATAAAGTATAATTGTATTGTACTGAAGGATGCGCAACGAGTCGAGCGCTGCCCTTGAGTTCGCTAGCATGTGTACTCTCCACTCTCTATATTACTAACGTGCAAAGGTGTAAGCCCAGTATCTCTACCACTTGTGAGAAATTATTTACGGGCTTACAAAACAAAAATAGAGTTTGTTTAATCACTTTTACCGACCGTTCTTAAACTGTTGTAGAAACTGTAAAGATCAAATTGACTGTTATTTCGATCATAATTTTACATAGCGTTATTCCAAGTATTTACTATTTTCTGTAGCAATTCTTTTGCTTAGTAAACAAGACGCCTACAATGTAACGTTTATCGTTTACCCTCTGAAACGCACCTGTGCTCTCCCAGAACGATATTTTATTCTCCTTGTCTGATTTTCCGGGAACTTTTGTTTACGTGGTTCACCGCTCCCGTTTCGTCTGAAAGGGAATAACAGAATATTATTGTGGTACCTACCTGCTGCATAATATAATGTTGTTTATAAAATAACCGCTGCTGTTTATAAAATGACGGCAGAGTAGAATACATTTGTCACCAACCCCTATTCTTCCCGTGGGTGTCGTAAGAGGCGACTTAGGGACTACACATTGAACAGGGAACGGGCAGCAGCGCTCTCTGATACAGTAACCTTTTAATCTGTGATCTCCAACCCGCCTGCCAAGCGTGGAGATTATGGAAAAACCCTCCACGTGGAGGAGGCTCATAGTCCAGCAGTGGACTGTAACGGGCCGTTGATTTATAAAATAACACAGCAGTTGAATAAAATATTACATTAGGGTAAAACAGATACACAATTAAAGAAAAAACAAACAAAAAATAATTATAGAAAAGAAAAATATGCACAGTATTTACAAATAGAAAACATCTTCCAGTGCGTCTCCACAAGACATGGTGCCCAACAGACTAGCAGCGTTTCCTCTCTGGATGGCCAGGCTTATTCTCTGCCCGAGGAAGCTGCCAGCTCTGCGGTCCTGAATATAAAATGCACAATTTGATAATGTTATAACATTTTCCAAGCCGTCTAGTTTAAGATACTTTTATGCAGATTTTGCAGACCATATACTAAGCAGTAAGTCATAGGGTAAAATTGTACTTTCTCGTATACTCATTTATATTTTGTGATATTTACATGCTATTTATGGCTAATTATTGAATTAATGCATCTTAAATATTTAATGATGGTCGCGCCGCGCCGCGCCGCCGCCGCCGCCGCCACTAAGTCTCAATGTGCACTCACTTATAGTTGAAATAAAACTGTAATAAAAATTTTATCACTCTTTCCTGAATACCGGATGCTAATTACCGACCCAAACACAGCAATGTAATCGGAATTATTCGCTAAACCTAGATATATGTTAGCTAGAAAGATATAATAGCTGCTTTCGGTTACAAACTCGCCCGCATTTAAACCCCGTCTCTAGCTCTATACTATAGTGTATTTTGTTTGATCGGGTTAACGGATCCTCTGAGGTCGTTCGGGCAGGTCAGGCGGCAGATATGCCGACAGACGACGGCATTCTCCAGACTGTCTCGTTTCGTTAGAACTATCAGATATGGCAACTGTGTAATGTAAAAGTGAATAGCAAGAAATTATTTAATATATATACATTCTAGTCAACAACTAAGTATTTATAATATAAGTGAAGACTTTTTATATTTTCCTTATCATTTCTAATTAAATTACGTAGGTACGTTCGGTTTATCATATCTGAGTATGAGTCATAATATAAATAAAGTACAATAAATTAAACGATTGCACAGTTAAGTATACATTCACACGGAACTGACAATAATGTTATTAAGTTATTACTACTCGTATTACGATTGCTTTATTTACACCTTTCCCCACCTTTCTTTTCGCGTTAACTCCCAAACATCGTTCTCACCATTTGTTTCTCTGTTTCAGGTATGGACGACAATGGAACATGCATTACCAAATACGTAACGTTGAAGGTCGGATCACATGTGGTAGCACGTCTACGGAATATTTGTATCTTTCTTTTTACATTGCATGCGAGCGATTGGCCCGCGATGCCGAACAATACGAACGTATGCAGGAAATGTAGAATGAAATAGAATAAAATACATAAATTTAATTTACAGCACCAATACTTTGCCTGAAATCCTTTTTCGACAGCGGAACGTCAGTGTAGACTGACATCTTCAAAAATTCAATTATAAGCTTATAGCTTATTCTTGTTTTGATCACGGGAGAATATACCAGGCGAAGTATATTATACGTGGTTAGTTGACTTTTAATTTTATTATGGTCCTTCGTACAATACAACAGAATATATTGTAGTATTATAATTAAATGTAGCGTGTGATTATAGCGTACGATGTGTCTGAGTGAAAAGATAACAAACAATCCAGTGGCGTGTGTTCAAATGTGATCCGAGCTTAAAATGGCAGTCTCCGATTCAAACGCTTCCGGCGAGGTAATGTATGATGAGAATTTTGCCGTTTCCGTCGTTCATAAATAATACCTTCTAAACTCAAAAACTTGCATTGTTTAAAAGTTATAAGTACCAGAATTTACGTGATGTATCATGTAACCCTAATGGATAAGTATTTGGAACTCTTTAGCTCTGTTATCTAAAACGAAATAACATTGTCAAATATGGGCGTCGTCATCGTGTCAGTAAAGAAAGTGACCTACAGATGTAATAAGTACTATCTACTAGAGCAGCAGTGAGTTTGGCAGCAGCTTAGTGAAGAACAATGGCACCGAATTTATTATAGTACAATGGGCAAAGTACCTACAGAACAAATTGTTGTGTTGACCGTATAAAGGTGTCGCACTAATTAATTAATTGTATTGAACTGTAGATAATGAAAATTCTTTACAATTACAAGTAAGAATCATAAGTAAGTAAGAAGGATAAAGTTAACTATTTTTAAATTGACTTCTATTAATATATTTGTTAATTAAAAGCTATATACTGACATAGTACTTTAGTACTACATTAGTAGTCGTTAAACTACGACAAAGGCCTTAGGCTGATCGAAACCTCTTGCTGAGGTCCTTTGATCCGTTTTACGAAGCTACAATCTACAAATTCAAATTAATTTTTAAATTGATTAGCTGTCTTGAACTAGAGTAGCTTATTAGACTAATCTAAACCTCTATTCTCCTAATTTCATGAATCTAACAACAAGTGCAATCAGCTGATCGAAAGGGCATCGGATAGTGACCAAAGTACTTGAACAGTAACGAAGCCTTTTGTACAAGTAACGTAACCTTGTGAATTTACTACTGGCATTGTGTTTCGTTCCGTTGATGCTTTCCTTCCAGCGAGCTTGCACACTACCTACATTATGTAAGCAATCGGACCGACTAGTGGCCGACTGTATGTTGGTAGTTTGTAACGTATATTTCAAACGATTTTAAATTGCAGATTCATCACACGGTTGCATACTTAACCGCATATTATCAGTCATTCAAAAATGAATGAATGATAATATGCGTCATTTTAAAATTTGAAATACAATACAACACATTCTTTATAGCACACAAAATATATCAACATCCTTATTGCTGCAGTTTCTTGTAGCAACCCAACAAAGCAAAGTTTGGATTTTTAGTATTAGACACAAGAAGTTCATTGTCCATGTTGTTTTATTTTAAATCAATGAACCTGTCATAGATTGTTTTGCGTCGCTTCATAGAATTTTAACGTCTTTCTCTAAAAAGTTGGCCACCGATTGTTTGTCGTGTGCGCGCGCTCTTATTGTTATTTATCGATGTCTCAGCTTATGAACCATTCGCCCCAGTTTCCAGGACGTTGAGAACGAAAGTCGGAAAATTCTAGACGATAATAGTCCAAGTTTGAAAGTGATGCAGCGAACTTCACAATGTCGTTTGATTCACCCAGTGAATCAGAGCACACATTCTTGCAGACTATTTCGGTGGAACACATTTATAGCTTAGTGAATTGAAATGTGGGGAAACTCCTAAGTCAAGGTTGGCACGGCATTGGCAAGACGTCTTGTCTTTATTGCTTTACACGCACGCGCAAAAAACATCAACACGCTGACTTCACTCTTCCACGCGAATATGCGTCATCTGTTCGTGGTTGTTCAAATTGTTGCTAATTGATTTAGTTAGCTCTGCCAAAACTATTTGATCATCGTTTATTTCTTACGTCTTGTAAAGTGTTTGATATTTCTTGTTTTGTGTAACGTTAATTTTTTTGGAATGACCTCACTAGTTGTTTCGGCATATATGTCATAGAAACATACACATAGTTTGAACGATACCTGACCCGGGTCAGGTATGTTCCACGATGTCGCGGAGCTTAAGAAATAAAGAAGAAGATGATACCTCAAGATCCCGATGTGCGCGAACTGGCGACGGCCCGTGCTTCAGGAAAGAAGGAAGATGAGGATGGGGTGGGTGGAAAGAACAATATGAAAGAAGTCACGGCCTACATGCCGCGCCGCTGCAGCCCTCGCCCTCCTGGTAGGGCGGCTTACACACCCAAGATCACTACCACTATTACACTATACGCGCGCTGCTACGTGGTTATGTTTATTCTGAACAGACGAAATTTAATACAGGAACAAAATATCTCGCAAACTTAACACATAGCCTTACCGAGGCTTAAAGCAATCCACTAAACAAGAGAGGAATCGTCGGAAATATCCCGATGCAATGCGATTTCCTTTTTATCACCGAAAAAACATCTATATGGCGAGGCCAAAGCCTTCCGAAAATGTCAATTGAAGTGTCAAAGTGACAGATCTTTCTTTTATGTTGCCTCCGCCAAGGGTTGCCATATCAAAGAAAAAACCACCGATTGGTCCCGAACATAGTTTGTGTCGTTAGATCCTGAAATATTATAAATTGACTTAAAAGTAGTCTTTTTATTTTTAATGCATCATGTTCTTTTCGTAAAGTTTGAAATACATTTCTTCAAGACAGTTTCTTCGATTGTTCGATAGTTTTCAGAAACTCGTTTACTCTTTACCAGCTCCGCATGTGAAGCAAAAGTTTTATTTGTTTTGGACTTATCGACAGCTTCAGATGATTGAGCGTCGCGACGTCGTTCCCAGAATCATTTACAATATTAATAGTCATGCATACTACCCACTGTTTTATTTTGAATAGTTGGGATAAGTAAACTTTCTACCCTCTTTCTGATGGTTATTTATATTTCTCATAAATCTGAGTCGTGTTAAATTTTGTCAAAACTTACGAAGATCATTTAGGACCTGTCGCTTACGTTTCAATATGTTACTTACTACAATATCGTTTATTCATTTATTTTACAGTTTATACTCAAATCGAAATCATCCGCATTAGTCCGTGTCATTCATTGATGCCTCTACCATATCACTGAGATTGATAACTGAAGGGTTCTGCTTATCCAGTTGCTACCATGCATTCTGCGCTATATCTACAGTTGTAAGGTTATAATATAAATCATCAATTGCACTTTCTGTTGTTTGTTGCAGTACTAATTTATCATCAAGTGCCAGCCAACCAATCGCAGCAATGTAATTAGATCTAGAGACGTTTATGTTCCGATACATTACAAAATATTGTTTTTGTTTATGATTCAAAAGTGCAGTCTACTACCTGCAGCTTTGCTCGACTTCTCTCAAACGTTTCGCTTAGAAAAGTTGAATGTTTTCTGGAACATTTCGTCACCGTGACCTCTCGCTCAAAAGTTGGACGTTTGCCGAAACAGACGCGTGACTTGATATCAATACCACAGTAGGTACAGTAAGCCGCACTCTTTTGATACTATAGTTTCAGGATAGAATGATTTGCCGTAGCGCACCTGAAAGCTCTCAATAGACTACGCTCCCAGGTCGGCAGATCAAAGGAAAACATGTGCAAATGAACACCTCCACATCACAAAACATCTGCATTTGTGGTGCGTCCCCCCAGAGCATGACCCATTCATTTGTCTGTTTGTCTCTAGTGTAGTGCCCCGTCTCTTGCTCTCTTTAGGAATTATATGACGCCTCCGGAAACGCCGTGTTGCTCAATTTTGGGTGAAAAAGATATAAAATAGTTACCATTGACATGATAAGTAAAATAAAGACGAATAATGTTGAACTATTTAAGATTTATCTAATTCCTAAATAAATATTTCAAAATAATTATTCACTTATGAAACTTCATTCGTTTGCCGTGGCAATAGGTATGCAATTTTGCAGTTCAGTGTACATCGTATTGTGTCAATACTGAATGCTGTTTCGTGAGTCATGGCATGAGTGGTGACATCCCACGCACTAGCTGTAACTGCCAATGTGGATTAATACGCCTATTTTTCACTGTTTACCAACATTAGACTTAAATTTAAAAAAAAAACAATGGTCCATGAGGTCGACAAAACTCGACAACCTACCTCATAAACCCTAGTGCAGAAATATTGAGCCGCTAGCATGACTTGGCTCATGTTACGATTATTTTCGTAGATATTAATGTGCTTTTCGATTAATTAATAGTAAATAGTATAGATTCTTAAGAGGCGACTTAGGGACTACACATTGAACAGGGAACGGGCAGCAGCGCTCTCTGATACAGTAACCTTTTAATCTGCGATCTCCAACCCGCCGGCCAAGCGTGGAGATTATGGCAAAACCAAACACTTTAGTGGAGGAGGCTCATAGTCCAGCAGTGGACTGTAAGCCGTAGTAGTGTGGATTTGTCGACATTACATTCCGCACTATGAAAAAGAAGAGTGAAGATTTTAAAACACAACTGAATATAAGGCCATGCCACGACTGCCCTTTCAATATAAATTAAAGCATAAAGATGTAACGAGGCATTCGTCCTCTTTCCTGTTTTATGACTGGCAACCTTTCTTGCTGGCAGTTTTATCTTTCATTTTGAATTCATTTTCAAATTTAGATTTCTTAAGTTTCGATTTTGTCTTTTTTCTGCTAAATTCTTCACTTCATGTCCTGATCTCCAACAGTGAAAAGCTTATCCATGTTATTATTTTTCCAGTTTTATAATATATAAATACCTTTTCTTCGGACTGTGCCCTGGTTATTGCCACACTTTATATTATTAACGTCGTTTCTTCGTGTGGTGCTCGGCAGCTCCGTGGCGGCTGCTGGGCCGCAAAGATATTGATTGACAGTGATCCATACAGTGATCATTCACTGTTAATTTTATACAAAACAGCGCTTTGCAGCAAATCATTAAAACTTCCTACTACCATCTTCCGAAGCTGTAACGGACATACACTGTTTCTTCTGTTTATGGACCATTTGGACGCAACAGTTTGGTGGTTCATCAGCAATCTGGAGCGTTCTGGCGAGGGCTGGTTCGATCCGGTTCCTCATTGCTCGGGCGCAGGGATCATTACAACTTTGTTTGTTTGTTCTCCTTCCTGGTCTGTTTCAGCGCCCGAAGCGAATAAGGAAACGTTGTGTTTATAACTGGAATACTACTTGTGCGTGGGAGATAAATCAGAATATAGTTGTAAATGTTTTACATACTGTTGCACCACGCTTATCAACTTTTCATTACAATTATGGTGTTTTTCCTCGTGTAAAACTTATTATTGGTATCTACAAAGTTCAAGGGTTATCTACATGTCCAATGTCGTAGTTTCAAGTTCGTGCCCTCTATATTACGCACTTTGATAGACATAGCACTTAGGTCCATCGGGGAAAAGTCCAATGTCGTCCTGAATTTTTTGATCTTTTAAAATCAAAGCTATGTAAGGTCTTTTATCAGCATCTGACAATGGCGGACGTGTCTTCGTTTTAATTTTTTAATTTTAGTTTATTGAAGTATTTAGTGAATAATTTCGATAGTGTATTATCCAGTGAATGTTTCGGGACTATAAACTTTAATAGAACAATTGAATCGCTTACACTTTGCTGACATTTTTAGATGATGCCAAGAGGGCTCGTGGTGGCTTCAGTAATTGTACTATCACATTACTGAGCCCAATTCGCCGAATAATCATCCAAGGATATATATCTTAAACCAACAAATATAACTCGAGACTGGCGAAATACGTCTACATAGGATGTGTCGCCATTAGTTAGGAAGAAGAAAAAAAAATCCTATGTAAATACCAACCATAGAAAAGATACATATACCCGTTTTCTCGTAGATAGATTTGTATAACAAATGAGCTTATAACCGACTTCAGTATAATATATTAGTTAAAACTAAAATTTTCACGTCATTTACGACGCGTACAATATATTCTAATGATAGCCTCAGAATAAACAGGATGTATTTGATTGAAATCAGCTCGTCGAAGAATGCCGAGCGCGTAAATTCTAAATTTGAGAGACTGTTACGGTTGGTCATAGCGATGTTGTCAACATGCCAGTTCCGTGCCAAGAAGACGAACGAACACTTTTTAAAAGAAATAATTAAAAGAGTGTTGAATGGTAAGAAACTTGACCTACCCATTGTCCTTATAAAGTAAAAAAGTTATACTTAAACTGAAGTATAACTGTATATTGTATTTTTTTACATGGGCTGCCTCTTTGAAAGCCTCTTTGTTGGTTTCTACAATTTTTTGCCGGAAACAATAAAAACTAATTAAACAATCGCCATTTTTATTTGAGTTTTTTTTTCACGCAAGAAAATGTTGAAAAACAAGGAAAACGATCGTTTTGTTTAGTTTTTTTAAAAACCCAAGGACGACAATGATTTTTCTTGATGTGCTCGTAAATTGATTTAGTTAGATCGATATTAAAAACTACCTGCAACTAAAACTGTAGTATTTTATAACCCTGTTTAGTATTAGCTATAATTGAACCCGACAGCCAATTACGCGAACAGTAAACATCGTATTCCATTGCCGGTCGTAACTCAATTTGTGAAACGATTCGTTTACAGACGCAGAGGTGTACTCATCTGGCGTGTTTGTTTATTACGCTTTCCAGGGATTACTTGATCCAGAATAGATCTATGCATTGGAATTTGGAAACAACAAGATTAGTTTTCTTTTCTAGTGTTCATTGTTTTTGGAGTTTATACCACTTTCATTCTGTATGTAATGTTACACAATACACAGCTAAATAAAATAAATGTGTGAGGATATGAACTCGTGCATTATTGATCAAAATATCAACATCTTGATGAAAAAAATTTCACTGTTTGTCTGATAGCTAACCAACCATAAATGAACAAATGGTAAATATTCGAGACAAAACGAAGATATTATTATAAATAGAAACAAGCGTGTAGTGAAGCTCATTAAACGCTAACCTGGAAGATTCCAGGACAATCAAGATGAAGCAGCGTTGAGCTTCGCGTGACAGACAAATCATATTATGTCCCACGCACTTGTTGTCAGTAATGATCACGCACGATTCACTACGACGCAGCCTGGAAAAGATACTTATGAATTCTTTGCTAGTCTTATCAAGATTAGTGTTCTGTAAATATGAGGACCAAATATTTCCATGTCACTATAGCTTACCTATAATATTACGACCTCACCGAAGGGTGCCTACTCAAAGCGATACCGAACTATGTATGAAACAAATAACAATTTAGTCGACCACGCACGCGAATTTATTCTTTATTTATTTTATTTTTTGTGTTTCCTTCTAATATTTTCTTAAATATCTTTCCCACTCAGGGTATGCATGTGCTCTGCGTTTTAGAACTCTTTTACGAGTACTCTCTTTATTGATAAATACATTATGCTAGTTGCGTGGTAGGCAGAAACCGTAATGTTGACACTGTCAATGTTGACACCACGTGGAGTGACACGATGTGAACGGAACTACTGTAAACAAAGACTACACGCCGCGTCCACAATATCACATCAGTTACGCTTTTTACTTTAAAAATTAAATTTTATTTATCTTAGATACGACCAGACGCAGACGGAGTAAATAAAAAAAAAATATCTTACAAAGATAATTACATACGTGTAATTTACTTAAGTTGAACTAATTAAGACGACGCCTGCTATGCAACTACTTACGTAGGTGGAGCGTGCTAAGACTGCCGTGCGGGTAAACCCGCCTCGTAGGTGCATGGTTTCCTAATGTGACTGCGCGGCCCCTACGTCGTAGGTGCGCTGTTACCAAATTCCTCGAACGTATGCGGCGCACCTACCGAGGCGGGTGGACGCGCATGGCTGTATTATTGCGTTTTTTTTTCAGCAGCCAAAATTAATTCTTAACTTTCACATATTGATCGTTCCGAACTTAAAAACATTCTTAGTAATGTTAAAGGACCGTCCCACTTTGTAAGAACGGAAAGGAACTATAACTGAATTTCCCGCGACACGGACAGTCCCCAGGTGGCGTGTCTGCATGTCCAGTACGCAACACGATGCACTTAGAACAAAATGGACGATGCACTTCCTTTGGACAACCGAGGCTCTTTCACTGACCTAATTTTATTATTCCCTTGTCTTTGTCTTTGAAAAAGTGGAATAGTTGGTGTGGGTTCTGACGATAGTGGATATATAGATAGCAAGACTTATATGGTTGATATCCTTCATCAGCCTAAATTGGTCTTTTATTTGACATACCATAGTCTTCCAAAACTGGCTATCGAGCACATTTAATTATCATTTATTTCATTTATTTATCATTTATTGCTCACAAAATTTAAAATAACAAACATACAACAGATTCCTTCCTTGATTTTTTAATTATCGATTAAAAAATAGATGTTCCAACGTATTACCTTCGCAAATATGGGCCAGAAAACCTTACTTAGGCCTGTTTGCATATCAACAAGTTTTCTATTTTGGGAAACGTTCAAATCCCTTCAGCCTTCAAACTTCATACGATACGAACAAGTTTGACCGAAACTTGTCAGTTTTAAAGTTTGACACCGAAATCTTCGAGGTCTGATTATGATGATAAGGTAATTAGAATAAGCCGTGGATATATTAAATTATGAACGTGAAGTTTTCAGTGAGTTTATATCGTTTTTATCTTATTGTGTGGGTTGTAAGGCCAACGACCGACCTCACACACCCTGGTATCAGAATTAGCTAGTCGTCAAAGGCCTCTGACATGGCTCATGTAACGGGATCTATGTCTTAACGTGTCCTCCGAAGCGTGGAATCATCTTACTTTTCAGACGGTTAGAATTCAATCTTATCTTACGTATCGCGTCCTAAGGTGTCCCACTGCTGAGCGAAGAACTCTGTTCCTTCCACCCTATCCTATTGAGGGCGTTAGTGAGCCTTCGTAATAATGAGAGCCGGAGCTCCATCGCTCGGTCACGGAGGTATCGGTAATTCTAGCAGAGTGCATGCAAAGTGACACGATTTGGGCCATGTGGCATGTGGCCGACGAGGCAATCGGAGCAAGGCCGCAGATGCGCAAGCGTCCAACAAACGGCGGCGTCGGGTGACAACACATGGCTTGTGTCGTCTCGTCACTAGAGAACTGATTTAATTCATGTAGTTTTTTTTATGCTGAAACTAATGTTCTTAAACTACAAACTACAGAACTAGTATTAGACAGTTTTGTTAGTTTTTACGTGATTTTAATCAGACAGGATATTAAGACAGTGACTCGTAATTAAATTATTCATTGTGTTTATAAAAATCTAAATTTAAAACGTTGATTAACATAGGTACATATAATGTAACATTTATTAGCTTCGTAAAATGTTTTAAATTGATTTCATCACACAATGACGTGGTCCCTGTAGCAAACAACTCTTTGAAGAAACTTCACATGCGTCGCAATTTTTTATTTCTTTTATTTATGCAATTTAACAATCCACAAGTCGATTAACTATGAATAATGTGTTACTCGTCAAACAAAACATGTGTACAAACTTGAAAGCATTAACACATTAGCAACAATGTATTGCAACACGACAGATTGTCCGTTCAAACATTTATACTCGTGCGTCGAAGTAATCTAACTAGAATGTAAGCAGTAATGTAATGTGAAACACAAACTGTGTGTCGCTGTTTGTTCTATCGTAGTCGGGGCGAGTTTACTCAGGTCAGTGACCGGTAAACATTTGTGTAGGGTGCAAAGCAAATTCCGTTTCGGCAAATCAAGCGAAAGATAAGCACCATATTCACGCGTAAATCTTTTTTTCGTGATTATTTTTTGTGATTTTGTCTGGTTTTTTTCATTTTCAGAGGTAGGTCTTCGCCACTGATTCTCTGTGAAGTTATGGCGATTTAATATTGGAACGAATTAGATGTTGGTTATTGTTGGCGCAAGGTAGTTTTCTTTCTTACTTCCAAGCTGCATCTCACCGTCTTGAGATATATACTGAAGGGCTCGAGCCTACTCTGCATTATGGCTGGTTTACACGTATTAAGTTGTTTAGTAGTTAACTAAATTTTAACTTAATTTTAAGCAACTTAATGCGTGTAAACAGCGAATTTAGTAGTAAGTTGCAAGTTAAAATTTAGTGTGCAAGTAAACAAGTAGGTTAGAACTTATCCTATTTTTCGGGTAAGTTCGTGGGTGTGGCCTGTCACTTGACACGTTTGGAAAGGCGCGATTTAGTTAATTTTAAGTTAAATGTGAAGTGCGAAGTTAAGTGCGAGTGTTTTATGTTTATTTTTTGGATATATTTTAATATATATTATTATATAGGTATAAAAACATTAATGATTAATATATTATTAATATTAAATATTAATCATTAAAAAAATATATATAATATAAAAAATAATTATTTTATTATACTTTATTTTTTATTTATTATATTTATTACAGATTTGAATTCGCTGTTGATCGTCCATCTTGGGCTAACTACTAAAATTACGTGTAAACACTTACTTAAAATTATGTCGCTTAAAATTTAGTTGCTACTTGACAACTTAATACGTGTAAACCAGCCATTAAGGCGAACAGGCTTAAGTCGGCCACGCTGGTCCCGTACTGATCGACTTCACACGTAACCTTTGATTTTCGGTAGCGTGTAGGTGTCCTTGCGATGTTTTTCTAGTTTCTAAATACATCATGACAATTGATTCATCATAAGACATAGAATATTAGTATTTTGATTCATTAAAAGTCATACAATATTAGAAAGACCTCCGTTACTTGACTGCAATTTGTGCCATTGTCCTTACAGCACCACAGCAACCTGTCACCCTGACACTGGTCCTTGATGACATCACACACGTGTGTGCTGACGTCACTCGCGTCTGAGCTAACGGGATTAGTGTAATGTACCAGCTTATACCGCACAAGGCCATCTGCCCACTAATTATGCCTACACTATCTACCCCACTTATACTTGTATGTGTAAACTGATATAGATAGAAAAGCTGCATGACCTAGGTAGGAGCTATCTACTTGAGATGAGATCTTCCTCTTCTTATTAAATTTAGGTTAAATACTTAATTGTCGTAAAACAACTTATGTTAACTACCGGTGATTGATAGATAGATACAATTTTAATTGCTGTTAAAGTAATAATGTTTTGTCCCAAGTTCGGCCCAAACGCAGCAATGTAATTCGAATTAGTTACTAGATGTAGAGAGGTGTAACCGCGTTAATTTATCTCAATCCGTGGTCTCAACAGTCAAACAGAGCGAACTTCTATTAACTTGAACTAAGAACACAGTAACTATAAAAATCCTATGAGAAATATGATATGACGTTCCGCCGTGCTATAATCGTTTTCATATTTCTTTGTTTGATTTGTAAGAATTATTCTAATACAAAATGCAAAATGAATCGCAGACTTGATTTTTACGAATTTTATTTCGGTCTGTTTTCTAGTAGAGTTTAAAATAATACAATAGGGGAATTACAAATACAAATTTCTTAGTTTCTGCTATCGAACACTAAAATATTTTTAGCTCTATCTTTAAAATTGACCGAGTTATAAAGGTTTGAAATTCAAGATTAGACAGAGAGGCACATACCCACTTGTGACGTCATTTGTTAGTAGCGCCATATAATTTCCATACAAAAATTCGTTTTTCACCCGATTTTTTTTTCTTCACGAATCGTCTGGTATTAATCTATATTTTAAAAAGTAATTCATAAAATATGATAAATTTAGGAACAGTCCGATCCCCTATTTTCCATCTGCAAAAAGCACTGACCATAATAAACAAAATGTTTTGAATTACGTGGTTATGACGTCACAGTGCCCACAACTTCCGTGAACTTCGGCCGCAGCGTGTGGGATGTGACGTCATGCATGTTTCAGTAATGCCAGGTGGATGCCGTTCCCCTGCGTGCTTCTTCGGCGGCATCAGGTTCGACGTCATAGTAATAATGTTTCAAATTCCAACCAACCGACTGATATACTCGCACGCTCACATCCATAATGGAACGAACAGAGCCTTCAGAAGTGAAGGTGCAGTGATTGATGAATAATAGCATGAATATTCGATAAAATTTGTATTTTCTTTCAGTGCTTTTGTAACCCAAAAAGAGACTAGGCCGTTTTTAGTAATGATGATGTTAGTGATTCCTGTAGAAAAGATTGGGCAGTCGGAATAACCCAGTTAAGTTTTCAAGCCGCTAAATAAAAGCAACGTCCAACGGCTTAACCTGCTGGTCACCCATCCACGACCTGGCCATACTTGCTCAATTTTCGTGGTCGTAAAGCGTCAGCAATGATGTATGTAATAAACGTCCGGAAAACCATACAAAACAAACAGAACGGACCGTTACCAGAAGTGGGATCGTAAAAAAAAAATACTTGCTCCGGTGATTCATTTTTCCTGAAATATTTCAGCAGCGGGGCGAAGCAATACAAAATGTTTACTTTGTTTTAGTTGTAACAGCAGGGCTCAATCGTTGGCGTTTGGCAATTGGCACATGAAAGAGAATTGCTCCTTTTGAAGTTCGCCGGTTTCTGCTTTGTCAATTTTTTGGTTCTAAAATGCATTTGTTATTAATAAAAGTTTGAAGATTTTCGTGGTTGTTCACTAACATTGTCACAATTTTCGGGTTTGTTACCACGGTTATTTTTAATATTGTTACCTCGATATTTCGGAACTGCAACGGTTGCACGCTCCTTGGTTACATGGTTGTTATTAAGTTTGTACAAATTCATCGTTCAAATATCTGCGCGGACGGAAATCGAAGCCGGTACTTCCAACACAAAACAAAGACGCACTGCCCATGAATTTTAAAAAATGTTGACGCGAAATAGTGGCCCAGCTGTCCACAAAGGGTCCTGAATGAAAGAAAACATCACGAGGAAACCTGCATACATCTGCGATGAAATTCAAAGGTTGTGAATGAAGTAGACCAATCCGCACTGGGCCAGCGTGGTTGATTACGGCCTGATCGCCCTAACTCAGGTTAAGTTAGAGCCGAGCCCCTCAGTGGGGACTTATACAATAAACATGTTTACTTAAATAGATTTAGAGGTAGCGCAAGGTTGCACATTACACCACAAAATGCAAGAAAATAACAAATACAGCCCAGGAACAAACAGAAATTAGTACACAAATGTAGTTTCCGTTATAAATACGGCGGGTGGTTCAGCCCACTTTTCCAGAGCTTTTTCAAATCAGTTTGTATGAAAAGTCATCAAATATAAATTTATATCTTACTTGCTGACCCGACAGACGTTGTCCTGCCATTTTTCACAACATCTACCCTACACCTATCATTGACCATTTTTTGTTAAAAAACTAAATTGCCGTTTTTGTTTTGTCACTTATTATTTATGTTTCTCACCGTTTAAACCTTCCCTGAACTTCCACAAATATTTCAAGATCCAAATTAGCCAAATCGGTCCAGCCATTCTCGAGTTTTAGCGAGACAAACGAACAGCAATTCATTTATTTATATATATATATATATAGGTATAGATGTGTTACCAGCTTAGGCCATCCCACGCCGCCGTTCTTCTTATTGTTTGGGCACCACTTGCGAACCCGCTTCTTTGAGGCAAATCTATTAACTCGCACATCACCAACGACTTCTATAGTCTTGAAGAGTAACTACGCTTCAAACTTGACCCCACCAAATGAATACCAAAGAAAGCTAAACTATACCATACGACATTCGAATACGCGGTACAATGATGTTTTATATGACTCGGTTTGTAAGAACGTCGAAAGTAAGCTTCAATGTACAGCAGCGACATCATCTGCCTGTCTTTGGTCGTCGTCGTCTGTCTAAATTATTAGGTGCCATGTTTTAGCGGGCTTTGTTAGACGGTTACTCTTCTAGACTATAATAGATAATTCATTATAAATGTAAATAGTGCATCCAGTAGGAGGTCAACCCACACTATGAGTTTATTACCAGGATCCGAGTTATCCTTCTCTTGGAGAAACCAAGGTTTTACCAATTTGCATGGATTATATATAATTACATAATGTAAACTAATAAATCTGAGTAAATATAGCCTGTATATTCATAGGTTATAAAGATTGACGCTTCCTTCCTCTCCAAACAGGAGAAACTAAAATGTACATACATTTAGTTACAATTATGTTGTTTACATACATTTATGGGCCATTTATTTTACATGCAAACGTAAAGTTATGATTGCGTAATACCTTGATTACCCATTACCTTATTAATTTTTTTTATAAATACTAATAGTGAGTTTTATTTTTAATACTGACTGTAGTACGCGTCAGTACAAAGAGCACTGACGAAGTGGGTACAGTGACGCACGAAAGTGCTCTCCCATTGTTTATATGTTATCATTACACTCGTAATAGTGGTTTTGTGTTATCCTCTATGCAATATATTACATACTACAGCACATCACACTAATATTATAAATGTGAAAATATATTTGGATGTTGGTTCCACCTTCACGCTTAAAGTACTTAGTTACTTACTGTAAGGATTTGTATGAAATTTGGAATGGAGAAGCCGCGACGAACCGTTAGTTTGACATAATATATTTTATCCACCGACCAAGGGCGCATTCCGAATCAGACTTTCAGCGCCGTCAACGATCAAAAAAGTAATAAAACGTATGAGTTTTGCTTGCTGAGAGTAATTCGCGATTTCAGCGCGTCTCGGAACGCAGGGCAAGTGATTCGGTTTTAGTCTATGCACCTCAAAGTGATGAATTAGTTCATGGGTCTGTTGTAACATAGACTGCGCAGCTAAGCACATTTTAATGTGCGAATATTCATACAAACTTAATTATTCACGTACGCACTAATCGAAATATAAATACGACCCTCTCAAAACCCGGCGCGTGTCGCAAAATATGCTACAACTGCATTATCCTAGTTAAAGTCGGGGGATATCTATATTTTTTTTCAGGTGTTTACTCTCTTTTGCACGTTGAAATAGCACAGACTACAATATTTATAATTAATATTGTAATTGTGAAGTGGCGTTGCGCTTTGTGCTTTTGTAATTTATCTCGGATTTCACACACACATTTGACGGGTGTGCAATTAATGAGCGCCTCGTTAGCGGACCGAGTGCCGTCTGGGCCCTCGAGCATTCAATGAGATCACGAATATTCCTACGTGTTTTGTTCACATTTATATTTTGATAAAATTTTGAACACTTTGCGACTTACTTTTCAGAAAATCATCAAATAATGTAAATTAGACAGATAGATAAATACTTTATTGTAACACTTGACACAAATATAACAATTCACAGAAGATGAATTGACTTAAAAAAAAACAACAACAAAAATACATTCTGTATTATAAAGTTCTAATCAAGCTGACTCGAGAAGCTTAGGCAAAAGTGTATGTGTGACTGATTGTAAAAGAATGGCTTACAAGTTTTCATGCCATGACAAAATTTCTAAAATATTTTATACATAAACATAACGAGCGCTTGTTGGTGTTATCAGTTCATAGACGTCCCCACTGAGGAGCAACAATTTAAAATGAAAATATCTGTTTTGATTGTAGCTTTTCTTTGCAGTGTAACCTATTTGGTCTGATCGATCAGCTGTTTCTCGGTCAGGCTGATACTTTGTCATTAAAATTATAAAATGTTTGCGTTCTATTGGAAGTATTGCAAATCATTGTTGTGTTGGAGATATCTATCCATCAAAATGAGTAGGGGTGTGTGAATGTATGTAAGGGGGGTATGGCAGATGGTAGACCCTCGTCTGATGTGTGGAGTCAACGGACTGTGAAGCGCCGGATGGTAAATAATGAGCGAATTAATGTGGTGCGATATTGTATTTTGGATTTGGATATTTTTATATCTGTATGTGTAAGCTGTATTTAAGCCGATTTGCAAGCCGATTTGCACGTAGATTGAACATAACATCATCTGAACGTAAGTCGAATTAATCTTTTATTCTATATTTATCTATTTATGGCCAAGACTAACGCATATTTTAGTCTTCAGCATTAACTAAAATTCTAATCAAGCTGCGATGCAGAGATGCGAGTGCGATGGAAGAGCTATGCTCGGAGTCTCACTACGTGATCGAATCAGAAATGAGGAGATACGTAGAAAGACCAATGTCATCGACATAGCTTTCAGGATAAGTAAGTTGAAGTGGCAATGGGCAGGCCATATAGCACGACGAACTAATAACCGATGGGGAAGAAAGGTTCTCGAATGGCGACCACAGGCCGGAGGGCGTAGTGTTGGACGGCCTCCCACAAGGTGGACAGATGACTTGGTGAAAGTTGCTGGGCGCCGGTGGATGCAAGTAGCGCAGGACCGTTCACGGTGGAAACTATGTTCAGCAGTGGACGTCTTCCGGCTGAGATGATGATGATGATGATTAACTAAAATAGCCCAAAGTTTGAGCAAAATTTACCGAATAGGTTTTCTTGATCACTATTCTTTGTTTATTGAATTAAATTCAAACGACTGTTTTCTAGACTTTAAAGCAGATCCTTTTCTTTTGTTTTGATAATGTAGGTACAAAGATTGGTTCATAATAAGTGCCTACATGATTTGTCAGTCAGAGGTTAATTATCTTGATAGAGTTGTAAATATAAATCTATGTTCAATTACACTGTAGTCTGTCTGTACTCTACAGATTTATGGAGGGCTTTCAATCTCGTGAAAGTAAATGGCTGCTATTAATTTAATAGACTGTTGGCTAAAGAGAAGGGCTGGCTAATTTACGGACACTTTCTGAAAAAGAAAAAATACATATTAGACTTGGTTCTGGTAAGTGATTGGTCATAATTGCTGTAAGTGTGTTCACAAACAAAAAACAAAACAAACAAAAACAAAAAAAAAACATTGTCGCACTTGATTCAAGTAATCATTAGGTCCGCTACTTTAAATTTCAAAGAAAATTTTATGTTTTTAATTTTAAATACACAAATACATAATTATAATTATTTCTTTTTGTATTAATAGTTTACAGAACTGAAGTTGTTTGAACTAAGTTTACTTTGTGGTTTACATGTCAGTTGTACGGTCGATAATTTTTTATTGAACTGTGTTATTAAAATAACACAGTTCAATAAAAAATTATCTAAAGATACATGCGATGATTCATTCATACATGGAGCAATGCTCTATTAATAAGTACTTTTGTTGAAATGCATGTCGTATCGATTTATTGGAGCAAAAGCATGTTTAGAGAATGCTTTTTAATCGTACAGAAATTAACTAGACAATTTTTTTAACTTTTCTGTTGTAAAAGTTGATTTAACTAGTTATTACTTTATTTTAAGTTTTTTTTTTTTTATTATAATGTTTATAACATACACATGCACAATGTCAGTCAAAAATACCTCCCCGGGTCATACCCGCCGCAAAGGTGCCCATGACACTCGCTGCGTTGCCACGTTGAATGGCAATGGACAACCTTTGCGCCAGGTAGGAACCGGAGCGGGCGTCAAAACCCCTCTCTCTGAGTCTGCGACCAACTTCGGCAACAAAAGTCAAAGCCTCTGATCCCCAGCCTTATTTTAAGTTAGGATGGATTCTCGGGTTGAATACGTGGGACAACTACTAAGGAAAATTCGGAAAGGGGAGCAACCAAAATGGGCTTAACTTTGAACAGCCATTTCAAAAAAATATTAAATCACGAAACATTTTGAAATAATATATAATGAATTCAGCTGCCTATATGGGAGTATCAAATTAAATATAAAAAAAATAATGTTTTGTAAGACTTTCAATCGATTGATAACGCCAACACTAGTGTACCAAATACATTCTGACGAAAGTAATAAGATCCTGATTTTTTAATTTGGTACTAAAATTCCAACATTTTTGAGAAATCTTTATTGCAGACAACTCAAAACAGTCAATATTATAATAATATTTGTATGTTCATATTGAAGCCCAGAGGTCAAACATTTTGGTTGCTCCCCTTTATACTGGCTTGTCTATCTATGTATCTATCTATCTATATTAATAGGCCACAGGTTACTACTACATAGAAGGTTAGTTTACAATTATTCTTAATAATAGTTACTTAAGTTAATGACGTTTTTTGAAATTTTATATTCTTTGTATACTGAAGGATCTTCAACCGTGGGTAAGATTTCATCTGAAAAGCGGTTATTTCTCAAGATTATCGCTTGCTGCTTGGCTGAATTCTAATTAGTTTTTTAGTTGGGTGATCTTGGTTGCAAACGATTTTAAACTGATATTAACCTTTCCTTCTTAGCTATTAATTTTAACGACGTTAACATAGCATCCGCTGGGGTTAATCACTAATTAAAATAATAAAACTGACTATGTTCGTGTTGAACAAAAATATCCCTATATTTCAAAAATTAAAAAAGAAAAAGCCAAGCCTTTTTAAATTTTTAAAGTTATAAAGTTACGAAATCTCCCTTTTTAAAAGGGTATTTATAGAGGTATGCCTAAGTGGCAAATGGCGTCAAGTTTAACCTCGAGCATTCCGCTGACCCGGAATATTGAAGAGATATTGAACAAAGGAAGTGCGTGTCCCAAACGCTGACCAGTTGCTCTCTAGGGCACTTCCGCCCGGCGGCGCTCGTTAGCTGGCGCCCGAACTGGGACAGCGGCCTCACTCTCCAAAAAACGCGACTCAGATACATAGCTTAAACATCGTCATTAATAAATTAAAATATTGAAGAGATATCGAACAAAGGAAGTGGGTGTCCCCAAACGCTGACCAGTTGCTCTCTAGAGCACTTCCATTTGGCGCTCGTTAGTTGGCGCCCGAACTGGGACAGTGGCCTCACTCTCCAAACAACGTGAAACACATATCGTAACATCGACATTGATTAAGTAAAATATTAAAGATATTTTAAACGAAAGAAATGCGTACCTCCAAATGGTAACCGTTGGTCTCCAAGGTACTTCCGGCCGGAGCTCGTTAGTTGGCGCCCGAATCGGGTCAGCGGCCGAGCCCTCCATTCAAAGTGGATTACCGTTTAGCGGCTTTTAACTGAAACAATTTTCGAGGAAATTGTCCGCTTTGTGATATTAATTATAATTACCGACTGGCATACCGGAAATCTCAACGCGGGCAGGTGACGTCACAAATCCGATCTATAAATTATTTGAAAATATCGATGCATCGTCAAGACCCCGAGCAAAACTCGGTCACCTATGCACTAAACTTTTATTTCAGAACCATAAAGTCCATAATAAGAAAACGTCGGGAGGATGTGTGTTGTGTATGTGATAAAATGCAAACCGGTAGTAATGTAGTACGTTTCTGGCTTTTTTAGTCTCTATAACAGACTTACTATATTACCTATTCCATTTCCATACAGCCAAATGAGTGGCGATTGGCAATCATCGCACGCAACGCACGCATGCGCCGACCACCACCTAATAAGGAGGCACAAGAACACTCTGCTTCGACTGCTTCATTACAATAAAGCTAATTCGGGCAGTTATGCACTAATTTTAAATTTAAGTTAGTCCTTTTCGCCTTTTAAGATAAAAAATGGATAAGAGATAGACATCTCAATTTTCGAGCTGTGAAACACTGAATTTAGACCTATTAGACGCGTCGATTGCACAATTTTAGAGCGGACGCTTAGACTTAAAATTATTAATTTGACAGCTACACCTTATTTTAGGTTATCGTTTGTTTATCTCTCTACTCTTTCATTAGTCGTAAAAGCGAAAAGGATAGATGAACTTTAAAATTGGGATTAGAGTATGACTTTCCGAATTAGCCCCATTATCGGAGTTACGTCCTCGCGGGCTGCGCAATGGCACGGGTTCGATGCACCGGCGCAGGCGACACGAAACGGAAGGAAACTGTGCTCTATTGGCGGTACCTTTTCGGGAATATACGACTACTCGTTATTCGTTACAGTTTACTCCTGGCAACTTACGACTACTCGTTATTCGTTACAGTTTACTCCTGGCAACTTACTGATACTGGAGTGAGGTTGAGCAAGACGGGAAATGATACTCCTATACACCCATTCACAGTGGGTCGGGATAGCTGCCCTTTAACTACTATAGCCCATATTTCGACAGTAATCTTTTGAATGTATGATATTCGTAACTTATAATTCGTTCACTTCAGTGAATAGAATAAGAATAGAATAGAAAGATATTTATTATTAAGTGCTCTTTGAGATGTAAACACCACGGCAAATTCGCGATGGAGTTGAATCCTAAACTTGTTAAAATTCTACAGAAGTTCATATACTTACTTAAAATTTAACAATAAACTCTTTGTCGTGAGTTTCCCTATGATGCGAAGAAAGTTGGACTTCTTCGCTTCCATTATTACGTTGAAACGGCCGCTTCAACTTCAACAAGTCCGCTATCAATGCATGAAGTTAAAAAGTTCCCTCAATAAAAGCCGACTGAACATCCCAGTTCATAAATCCTCAACTAGTTGCAACTATCATTAGTTTGATAGAGAGGTTGTTCTAGTGAGAAAAGGTGATATAAGTATGGAAACGGAAAGAGGGCTCAACCCCTCGGGATCTAGGAAAGAAATTCAAATATGTGTGTGTGGCAAAATAAATGGTTTATGGTTTAAATGCAAACCTTTCCAAAAGAAAAGAAGCCTACATTAAACTACCTGTACATGACACGGGGATATTCATCATCATGGACTTGAACGTACTAACTTTCGTGCTGTCAAACCTAGCATGCTTATCATCGAAAAATGATTTTGGAAAATTTGACTTTGAGTATAGAATTCTTCATAATCATCATCATCATCATCATCATCCATAGTATTTTTATATAAACACTAGCGGCCCGCCCGCGGCTACGCCCGCGTTATGTAAGATTTACCCGTGGGATTAGGACTTGTTCTCGTAAAAAGTATCCTCTGTGTTAATCCAGGTTACAAACTATCTCCATTCCAGTCTTCATCCAAAGCCGTTGAGTATTTTAAGCGTGAAGGCGGAACAAACATCTAAACATCCAAATATATTTTCACATTTATAATATTAGTACGAACTGTGGGCTAAAAAGACCAACAGTTGGGTGCCCCAGAACGCAGCAAGATGTCGTGGTCGGCCCCGCAAGAGGTGGCGAGACGAACTCGCTGCCTACTGTGGCGAGTGGGAAAGTTTGGCCCAGGATCGGGATAAGTGGAAGGAAGCGAGAGAGGCCTTTGCCCTACAGTGGGACACTTCAGGCTAATAATAAAATAACAAATAATAATATTAGTGTGAAGTGTGATAGTGTAATCAAGTGCCTAAATACAAAGTTTCATGGTGTCATCTTCGATAATGATGAACTTCCAAACAAAACTTTCTCAGATTATTTTCCTGTTTTATGGCTAGTTTCTGTAAAATTGTTGGTGCAGTTAATACTAGACAATAAGGATACATTTTCACAAGTTTTAGCTTAGTTTCCTCTTTACTGTATCTTTTAAAGTTAGCAGTATTAAAAGTCGAACTGGCAAGCATCCTTTAGCGAAGTAGTAAGATGCAGCGATAAAAATACTAGAGCAGGGTCGGTTAACGATAATTTGTTACTATTACTTACAAATAGCTGCGCAGTAGCAGCTCTTTAGCTCAGCTCTGCGTAAATAATTTTAAACTAGCGAGTTCCATCTTGATGGCGAATCATTGCAGTAAAATCCACTGCTGTCTTTTATTGAATAAAATATTTGTTACCCAGTCTGCCGGTTTTATTTTGTTCATGGTAAGCTAACGGTTATTCCAAAATTAAAACTACAAAATCTAAAAATACTTTCAAAAGTTGATAAATTCTATTCTTTTTCGCAATGCGTTATGACGACGGGAGGAAAAGTAACAAGAAAATCATAGCAACACAGCTAGCTCAAATATTATTTTTATCAAATTACAATAAGTGCAGTACTTAATGCATGACACGAGTCGTTAAACCGTCAATGTATTGAACATTTGCTCGTCTAAAAGTACCGAGGGTTCTGCACTTGGTAACATGTTCCTAGAAGATACGTAAGTGGGTATTTGGCCTGTATTCAATGCGATTGAGAACAAACAGTTTTCGCCAAATTGCCCGCGATTATTGCAACATAACTCTGCTCTCTCGAGCGTTAAGAAACTATGTAGTTTCAGTGCACAGAAAATTGATTCTCTCTTCAAATTAGAACTACCACCCTATTTAATTCGGGTGGATGTTTCTCCAATTCTTATCGTTGAATTGCCATATAAACCGAAGATGTTTTCGGTATGCCTATAATGTTAACATCTATTATTTTAATTACTAGTAATACTAAATAGATCGTTATTAAGTCGTCGATATAATCGTAGTTATAAATGTTTTCTTATGCTCGTCAACAACCAACAACAACAACAAAGGATTCAAAATGAAAGAAAGAAAATGTCTAACTGACCTTAAATTTTAAGGCTTAAAATTGGGGGCTGCTTTGCGCAAGACAATGAAACGAACCACATCACCCTTCTCTCTCTACTTTGGTTTTACTCTAAAATGTCTACATTAGTCTGTTACCCTATGGTTGCCTGAAAACATCTTGTAGATCCAGCAAAAGGGTCGGACCCGGCGAGCTAGAGAGGCCCTTACAAGGGCTTATTGCGAACACGTGTGCCGTCTCGAGCACCGTGGGAAGATCGGGATTATCCCTAGGCACAAATAGAGGTGATGTTGTTCAGGGGATTGATCGGTTTAACGATAAAACAGATGAAAGTATAAAAACTACGTTGTAAGAATGTTTTGTTTTGTTTTGACTTTGACTTAAAAAGAAAGGAAAACGTTTAATTAACGTGACTAAGAAAAAATTGAGCTCATTTTACTGTTGCTCGATGTTTACTTGGATGATCTAACTGACAGGAAAATATTGGGTTTCCGGGAAACAGATGTGCGCTAATTTTGATTCCCTATATTCCCAGTATCGGTGCGACACACAATGATGGATCGGCGGAAAAAAGTCCTTTTTTCAGAGTTCAACTTTAGGCAGATTTTGTATCATTAATAAATACTACAGTCTTCAACAAACAATGCTATATAATTTTTTTTTATTTTTATTATTGTGTTATTGGTTAAATTAAAGGCTAAAGTCAGACTTTAAAGAAACGTTATTTATTTCTTGAAAAATATGACTTTTTTTGCTTAGTTACACTAGATAACCAGTGTATTTAAAAAAAATATAAAAATAACTGGTAATACTACATACATTAGAGCATCTAAAACTAAATTTATAATTTGAGGAAAGTACTTAGTATTAATGTAGTATCGTTAGAGAACAAAGCATTTTTTTTTTACATAATTTCTTATTTCAATCGACCATATCTAGCTTGCGGCGCTTTCCGGCGGTGTCTTATGTAGTTTACGTGATAGGTACATTCCTATAGATAATTAACAAATCACTTCCAGCTGCTAATATCTGCTAACCTTGTTTTTGTAGTCCTATTAGTAAATGAGCTTCATATTGCCTACATTAAGAATTAATTTTTTTAATGAGGGTAAATTACCTAAAAAAAATAGTAATGGCTATAAAAGGGATAAACTTTTGTTTTATTTTTCATTACTTGTTCATAACCGGTACAGTGATAACAAATTTTACACTAAAATGGCGAATTTTACTATTTCTAACGACAAATTAGCCGAAATTGCTATCGCAAGCGGTCGCGATGTCAATAAGTGCGTTGAAGTTATTAAAAGCAATCATACTGATTTATCGGAGATCATGTTAGTGAAAATAAGTGAACATTTGATCAAAACCTTTTTTCCCAAATTTACAAAAAAGTGGAATGAAGCAGCTCGGAATAAGAAGTTCTTTTTTGCTAAAAATGAAAAATGGCTGTCAGTAAAGTTTACGGTTCTTAATGAAGATATTGCAGCAGGATCATCAAAACGATCTCACAGTGGAAGACCAGAAAAACCTATCGATGAATGTTGTGACCGAGCCAAAAGGTATAAAGTTAAAAAGCTATGCGAAACTGTCCAACCTGAATTAATTGCTGCAGCAGCTAAGAGAATAAGCGATCAATCAACAAGATGTGAAGCATTTAGTGCGGAGAAAGCGTGGGCATTAATGTTAGATGCATCATTAACAAGGCATCAATATGAAATTCTTAGAAAAGCTGCAAAGGAAATTGGATGTGATATTTTTCCAGCTTATCATAATGTCTTAAATGCAAAGAAAGATTGCTATCCTCCTCATATAGATGCAACAGAAAGCTACGCTTACGTAGGTCTTCAAGAATTATTAGATCATACTGTAAAGAGGATATATAAAACAAAAACTGACGATGAATTGGCAAGTATGAGTGAGGAAGTAACACTTTTATCAAAATGGGGTTGCGATGGCTCATCGGGCCACACTGAATACAAACAGTCATTTGTCGAAGATGGTGCTACAGATACCAACATATTTCTAACAACATTAGTTCCGCTCCGTCTTAACAACAAAATAAATAATTCTTTGGTGTATTGGAAAAATGAAACTCCTTCTTCAACCAGGTATTGCAGACCAGTACAGTTTCAGTTCATGAAAGAAACAACGGATGTCAGTAAAAACGAGATCTCAAGAATGGAAAGTGAAATAGCTAATCTAAATCAAACAACGATTTCCATGAACAACAGGATTTTTAGAGTGACTCATGAACTTCATTTAACCATGATCGATGGTAAAATTGCACAAACAATCACAGATACTTCTTCTAATGCAGTGTGCTATATATGCAAGGCGAAGCCGACTGAAATGAATAAGCTGGAACATTTAAAAACAAAAGAAGTAAATACGGACGCTTTTAAAGTAGGCCTTAGTCCGTTACATGCAAGACTGAAATTTATGGAATGTATTTTGCATATTGCCTATAATAAATCGTTTAAAAGCTGGAGAACCAATGCCAACACGCTGCCACTTAAAGAAGAGGAGAAGAAAAAAATACAAGACGAGCTTTTCAAAAGATTGGGAATTAAGGTGGACTTCGTTAAGCAAGGAATGGGCTCGTCGAATGATGGAAACACGTCAAGGAGGTTTTTTGATAATGTGGATATAGTGGCGGAAATTACAGGAGTCGATGAAAGGTTGATTCATCGATTTTCTATAATATTGCAGACAATCAACTCCGGGGCTTCAGTTGACTCAGAAAAGTTCGGGAAGTATTGTGAAGAGACTACAAGACTGTATGTTGGGTTATATGACTGGTACTATATGCCAAATACAGTGCATAAGGTTCTAATGCACGGCAGTCATATAATTTCAGCTGCTGCATTGCCAGTGGGAATGTTATCTGAGGAAGCCCAAGAGGCGCGCAACAAGGACTACCGTCGATACAGATTAAACCATTCTCGAAAATGCTCACGTGAATTGACGAACGAAGATGTTTTTCACATGCTTTTGGCTTCTTCAGATCCGTACACAAATAGTTTAAGGGCTATGCGTAGCCCAAAGCATTTGCCCTTGCATGAAGATGTAAAAGCTTTGCTGCATGGAGGAAATGAAGAATGATCCTCAAACTTAATTTAATGATTTTTATTCCTGTTCATTACTGTGTATGTATTTGTATGCTTTCTTTGTATATATATATTCATTATTGTATATGTCTTAAAAAATGCACAAAAATTAATGATTTAATTTATTTTGTTATTTATTTTTTAGTTTTCTTTCATTTACTGCTTTTCTGATTTTTACGATACTATAATATAACTAAAACATTATGAAAAATATGCTTTCTTATTATTTTATGAACTAATATCCAACATTTATAACATTCCCTTTCTATAAAACAATTATTTCCGCCGCGCCATACAACGTCCACCACTGTGCGACACGACAGGAAATTGGACTGACCCGTTTAGCATTCTGCCGATTAATTAGCGTCTTCCCGGTATTTTTTTATATAGAGATTAAGATTACAGGTCTATTTTTATCTCTGTCGGTGTATGTGACATCTGTGTCGTTTAACGTTATAGGTACCGTTAAATATTGATACATGCAATTACTGTAATCACGCTATTGTCATTTAAATTATTTATCCGATAGGAATCTCAGATTTTTACGGGAAAATATGGGGTTGCCATATACTTACTGGAAATCACACGCCGAATCATGTTCTGTCATCACATCTTTATATTTGAATGTTTGGATGTGTGTTCCACTTTCACGCTTAAAGTACTCAACGGATTGTTTAGTGTTTGTATAACTATTTTTCGCTCACCCATACCTACTGCTGACCTACACTTGCATATTTAAAAAATATCTGATGAAACGTTTTTCCTTGTTTGCAGGGAAGAAGTGCAGAACCACACGGTGCGGTGGAACGCGCAGTTCTCGTTCATGTGCAAGATGTGCGCGAACGCGAACACCGGCGTGCTGGAGCCGGCACTTATGCGCATCTCCGTCAGGAAGGAGTGCAAGGGTAAGTTTAAAGCATTGGTTACACTTTCCTTTCCAGATGCTAAGCTAACTACCGTTCATTGTTGTTACAGTACTAAACTTCTCCAAATCTTATTGTATAGTTTCGGTATCGTCAGATATGTGGATAGTTCTATTGTCTTTCCTGGTATTAGCATGTAATAATAAATACCAACCAACACGATCCCTTTTAAACCTATTATCCGCCTATTAAAAGACCTTCTAACACTGATGATTGTGGTTGATGCACTGGCGTGCGTTTATTGTTATAGGACGCACAACTACATGCAAACATGCATACGCTACCCCTTCCAATAGAGGAAACACAAATTCTTATGTATTCTTATTCTTATTAATTCACATTTGCTATTTGTTTTCCGAGAAGACGTTTGTTTCAAAGTATTAAAGTGATTTCGCGTAATCCGCCCGCATCGAGAACTCTCGACTCGTTTCTGAGATTCCCCATTCAGCAACAGAATCTTCGAGAGCTCCTTATCATACTCGAGCGTGGCTTTTGTTGTAGAGTACTCCGTTCTAAATGCGTATTGAAAATTTTGAGAGTTCTTATTAAGACGGGTCTGCTACTGCTGTTTATGGAAAAGCCATGTTCAGTTCAGTTTGAAAACAGATTTGTGTAACTTGAATTAGTTAGGAGAATGCGCAACAGGCTTCAAGTGTTGCCTTTGTCAGAATTAATGTTTCGAGTTTGATGAGTATTGTTCAAGGTTTCATCAGTTTGCCAAATAGCAATTTCGTGTTTCGTTTTAATGGACAAGAATGAAGATATCGGAATTCACAACCTTGTCCATCATAATTATTATATGGCCTTCTTTGTGCGCTTTTCTCCATTTCTCCATCAAGTAGCTTTTCACCGTCTGTTTATTGAGGTGGGAAAAAATTACCATACTTTTTGAGATAAGTAAAATTACTTTTGCAGCTTCTTAAGTCAAATATTTTTCAAACCATGAATAGGGACATAATTAAATAAACATAAATAGGTAGTTTATTCTCAACGACGACCTACCTAATAACACGGCACGGTATACCATACTATACATATTACATGCATCTTACTTTACTGCCTATTTTTTTATTACTAGTGCAACTTTTCTGCAGCGTAAGAGTTGCCCGTGCGCTGGCTGCATATAAATCAAATCCTTTGCTGCAATTTGCTACAGAAACTTTCATAATAGCTTCATTAATGTTCTTCAAGATATTAAAAGCTGCAAAACATTGAATAACTACTCAAACAGTGTTGTAATACTAAATGTGTACGAGTAAACGCTCAAATCATGTTTCACCTAATTTATTGTTTAAACCTTTACTAAGAGCTTGTTTGCCCAGATTATCCCTGGTTTTTTTACTATTTTTCCTAGCATTACCTGTATCATGAGAAATACGTTTATCTAGAGCTTCTGTTCTTGCCGAGTAGCCAGCGTTTATTTCAGAAAATGTTCTTAATTTTATGTGTTTAATTTCATCGTTTGTGTTTCCAGGTGGCAGATCATTCCAGAAGTTGGGTTTCTGTGACGTGAACCTGGCAGAGTTGGCTGGCTCCGGCGAGACGACGCGGCGCTGTCTGCTGGAGGGCTACGACATCAAGCGGAGACAGGACAACTCCGTGCTCAGGATACGGGTCAAGATGAACATGATCTCAGGAGACCCGCTCTTCAAAGTGTGAGTTCTCTTCCGTTACTGAAGTTTGACTGTCAGCTTCGTAAATCTGGCTTGTCTTGAACCACCCATAATTGCCTGGTTCCCTGGTAATTTCGTATTCCTTAGACATGACGTTTCGTCTTCACTGTTTTACCCAGCCCAGTATGATGAATATTAGTTTCTCGTATATAATATGAATACTTTAGAATGGAAGAATTGTCTCATCAGACATTTTTGAACCACATGAATCTATCTATCGATATAATACGAGAATAACTAAACTTGTGAACACAATCCGTATCGATAACTTTGCTGTGAGCATTAATATTTTGAAATAAACAATTTTTAACTGAAATTTTAATATGAACAAAAAAATTACAATAAAATTTTCATGAACATCCATTTGCATGCTTCCATGGTTTAAATTCCGTTTTGATACATTTTCGAATGAGAGACCAGCAAATCAAAGGCCTAAAACAAATAAGTATTTCTATAAAATCGTTTGCGAAAAAGATTTGTTGCTGCGCTGAGTTACATGTTGCAACGTTGGGTACTCAGCGGCTTTGCGGTTTGCGGTTGAGTCCGCATACCATAAACAGAGATCGTACTCATTACCGCACAAGGAATTAAATAGATCGAAAGCATGCATGAACTCATTTAAGGAATTTATTCTGAGTATTGATTTTATTTTATACATCATCGTCAGCTTTAATGACCTAGAGTTACATAGCGTATCTTATTCGTAACGTCATACTTGAATTATTGTTGGACAGAGTTAAAATTGTGACCTCTTTCATAGTTTACTGTCTTTTCAGCGCAGATTTTCAAAATATACATTAAAAATTACTGGTTTACATAAGTTTTCCCATACATTTTTCTGCGATCTGCTTCGGTTAAATTCCCGTCCAAGTAGGTTTTTTTTTTTTTATTCTTATGTGTCTATGTACTAGGTCTCCAAAAAGGGTATTTGCACTTTTAAATATCAATAAATCGTCTTAATGAGGGTAGATAACAAAAAAAAAAAAAACAATGTCATACGTGGAATTTATTGGAAATTTAGTTGCAATGGATTCGTATCTCTGAGCTCAGCGTGCATTTTGTGTACGAGTTTATTATCAAAACAATAATTCGATAATAACAGCTCGCCGCTTATATCGCGCGCTATTCAATATACGGGACATTTCTTTATCTCCCAGTGCGAATATCATTAGAAAATGGAAGACATTTGAGGCTACAGGGTCAACTTTAAAAAACTTTGATTGCGGACGTCCGAGAGAAATAAGGCTACCTGCAGTTATTCAAGAAGTTCACGAGTCGGTAAGGCAAGATCCCTCACTTTCACTGCGAAAGCGAAGTCAATCCGTAAACATTGCAAAATCAACATTGCACCTGATTTTAAAGAAGGATTTGCATTTACGTGCTTACAAGATTCAATTAGTGCAAGAATTAAAACCGACAGATTATGAACAGCGGCAAAATTTTGTTCAGGAGATGTTTGCGCGCTTTACCAACTTCAACAATGTCTTGTTTAGCGATGAAGCAAATTTCCGTTTAAATGGCCATGTCAATAAACAAAACCGTCGCTATTGGTGTGATAAAAATCCTCGTTATAAGCATATGCGGTCCACTTCACAGCCCTAAGGTGGCAGTGTGGGCAGCAATGTCCGCCAAGGGCATAATCGGCCCCTATTTCTTTGAGGACGGTAGGGGACATGCACTTGCAGTTAACGCGGACAGATATTGTAACATGATTGAAAGTTTTTTTGCACCATCTTTACAGGAATTTAGAGGTTACAATTCGGCAACATTTTTTCAGCAGGACGGTGCCAAATGTCACACGATTAGAAGGTCTATTGAAGCAATGAATGAGTTATTCCCAGAAAGAGTTATCTCAATAAACGGGAACCTTAAATGCCCCCCTAGGAGCCCGGACTTAAGTCCACTTGATAATTTTTTATAGGGTTACCTAAAGAGTAAGGTTTACATAAATAAGCCGTCAACTCTTAGCCAATTGAAAAACAATATTGCAAGTGAAATAACAAAAATCACTAACGTTTTATGTGAACGTGTCTTAGGCAATTTACGGCCACGACTTGAAGAGTGTCAAAATCGTAATGGAAGTCATTTGGACAACATAATTTTTTCGTCGTAAACTTTCCATTGTATGTACTTTTTGCAAATAGTAATAAAATTATGAAATGATATATTTTTCATTTATGATTTTCGTATATAAACTGCCAGCACCCTTTTTGGACACCCAGTATCTTCGTCAGTGTTTCTTCAGGAAACTTTAGAGGGGATCAAAGTCAAAGTCAAAGTCAAAATAATTTATTTCCATAGGATGTTATTACATCACTTAGATCCGTCATTACATTTTTTTTGGGTGAGTTCACTAACACAATGGCGGAATCTGTGGAGAAGAGCTCACCGAAGAAACTCCACAGTCGTCGCATCTTTTGCGTTTCCTTTTTTAAATAAAATATTGTCAATTACAAAATTAACTTTACAGACAGACACATATACACACACACATACACTCACACATAGTTAACTTTAAAAGGTATTATATTCAACGTTTTTCTTTTTATTTTAATGTTGTAACCAATGTTGGAAACATTTACTTTTGTAAACGCGCGCACACAAACCTGCATTATTAAATGTCATTATTGTCGGATCACTGTCTCCCAAGTCACAGGTTTTTACCTAGTTTGGGAGGCAGGGAATATGATAATGCTCAACTTTTAAATGTACATCCTTATTGTTACCTCTTGTTGTATTGTTATAATTGGTTCAATAAATTATTTTATTATTATTTATTATTATTATTATTTTAATGCTTATTACATATCGAAAAAGCCTGCTACTCAAACAATCTATTCCCATGGACACCTATCTTCTAAGTAATCAGATATCCTATAGTAACCTTTTTTATACAATTTCTGTTTTATAATTATTTTAAACTTGTCTAAAGGCAAGTTTTTAATATCAGTAGGGACCTTATTGTAATAGCGTATACAATTGCCTTTAAAAGAATTACTAATTTTATGTAGTCGGCTGACATAAGCAACCAACTTGTCTTTATTTCTAGTATTAAAATTGTGTATATCACTGTGCTTCTGAAAATTACTTATATTTCGTTTTATATACACAAGATTGTCATAGATATATTGAGACACAAATGTCAGAATATTGATTTCTTTAAATTTTTCCCTCAGTGACACTCTAGGCCCTAATCTATAAATTGCACGAACAGCCCGTTTCTGCAAAATAAATATACTATTAGCATTCGCAGCGTGACCCCACAATAAAATACCATAGGTCATTAGACTATGAAAGTAACTGAAGTAGACTAGTCTAGCGGTGTCTACGTCGGTAAGGGCTCTAATTTTTTTAACTGCGAACGCTGCTGAACTCAGTCGGTTCGACAATTTATTTATATGAGAATCCCATTGTAGTTTGGCATCTAAAGTAATGCCCAAAAAGACAGTCGAATCTACAAGGTCCAATTTCTGTCCTTTTATAAATATATCTGTAGTTACCGGTTTCACATTGGGTAATACGAATTTAAACATTTAGTTTTCTTTTCATTAAGTAATAGATTATTAACAGTAAACCAATTCACTATACTAGAGATAGCATTGTTTACGTCGTCATAGTTTGATTGTTGTCTTTTAACTTTAAATATCAAAGAAGTATCATCGGCAAACAATACTAACCCATGTTTTGCTTTAACAAGATAAGGTAAATCATTAATATATACTAAAAACAAGAAAGGTCCAAGAATTGAACCCTGCGGGACGCCCATACTTATTGAAGATCCGGGTGATCTTTTCCCATTAACATCGACCATCTGAACCCTATCTGTTAGATATGACTCCAGAAGGCCAAGAGCCTGATCTTTTACACCATAATGGCGTAGCTTCCTGACAAGAATGTCATGATGGACGCAATCAAAAGCCTTGCATAGATCGCAGAATACACCTATTGCATCCATTGCGTCTTCCCAGGCACCAAAAACATTGTCAATTAGCTCAACACCAGCGTCGGCTGTTGAACGACCCCTTGTGAAACCAAACTGAGCAACATGAATTAAATTATTGACATAAAAATGACTCTGCAATTGATTAAGTATGAGTTTTTCAAATATTTTGCTAAGAGTTGGTAGTATCGATATAGGTCTAAAATTTGTGGGGTCTGATGTACTACCGGCTTTGAATAAAGGTATCACTTTACTTAGTTTCATCAAGTCAGGAAACACACCATTATCTATACATTGATTAAATATGCAACAAAGGTGAGGTGCGATACAATCTATAATGGAACTTATAATTTTTACAGATAGACCATGGACGTCAGCCGTCTTTTTCATTTCCAGGGATTTAAACGCTTTTACAATGTCCTCATTATTTACGTGCCTAAATTTAAAATCTGTTTTACATTCCTCAAAGTTCTGCTTAAGTATAGATTCATTAAGTATAGATCGATGACCTTATCCTTAAAGTGTCTTCTTTCTTTTACAGTCCAGAAAGCAAACAAGACGCACCTGTGGAAGCGGCGGGGGGCGGCGGGGAGCGAGGGGGCGGCGACAGCGGGTCCGAGAGCGCGCCCGCGGCGGAAGATGACTGCGGATCGTCCATCGCTAGTTCAGGCTTCGGCTCGCTCACTAAGAGGAGGAACTACGGTAAGGGTGAACTCTATTTGCTAGACAATAGTTTATTCTGTTAAATTTTAAAGTGTATGGTGCACTGTGACTAGAAGCGACAATACAGTGATGGCAGTGGTTAGAGAACACCTGAAGATCGAGCTTAGAGGCAAACCCATGCGAGCTTGAGTTAATGGGGCAGGTCTATATCGACCAGTGGACCAACGTAGTCTGATAAATATGATCTGATCTGAGTTTAGACTTTTCTTTAAGAAAAAAACTACAATTAGTTGCAGGCAGGCAAATGCAATCTCGCCTGCCGCTTCGTGGAGTATCGCTCTATATAGTACCGTTCCTCTTTTATAATTGTGTATTTTTGCGGTTTCAGAGGGTCACTCGCAGCCGCTGTCGTCGCTACCTTCGTGCGAGCTGCCGTCTCCGGAGCCCGAGGAAGCACCAGTCTCCATCACGGACCACCCTGGTGAGACACCTTTGCATATTAATTGAATAATTTTACTCATAATAATTCGTTGCTTTTTTTAAAACATCGCTATTAATCTCTTATCTCTGCTCTTTTGTTTGCGTTATTAGAAATGAGCGGTACAGAAAATTTAGAGGCTATGCGTCATGACATAATATATGAGCTAGAAAATTTAAGTGGAGGCAAGATATTATTAATTGTGCTCTCGTCAGTGCAGAAAACAACCCTTTGGTCCCTTCTTTAAGCTCCACAGAGCTCGCCTCTAGGATCCATGCAGGCATATCTGTTTCGGGTCGAAGCATTATGTAAAAATAAGACAAGATAGTTATCTGTAGTGTCGATGCGGTGGCTCGTAAATTTTCTGTATTTTCTTTGCCCAATATACAGCCACCATGATTGCATTTTCCGAGCGTACACGAGCTCCTCTAGCGAGCAAGAATCAGGGTAAACAAGCAGGACACGGCAGGTGGGTGGGCCATATCTGGAGTCCCACCGCTCTTGCGCTGAACTTGTTCTTCTGTGTATTTTTCCAAGGCGTCCCTGACATAAATCTGAGTCAGGCAGGAGCTATAAGAATAACGCCGCTGGTGTGTGTTTAATAGAAGACTAGCCCACGAGACTATCAAACCCTGACTATCGAACTTCTTTATAAACTTTCATTTTTTATTTAACACTGACCACAGAATATACCTACAGTATTACTGAACATAGACTGTTGTCAACAGTCACTCACCCCTCCTGCCAATCCGCGCTTCCTTAGTCTTTAGTTTACGACATTTCCTGACGACGATGCAGCTCTATCGCCATCCACACCTCCTTTGTCACGACACGGTGTGCTCCGACGATGACGATTTCTCATATCCTCGCTTCCGCATTGCAGGCCTGACGATAAGCGGTGCCGTGGGCGCAGTGGGCGCGGGGGGCGGAGGTACGTGCGCCGCGTGTCTGCAGCAGCACACGCACTCCAGGAACTCGTCCAGCACGTCTGGGGATATGAGCAGCAAGGTGAGCAGCACTATAAGCGGCGTGTGGCGTGGGGGGCGGGGGTGTTCACGTGCGCCGCGTATCTGCAGCAGCACACGCACTCCAGGAACTCGTCCTGCACGTCCGGGGATATGAGCAGCACTATAAGCGGCGTGTGGCGTGGGGGGCGGGGGTGTTCACGTGCGCCGCGTATCTGCAGCAGCACACGCACTCCAGGAACTATTCTAATACTTCTAGAGATATACGCAGCGCTGTAAGGTGGGCCATGCATGCCAGTTAATCTCTAAGTAACTTAGAGACATACAGAATCAATGGTTTGTTGAGTTTTCTCAAAGAGATCAAGGTAAACACCGTAGATAACGGCAGATCGTTTTCAATATATTTTTTAACTTGAATGCTGGTTTTTCTAATCGACCTAATTCAAAGGTAGGTTTGAGACAGGTACGGGCAACAGAGTTGGTAATAATAACAGCAGTGTTTGAAAATGTGAAAGAAATTGTTATGAAGCGCACTTCACTTATTGTCCTTATTTTTACTTGGTTATTATTCCTGTGTCTGCAATAACGTATATTAATTTATTCATTCATATGTTTTAAAGATTTTTAGGGTAATTAAATAAGCATTGTCTAGCAGTGGACTGCAATAGGCTGATTGATTGATCGATTAAAATAAGCATTGATGGGCAGTTATATTAAAAAGATTGATTCGTGCTCCCCAGGCGAGCGGTTACGGCAGCTCCGTATCGGCTGCGTCTGCGCACTCGCGCCAGAGCTCCGAGGGCGACAGCGCCGGCGACTCCAACCGACCGCATCACAACAGGTACGTACTTCACCCACGTGTGGCTCAGTGCGCGCTCGCCCGGGGTCATGTAATGTAAGGGTTACGTACTAGTGCCCGCTTACGATATAATCTGCTGTATAACAAGGGATGCGGCTATGCGAAAGATAGAGATGCCCTAATACTTTCTTTAACTTCATCAACAGCTCATATACGTCCCCACCGAGGGGCTCGAGCCTATCCTGAACTTTAATTTACTTTTTTATTTATTTTTTCTTCGCATGGCCTCTCTTGTCTAGCGGATTGTATCGTGAGATTAATTAAGTAATCATTCGATTCGTAGATAAATTATCTAATTATTTATCTGTCGCGTCGTCGACATTTACGTCGTCGCATTTCATGATACGTGAAATTATCGGCTGTTTACATAAAATGTTAAACACATACATGAAGCACATTTCGACGACGTAAATGTCGTGAATAAATAAAATAAGATTGTAATATCGTGTGGGGTGTAAGGTCGACGACCGACCCTTCAAACTCTACTGAATAAAATAAGAGTTGGCAGTACATTTGTAACATGTATGTATATTTTTATTTTAGTAACGTTAAACGGGCCTCTGTGCTTATTACTTTTTTAATTTTGCTATTTTAAGACATTATACATTTAATTGATTTTATTACAAATATATTTTGGCTCTTACATTACTTTCGGAAAACTTGTAAATAATGTGACTTCCAGATAATTACAAAATGTGAATAAAAGAGTATGTTAAGTTAAGTGCATACTTATTTGCTTCAATTCAATTAATTTATAATTGTTGTGATGTGTCCTCAAATAGTAACATAACATTCTGTATAAACTTGGAGAGGTGGGATCACAGACCAAATAGCAGGAGAAGACAAAGCTAATGGGATACCTATACAAAAGATTTTTATCTATTTATCTTTTTTTCACTAGAAAACATGTTGTATTTTTAGACACTGGTCCCGGCTATACGATATGAGCTATGTGACTGGACTTTGGCGGCTCAGTTACTCTGACACTAGTTTTGTTACGTCTGGCAATGACCTTACAACCCACACGATGATAAGAAGTCGTCTTATTGTGTTATTTTTGTTATTTCTAACTGTCGTTAATTACGATAAAGGACAAATTAAAAAGCTGTCATTCCGTGCGGTGTTAGCTTGCATTTGAACTCAAGTTATTACAAAGTCTTGCTGCTATATAGTCTGTGGTCCCTAAAAATAACAAACAGTCTGTGTAAACTTGGCAAGTTGCTTGAAGGTGCATTTGGATACAATATAATAGAAATACTACATAATAATAGTAACAATAATAATAATGTTATGATTATAAGGAATGTGAACAGTGGTGTTTGAGATTGTAACGCATCGGTGATAAGTTGCGGTATGATTGGCGTTGCTTACATGTCTCTACGAATATAAGTGTGTGAGGGATTGTTCGTTAGTTAAATAAAACTTTTTACTTAGATCCTCACTAGTAAACATAATGGCGTCTGCATATTTAAAAAAAAATAGGTAAAATAGTATTTAAACAAGTTTTTAGGGACTGGAAAGTCGAAACTTTCAGTATTAATTTGCTGAATAAACGTTTTTCTATTCTATTAAAATATTCAGTAAATTAGAGTATCTATTAACTGCTTCTCTACTTTGCATCGTGCGAAAAAATTGCGCTATCTAAGAGTAATATAATAACTCATACCCGATGTGGCGCCACCTCTTAGTATCATCCATCAGTCATCAATATTGTCATTTACGAGTATAGTACCTGTTTTGACAGAATACTAGAAATTAAAATAATTTTACTTGAATCAATTTTCCTTATTCTTCCTCGTTTCTTTTCATAATTTTCGTTTTATTTTCAACTAAGATAATATTTCAAGTCTTATTTAACTAACAAAACAACCCTTTAAATACACTCGCAACAACGAAGTCTATACAACCGCATGCCAGCGTCGCGAGCCGCTCGTGTGTACAGCCCGGCCCGCTTGTAACCCGTTCGTGTGCGCACGTCACTAACATTACGATTATTTCCGATTTCGGTTCATTGTCGTTATTCCGTATTTTCCGTTCACCGTCTCACGCCTCACTCACTGTCTACTCGCGTCGTGTAGAGGGCGCTACTAAGCTTTACTATAAGTGAAAACAAGAGTTATGCTATCTCGCTTCTCGTATACATTTTATTTTAATCTGCGCACTTTTCTCTGATCTGCAAGTACTTTAAATTGTACAAAACAAAAACATAGGAAAGGAGAGCGCTGCCACTATTACTTAGTCCAAAATATTATTTATAAGTAGCTAATAAAAGTGGGTTTGTCTCATGGTGTCGCTAGTCTTTTCGAATTGCCCCCGTGGGACCCAGAATAGCTTCTGCCTTTCATCAACAGCTCATATACGTCCCCACCGAGGGGCTCGAGCCTACCCTGGCGATTAAGCCTTAGTCGACCACGCTGGCCAATGCGGGTTGGTCGACTTCACACACCCTTTGAATTTCTTCGCAGGAATGTGCAGGTTTCATCACGATGTTTTCCTTCACCGCAAGAGCGTCGAGCTTCTGTTCTTAGTTCCAATCTATTTCTTTGCTTGATCTTTTGTTATTCTCAATCCCAGTATAGATCTCGTTTTCAAAGAATCGACGCGTAGATTTATTCGTATATTCTGTCCCTTTCTATTTCCGAGGAACGCCGTTTGCTAGAACGAGAGAACCAACCAAGCACGCGCATGTTATTTTCTCTTTCTAGTTAAAGATGTATCTGTGCGCTAGACAGAGACATATTTACGGATATATCTGATTACTTGTCGATTACCCAATAGCAGGTTGAAATCCATTCCCTACGCTGCGTCTGCAGACATGAGTGCGGCCCCTCAAAGCTTTATTAATTTAGTTTTTGTTTGTCCCCCCTCCCCGCCCAGCGTCCGCGTAAACGTCACGCACACATGCAAGCACTCGGCGCACGCGCACAGCCAGCGGACGCTCACCAAGCTGCTGTTCGAGCGCACCGTCGTCTGCGAAACTAGCGACATCTATTTCACGCCCAACACAACCCTCACGCAGCCCGACGTCATTCCTCGACACGCATACCACTCACCGCTGCCCGAAGACTATAAAACCCCCGACACCACTATGAACGGATATCACGACAACTCGTTCGCGATGCCGACGTATTTCGATAAGAAGAGGAAGGTGGCGACGATCATCAGCGCCGCAGTCCAGCCTCTGACCAACTTTCAGATATTCAAACAGAAGTCCTTGAACATGATCCCGGCGTTGATAGAGAAGAATAAGAAGAACGAGGAGTTGTTTAATAACTTCCCGTTTCTGACGCCGCTTGCGCATAGAAAGAGTTCCTTAGTGTCAAACGCGAACAGACTGTCCGGTTGTATAGAGGACGAGTTCTACTGCATACCGTCCGACCCGGAAGTCGACAGCGGCTCGTCGGACAAAATAGACATCCGGCATCGGTTTAAAAGCTTATCAAACCAGACGTTGGATAAAGAGCAAGTGTTCACATCGACTCCTAAAGACGAGGGGTCGAAAACGGCGGTGTATGTGAAGGAGAATGGGTTTTTGAGACGCAACGCGGCGGTGACGTCATCGCTGCGGCATAGCTACAGCGAGCACACGCGGTGAGTGCGGCTAACTCGGTGACAGCCCTACCTGCTTCTCTTCTGTTCTGTCCTCTCCCTGTTCTTTTCTTTTCTCCCTGTTTTCTTTTTCTTTTTGTTATGCTCTGGTGAAAGCGGGTAGTGCTAACATTGTATGTGTTGTTGGTGATTGGAACTAACGGTTATGTTAATATTTTTAAGGAATTTCTAAGTTTATAGCATTATTTAGCCGTAGGAAACATACTGATAGGATAAACGCTTAATTTAAAATCTGAAATCGTAGATATTTTTCTCAGGATTTATCCATCGCTCGCTATGCCAAAGATGACTAAAGAATATGCATAAAATCTTTGTATTTTTGACATTAAACATTTCTAAAAAGATTTTGTAATGCGTGCGAGTGGCGTGCGCTCCGGTTGTATTGAACTCTGCGAGAGACGTCAAACTCTGCTCAAACTGATGCAAGTCCTGCGGGAATCACACGTTAACATGATGGAAGACTCAGAGCACAGGAGCTAGTGGTACACGGTAAGACGCGAGTGAATCCCGCGAATTTGTGTCAGTTTGAATAGGCTCGAACCTCTCGCTGGGATGTATTATAAAACGTGTCAGTTAAATTATTCAAAACGACTCGTTTGGTAGTTCAGCTCACAACATCCAGCAACTTTTCTAAAGTTCCAAGAAACATACAAATGGCCTCGGTCAGCTGATCACTTTGTGTGAGGAGCGAATACCATATTTGAGGTTTTGGAAAAATTCTAGAACTTGTTCTTGAACCTATTCTAGAAGTTGTTGTTGAACCTATTTTAGAACTTGTTCTTGAACCTATTCTAGAACTTGTCCTTGAACCTATTCTAGAACTTGTTCTTGAACCTATTCTAGAACTTGTTCTTGAACCTATTCTAGAAGTTGTTGTTGAACCTATTTTAGAACTTGTTCTTGAACCTAGTCTAGAACTTGTTGTTCAGTTTCGCGGACGGACGACCTGAGAGATTTCGTTTTACTTAGTTTACGAGTCATTTGAGTTTATTTATTTTACAATTACTAGTATTTACATGGAACATATATAAGCCCGCGGTATCTATACGGTATGTGGTATGACATGGCAGACGCTTGGCGGGGGAGGGCGGAGCGGGCGCGGGCGGGGAGTGGTGCGCATGCGCGGCGCTGCGGGACGGCTCGCTGCCGCGCCGGCCCAGCTCCGCGCTGTCAGTGCACTCACACACGTAAACACGGTGCAGGCGCCTCCGATGCACACTTTAACAATCGTCTTTGTACGTGTTAGAAATGCTTTGAAGGGATGAGCTGGATTCGACAAGAGTACAGTATATATTGATTTGAAAAAAAAAAGGAGCTACACTTATAGTAGGAATCCCGGCCTATTCACCAATCTAACAATGGGCAACATTACTAAAGGAGAGCAACCAAAATGGGCTTAGCCTTGAACAGCCACAGCAAAAAAAAATCACGAAACATTTTGAAATAATATATAATTAATTTAGCCGCCTATATGAGAGTATCAAAATAAATGTAAAAAAATAATGTTTTGTAAGACTTTCAATCGATTGATAACGCCAAAACTAGTGTTGCCAAATACATTCAGACGAAAGTGATAAGAACTTTGATACTAAAATTCCAACATTTATGTGATATCCTTATTACAGACAACTCAAAACGTTCAATATTATGATAATATTTTCATGTTCATATTTGAAGCCCAGAGGAGATTTTGGTTTCTGTCCTTCATGGCAGGTACAACCGGTCCGGTGGCGCTCATCTAATGATACTTTGGACAGAATGTTTGTTGTAAGCCTTCAGTTCAGTCACTCAGTGTTGTCTCGATTCCAAATCGGTTGGAGTGTGCATGTCGGACTAACTCTATACTTTTACTATAAAATCGGAGGCGCCTGGATCACAATTCTCGATGTTGTCACGTTTCGTTTCGATGTTGTTGCCGTATGCTTTATACGTAGGAAGGCTGGAATATATTTCCTATCGCATTGTGAACTTTTCGAAATGTTCTACATTTTATTATCTTTTGTTCCTAGGTAGATTTTATTTTTGTTTCAAAATTGTGCTCATAAAAATATATAATATTTTATGCATGTTCCTATTTCTATACAGAAAATAATGTTTTTAGCTTTTTTCTATATTTCCTTTGCAGTTGTTTTAGCTTTTGCAGAGGAGAGGTTTTAATTCTCTGTGGGTTTAGCGATCTTTTTACTAATTGAACAAATTTAAAAAGAAATTGTAAGATTTCTTATTTCATACTCATCAATAATTTTACGAAAATAATCTTTGTTGTTCTATAATTTGCAACTGACATTCAACCTTGAGTGATAAACCAATTTATTGGTCGACCGTACATAGTAATGGACCGCATTCGAGAGGCATGTAGGTATGCTTAGCTTAGTTTGAGACAATGCATGTACTTGGAATGCAGTTACTACTATTTGATTTTATTAGGCATGCGTCTTGCGTATTCGAACAGCGATTGACTTAAAATGTAATCTTTTTTATGCTTATCATGAAATTAATAACTTTGTGGACCAATACACATACTTTATGTTTGTTAAGTTGGCTGAATGTACTAATACACTGACACACCAAAAGTTTAAATAAATGTTTTGTTTTATTCACTGTGGTGCTGTGTTTTAGACCTCGAGTAGTAATGGCGGCTGACCTGGCCGCATAGATTAGTTCTGTCTTGATATTTTTTATCGACGAAGCCCTACCCTAGTATTATTTTTCTTTAAAAATTATTTTAAATTTCAACCCCATGTTTTCCTTTTTGTATTTCAAATAATATTCATTCAAAAAAATGGTTATGATTTAGTATTTAAACATATTTTATTTCTACTGTCAAATAAAATACTCGATATTTGTCTTTTATTCGTTCGTTTGTGTGTGTGTGTTGGCTCCCTTTATCCATTTGTTTATGACGTTGCTTACATCCTTGTACCAATCATGGGCCATGACCCTTCCAAAGGCTCCAAGGCCCCCGATACAGGGCCCTATGGCTTTGACTGTAGACCTAGTTATAGCTTTCTTTATTGTGGTATAGTAAACTATGTTACTAAGAACTTTAAAACGCCCGCCAAATAGTTCTTGTAGTATTGTTTACCAAAAATATAATGATTGGGTAAAGTGGTCAGTAAGCATTTGAGCAATAAGCGGGTAGACTCCACGTTTTGTCCAGTTTTTCATACGAATAGTACGTTTACCAATGTTCCCTAACACCGGTATTTGCTCAAGATGTTTTTTAACCATTGCAGATGTAGATAGGGGTAATTGTGTACGTTCAATTTAAAAAGTAAAAAAAAAACATACTGCCGTAGAAATATCTTAATTTTTCTAGAATTAGTCAAACTTTGCAAAATCAGTAAAGAAGATAAATGCAAGCGTCCAATTTACCTCCTGTCTACATCCACCCATACAACTCCAAACACATTCCATTTACTTACAACTAAAATCTTCCAAAACAGAAACCCATCGTCCGGTTCGGTCACAACATCGGCATCAGAAAGCGGGTCTTTAGAGCGGGCGCGCGCGGCGTTACCGCGCCGGGCGCGGGGCGGGGGCGGAGCGCCGGGGACGGCGGCCGTGCCCCCGCAGCCCCCCGCCGACGAACACGTGGGCTCGTGCCGCGTCGAGAACACCAGGGTCAACCCCGACTCGCTCATCGACGAGATACTGGCCTCCACGGATCTGAAGAAGGCGGTGGAGGATTCCGCTGAGAGTAAGTTACATTGTCTTGGCCATGTTAACACGTAGAGTGGCAATTATTATTGCAGCTGTCGAACGACGAGGTGGTCAAAGATTCTGTTAAATGTTGTGGGCCCCTGGCTCGTAAAACAAGGTTTTTGGTGGTAAATACGTAACTAAAGCCTGGCCCAGCAATTTAGACTGGCGATAAATTAGTAGCGGACGATTCACGAAGAAAAAAACAGAATCGATTGAAAAACTAATTTACAGTGATTCTTTAAAGTTTGAATATGTCTGTCTCTTTTAAAAACCATTTTTTGTATAGAGATTATATGGCGTTACTAACAAATGACATCACAAGTGGGTATGTGCCTCTCTGTCTAATCTTGAATTCCAAACTTTAAAGATAAAGCAAAAATTCTTTTAGTGTTTAGCAGAAACTAAGAAGTTTGGATTTATAAAATTTAAAAAAAGTAGTCCGATCCCCTATTGCACTTTTTGTGGAGATTCTTAAAGTAAGAAAACATCGTGATGAAACCTGCACACTCTTGCGAAAAAATTCAAAGGTTGTGTGTGAAGTCGACCAACCCGCACTGGGCCAGCGTGGTCTAAGGCCTAATCGCCCTAATTCAGGGTAGGCTTGAGCCCCTCAGTGGGGACGTATATGAGCTGCTGATTACTGTCTTTGTGGAGATTCTTAATGTAAGACATTGTCCAGAAAAAGACTACTTTTGTTTGACAAAATATGATGAGAAAAATGTGCCATGTCGTTCAAGCAAATTCAGACATTATATGCGCCAAAAGTATCATATTGGAATGATCTACTGACGGTCTGTTTGTCGGTTTGCAGCGTCAGGCCTGCAGCTGTTCATAACGCGCGACGGCACGGCGGAGCTGGGGTCCCGGCAGCGCCAGCAGCTCGCGCGCCGCGACTACCAGCGCGTGCAGCTGCATCCGCACGACAACAGGTGACCAACATACGGGAACAGGTGACAACCAAATGACAACAAGTGACAACCACACGACGACAGGTGACAACTACACGATGACAGGTGACTGACAGCCACACGACGACAGGTGACAACCACACGATGACAGGTGACTGACAGCCACACGACGACAGGTGACAACCACACGATGACAGGTGACTGACAGCCACACGACGACAGGTGACTGACAGCCACACGACGACAGGTGACAACCACACGACGACAGGTGACAACTACACGTTGACAAGTGACTGACAGCCACACGACAACAGGTGACAACCAACTCAGTCAGTTGTAGTAACAACTGATGACAACCAACTACAAGACGACAACAGCCTATAACCACATAGCAACGTAATAACAACCACACGACTATAGGTGACAACCATACGACAATAGGTAATAACCACACAACAACATATTAACAACCACACGACAACAAGTAACAACCACATGACAGATTGCACGATAACAGGTGACAGGTAAACAAACGCACGGCAAAAGATTATGACTGCACGGTAATAGGTAATAACCACGACGACAGCTAACAACCACACAACATCAGGTGACAACCGCGTGGCACAATTAGTAACCATAAAAAGCTACTTCGCCAAAAATATAAACTTATTTTTATCCATCTTGAAAGTAAATTGTAACTTATTTCGTGTTCGTTTGCAGGTAGCCAACAGCTTGAGCCAGTGAGGACCCGGGGCCGGTCGACGACGCGAGTCCACAATTAGAAGAGTTCAACATAGCTCCACCGAAATAATGTGCCACGCCTTAGGTAGCAGTGCGGCGAGGGGGGAGGGGGATATTGAACAGCCAATCACGTGGTTCTCCCTCCCGATGCCACGCCCCTCGCGTCTGAGGTACGGCATTGTAATACGGTCAGACTTGAACATTCTGTGAGACAGTAGTGAGTGTCTGTGTAAATCGTGTTATGTCGGCTCGGTCCGTAATATTAGAATATTTATTAAATGTGTATAAGCATGAGTACTGCAGGATCCTTTACTGGGGATGGGCCACTGACTGGCTAACTGGAGAGGACTGCTTGTCTTCGAAATTATTAATTATTATTATCGAAAAGTTTCGAATGCAAGTGATTGTGTTTTTTTAGGCATTTGATTACTGTTTTTCTTTTTTCTTTTATCATACAATTATTCACAAATGTGAGCTTCTTATGTTTAGATTAATTATTATATTACTTGTAGTTATCGCATAGCAGTGTAGATTATCGGCTCCCTGTTACATGCAGTGCAGGTTATATTTTTGGTCGCTGCTAATTTATTTATTGGTTCATTGAAGAAAAGCTTTGAAATTAATTGAAATGAATTGGGATGAGGAAGTAACTATGAAGTTAATCAAGATGGTCGCTGATCACCCCGTGCTGTACGACCCGACAGTAACTAACTTCACCAACACTCATCTCAAAGAAACCATTTGGGAAGGTTTCGCGCAGAAACTAAACAAGTCAACTCTAGAAGTGAAGAAATCCTGGAGGAATCTAAAAGATGGATTTGTACGATCCAAGAAAAAAAAAGGGCAAATGCTGCAATGAGTGACAAACTAAACATGCGCATTTACAATGTCTTGTCCTTTCTTGACGGTGTAATTGATGAATGCACCCGGTCAACTAAATATGAAGCTGCTAGAGCACAAAACCATAAAGAAATAGTTACTTCAGAGAACCCGTTTATAGTTGGAGTGGAACATGTCATATTCGACAGACCGTTTGAAGTTTGCAGGGCTTCACAAGGTGATAGTCAAAGCTTTATCGGCAATGGAGGAAAGCAGAGCCCGTGGCAAAATATTATCAAACCTGGCCAAAAAGGTGCTGCAAATATAATTAAAAATAAAACTAGTAGTAGTGATAAGCAAAAGCAGCCAGTGAAACGGCCAACCAGAATGATCATGTCGGATTCTGATTGCGACAATGTTGAAAATTAAGATGATTTGATCATTCCGATACCACCTTGCAAAGTTATAAGAAAATATTCATCTAATAAACTAAATAATAATAAAAAAGAAGACAGCAATACAACTAATAATGGTCATGCTGACGCATGTAATGTGATTATTAGTAATACTAACACTGATGTAGCCAATAGTACATAATTATGTTGCACATATTGAAGTTCTTGATTTCGTAGACCATGATAATGTTGTCCTAACTATAGGAGAAGAAGACAACAAAGCCACAAAATTAGAAACTTTCCCTAGACACCTGCAACAGGCTCTAGACAAATTGCCGCAGTCGCTTAAAACTCAAGCAAAAGAAGAGATGTTTCAAATACTAACCAAGTATGAATCAATCGCTTTAGAAATTGATCAACTTCCCAATTCATCATCATCGAAAAAAATTATATCTGAGATACAATTGGATACATCTACTGTATCAATGGAGACAGAGATTAAGGTTGAATGAAATCTAATTGGTGATAATATTATTATATCAAAGGAAGACGCTGTTCCGAATGAAACTAAATCTTAAGTTGTAGAAATGTCAGTAGCCTTTAGTCTGGACTCAAGAAAACAATTTGATCATACGCTATACTCTACTGCCCATACCATGCCTTTTAGTACTACGCATACTATTGTTAGTATGGAAAACTACCAGTTTTTATGGAGTAGATAGAATTGATACAAAATCTAATTATAATTATTATTTTCTTTTGGTCGCGTGTTGTCCTTATGAGTTGTCTTGCCTCAAGCCAAGCGGAGTCCTCTCCTGTTGCGTGGTCGGTGGTCGCTGTGATGTTGTTGCGGACAGTATTGCTCGAGATTCGCACTACCTGACTTTTACCTGAATGGAAGCCGTTCGCTCGGCGCATTGCATTTGAAAACATAAAAAAATTGCAAAAATTAAAACTTCTTCAATGCTTTCTAATGTTTATAAAAGAAAGAAAGAAAAACATTCTAATTATTGTGAAATATTGTCTGATGGAATTTTAAAAATTGATTCAAGTGTGATTCTCCGAGCGTGTCGCCTCGCTAGAATGTATTAGGTATTATCTATGGCGTTTTTATACACTCTGTGCATATTTGTGATTTCTGTAACGTACGACTGAACTACTGGAGCCAATGTTTTGTTCTGTGATGGTGATCAATCAATCAACCAGTCTATTGCAGTCCACTGCTGGCCGTGTGCCTCCCCTCGGGCACGCCAAAGCGCACGCACACCCGCTCTCCTCGTCCAGCCACCACCAGCGACCTTCCTCAGGTCATCAGTCCACGTGGCAGTTTAACTTGGTGCCGCTACAAATGATATGAAGAATATTAATTTGTTTTTTTTGAGGCACATGTTTACCAATGTTTGTGAAAGAGCAAGAGGCTTGCTTAAATATATGTTTGATAACTGCAGAATTATTGAATAAGTAACAAAACTTTACGAAAGAAAGGAATCTAATTCGGACTTAAAAGAACGAATTAAATTATATGTTTCAATCGTCCGTTACAGAATGAAATGTACAGAAGGTAAGAGTATAGAAAGCTTAGCGTGATCAGTCCCGACCCGGACGACTAAACAATGCATATTTATTGTTTTTATTATAATTATTATAATATAAATTATGCCATAAAGTAATTGTTTTACAATGTGTAACTGAATGTTGATGTATGTGCTCCTTTCAGAGCGCCTATGATTTACATTGTTTATGTGACGTTCGCGTTTTAATGTAAAATATTCTTGAAGGGGAAATGACTTTTTGAAAAGGAAACCTTCTACTTGAATCATTTGCGATTTTCGCGTAAATATTTAAAAGTTTATATTTATCTTGACAAATAGGGACTAAATTCTTGGTAGCTAAAATGGCGCGTTTTGTGTAACTTACAGTGCGACAAAAAATGAGGGCGCTGTACGGAGTTAATTGGCAACACAATCAAAGCAACTTCCTGTTTTTGACTACCAATCACTGCCAGTTTATCTGGTGTTGCCTTTGGTAAACAATTTAGTTCCATTATTATTTTTTGTCGCACTGTAACCAATTTTATATTGTCATTACCTTATTTAAAAAAATATTTTACAATTAAAAAGCAACCGTATTTTTTAATATAAGTAGTTCTTTTCTAATGTGTGACGACCTACAGACGACTGAATGTTCCTATATGTTGCGTAGCGTCTACTTCCTCCGCTTTGGTTCACATTGGTCTCCTCTGTTCCCAAGTCTCGCCTCGTCGTGTCTTTGTCTGTAACCCCTCGATTCAAAAATTAACATCGTCCTGTTCTTATCGTTCTTTCAAGAAAGAAAAGGGATGGGAGATGGGCTTCTGATGTCAAGTATTTACGCTTTAAATTGACAGATAAAGGACCCGGACCTACAGTATGGAAAATGCGGATTGAGTTAAATATCCTGAGATTTTGATATTTATAGATTTCAAAGTCGTGAACAAAAGTCAGGAGTGCTACTATTTTCCGAGTCCCTTTCGGAGTTTCGACTGATTTTGTAGCAGATAACAAAAACTATAAACAATGGATAAAATGAAAGAAAAATAAATTTTTACAAAATCAGTTGAGACTCTGAAAGGGACTCGGAAACAGTGGTGGCGCCACTAGAGACTAGTTCAGGCCTTGAAGTCATAACTAAATAAATAAATTAGATATAATAAATAAATAACATATCAAAATCTCAAGATATACTGAAACCACATTTTCCATACTTTAGGTCCGGGGTTTTTTAATTTAAACCCGTACATTCTGAGATAAGGGAGGAACCGATTATGTTGAAAGAACGGGACGAATGTAAAGAATGGAGGGGAGTTTCCATGTAACTTGTGAATGTGTGTTCAATCTGCTCCAATTGTTCGTTTGAAATGAAGCTCGTCTGGTCCAGCTGGTATTTGTGTGACATACTTATTATTCGGCCGCGATCGGTTGGCGCATGACCTTGGCATGCTTCCCTTCTGCACGCCAAGTGACATAATGAACATGTTGTGAGAACGGGATGGCACGATAATTCCTGCGTTCCGAGACGCGCTGAAATCGATTAAAGCACCCGTTATCGCGTTCCGAATTACTGTCAGCTGTCAAAACTCATACGTTTTTTTGCTTTTCTGATCGCTGACAGCGCTGAAAGTCTGATTCGAAATGCGCCAAATGATCGCGGTCCTGTTACGCTGTTGTTATGACATTTTCCCTCATAGGAAATCATAACGAATTGTATTGAATATTCAAAATGGTTTTAACAACGCGTCAGTGCAATGACCCAAAACCTCTCAGATGGTAGCTCAGCCCATGAAACTGAACTTTCGGTCTAGACCTTTTCCTTCATACGAGCTGATCAGCTAAAGGCGTCAACTTGTATGGAAAAAACAACACTTTTGAAAAGTATTTGAGCGTCATAGGCTGAAGTACCATCAGAGGGGTTTCCTACACCATTCCGAAACCCTATTTATAGAAATACGTTTCCCGGATGACATTTAACAGACAGATTAAATTATCGAACGTTTGTTACTCCAACGACCATTTATTCGATGGTTCGTTTTACCGAAAATTGTTTCATCGAGGTTTCGTTTTATTTTCGGTCGCTGGACCGAAAATACTAATAAAAGGGACCCGTTTCATAATGCTACAATTTACAAATTCATTGCGTTGGCGGTATGACAGAAAATAAAAATAATTATAAAGTAAAAAATATTTTTTTGTTTTTTTATTATTGGAAAGACTTGCGTTTGACCATTATTCTAGATGATGGAAATCGATCATAAGGTGAAAGATGGACCACGCTCGCCTAGAAGATATCCATGAATTTTTTGTAAAGGGGCTAAATTATTATAATCTATAGTTTTTTGAGAAACACGGTTAAGCTTCAAAATCTACTCCATGCACCCCACGTTTTTCGTTTTAAGTCCTGCAAGAGTGCTACACCAATAAAATCTCAATAAAAATTATTGTATACTTTTTAGTGCGTTAAAACGTGTTGTTAAAAAATATATTTTACTTTATAATTATTTTTATTTTCTGTCATACCGCCAACGCAATGAATTTGTAAATTGTAGCATTATGAAACGGGTCCCTTTTATTAGTATTTTCGGTCCAGCGACCGAAAATAAAACGAAACCTCGATGAAACAATTTTCGGTAAAACGAACCATCGAATAAATGGTCGTTGGAGTAACAAACGTTCGATAATTTAATCTGTCTGTTAAATGTCATCCGGGAAACGTATTTCTATAAATAGGGTTTTGGAATGGTGTAGGAAACCCCATCAGAGACGTTCTGCGTTATTTTACTAACACATGATAGAACCTTTCCTTTTTTGCGGCGCGATTTAAGAACGTTTCCATGTCCACTGCGTTACTGATACGCAATGGACGGAACTGATACCACGCTTCGACTGCGCCCCAGAAGTTCGCGTCGGGAAAGATTTTGTCAAATAATGTGTAATTTCTAAAGCTACCCCTTCGCCAGCTGCCCGCGCTGCATGACGACCGTCGATAAAATAAATCGCGCGACATATAAAGTGACCGCAAATAGTATCCCAGTTTATATCGCGCGAAAATAAGAACTACGTTACTATTGGCGGTTACATGTCGCGCGGTTTATTTTATCTGCGGTCGTCATGCAGCGGGGGCCGGACCGCTTGTATTTCTAATAAAGTATTCATAAAGCAAAGACGTGCTCAGTAAGTGGTGCTAGCTAAGTCCGGAGGCCCCCGCCTCGCTCGAGATTGCGATTCGCGACTTTATTGTATTTGTAACACGTATTATTATTGTATACCGTTTATTACTTATGCTCTAAGATGTCTAGAGTATTGTGACGTCACTTTAGATATCGAATCCATTTGAAATTGATGATATAAATCTTCCGAAATCCCTCCATGTTACATTCATTGTGAATGAATATTGTATAGCTGGTGATATGGCGTGTTCACGTTAGCCACCGCTGCATGGTATAGAAAGAAAACTGTTACTTTGTAAACAGTACAGAAACATAGATTTTCGTTGTCTTGGCAAGGTGTTACTCAAAACGGCGGCGCGTGCTTCCTCTTCTTTATCGTGTGTGTTTCTAGTGTCACGTGTTATAGAGCCGCCAAAGGCCACTGACATGGCTCGTGTAACGAATAGATAGTAGCCGGGACCAACAATATAACGTGCCTTTCGAAGCACGGAATCATCTTTCTTTTCGGACAATCAGGTGATTCAGTCTGCAAAGTCCTCACCAAACAGGAGAAAGTCTCACAAAGAGATTTTTGCTTGACAGTGTCCCCACCGGGAATCAAACCCGGAACCTCCGTAATGAGCATCGAAATCTCGATCACTCGGCCACGGAGGCTGGCGCGTGTCAAAAATCCATTTGATATTTCATTCACCAGTGACATCTTTAAATCACTCAACAAGTGTATCCATTTGGTTCCATATTTTAACCTCAAGCACACACAAGTACTATTTATAAAGTAACGGGATTTTTATTGTGATCGCAAAAGGTGGTACGTCAAATTATGTAGGGTTCAATAGTGCGAGGAGGTATATCTAAGTCATTCCTTTGCGTTGGAAGCTTGCGCGTGGCTTGCCGATAGTCGCCGCCCGCGGCCCGCGTCCTGCCCACTAACTAACCACTTGAATACGGAATCGCTTAATATCAAGTCAGTCAGTTGAAATAATAAATGTGTAATGGGGGATTTTCAGATAGCCAATTAAAAAAAATAGTTCATAAAACTTCGGTAGATGGCGTTGACGGTTCGTGGATCTGAAAAAATCAAGAGAAATAAAAGGATTAAAAAAAAGAATCCACGAAGTACACCTGGCGCCATCTATCGTCTTATATAGAACTATTATTTTTATTTTTTAAAGAGCTGTCAGAAAATCCCTCATTATTATTAAAAGCTTAGATAAATGAAAGGCTCGCGCGGCGCTCGCCTAGATACCGCGCTATCTAAAAACAACAGCTCCGTGAATGCGGCAACTCAATGTCAAGGTGTGTTTATGATAATTTGGAAGGATGCAAGCGTGCGTGAAGAATTGTGCTGCAAGCTGCTTGTTACGCGAATGAAGGAAAATTATTTTGTGCAATGTGTTAGTAAATAAATAATTGGTTGTATAATGTAGAAAGTAACTGAAAATTTAGCAAAATTAAGCTCGGGTAGTATTTGTTGCCGCATTTTCAACTACGCCGCGCGAGCCTAAGATTAAAAGTTTAGATACCTAATTATGGTCTAAAAATATATCAAGCTATAGAAAGTCATAATTTCATTGCGACATAAGAGTATTTTAAAACTTTTTTAAGGTAACCTGCACGATTGGTTTAAAAATTTATCAATGTTGCCAATAGTCTTTGTTATGTACGATGTCCGTACATTTCCACTCTTTCATGTCGCACTGTTAAAATTATAATTTGCTTTAAAATAGTAAGCGATGATAAAGGTTGGACCGAGTACCTATACATTGGTGCGTGTGTATGAAGCGGGCGCGGCGCGCGCGTGTGTAGTAATCAATGGACGCGTCGTGTGTGGCGCGCGTTGTTATTGTATCATAGTGTTTAATACAGCCTGTACAGTATTTGAATAAAGGACGTGTTTAGAACTATTTTTGTTTGTTTTTCTGTATTATCCTTAGTAAAATTATAATTGAATACCTGAAATCACAATTTCATTTTTAAAACTATTTTATACATCTTTTTCTGAAAAATATAAAAATACTTAACTGAAAACGCAATTTCACCTGTGGCAAGTCTTAACAAAGTGATAGATAGACCTGGTGATACAAGTTAGTACCTGGTGATACGAGTTAGTAGACAAAAGATGTCAAAAAAAAATTGTTTCATCTTTTTATTCGGGCCCATTATTTTTTTAAAGAAATTTATAATTATGAAAGTGGTGAATTCGGAAACATTTATATTAATACCGTTTACGAAGAGGAGGATTAGGTCTAAAGAAAAATACAAAGTATTATGATAGTACATCCTTTTATTGAGCAGGAGGCCAATAGGCGCCGCCGCGCGCCGTGCAATAGACACATCTCCCAACTACCTTACTGTGGACGGTAACATTGCTTGCAGAGTCTCCCGATACATCGCACGAGCCATTTTAAAAGTCCAAAAAAGTTGTAACAAAATGGTCTGAGAAATCACCCATTATTTAAATGTATTTTATAATAAACTACTATTTCAATATAAAAATACTATTTCAATACACACTAATACTCGTTATTTCAGTTGAAACCCGAGTGAACATACATATACTCCGATAAAAATAGAGTGCTGTACGGATATATTTGGCAACATTGTTCAATCTTCAGCCAATCACTGTCATTTCCGGTGTTACTTTTGGTAAAAATATAGTTCCATCCATCATTATTTTGTCACTCTTTTGTCGAACTGTGATTAAACAATAAAAATTGGTAAAAAATAATTTAAATCTACCATAGTTCTTTTACTAAAGTCTAGTATAAGGTAGCCATTGTAGTTTTTCAATGATTTTTTAACACGATCTTGAAATATTACATGGTACTCATACGAGCATCAAGGAGACCTGCTTCTTCACAAGAACACACTCGAATACGATCGTCTCTTCCCACCCTGGATTACATATTTAAGTACCTACCTGGATTAATAAATCCAACATTTATTAATATTTTTACTTAAGTGTTATAAATACTAAATATGGACAGAAAATTATTGCAAGTCAATTATGAAAATATCACAAACAAATATTGGCTGCTTAAATAAAACTAAATAAAAATAATTAATAAAATAAACTAATTAAGGTATTGAGTAAAAAAGAGATTGTTACTGTGCAATCGACACATCACCGAGCAAATGCGGGGATAGAATATGCAAATAAAATGGAAAATTGAGTTCATCGTTGTGTCTTTGTGGTACTTCGAATTTTAATAAATAAAATTAATAAACCCGAAATTAATCATAGAAATTGTCTTTGCTTTTCAAGGTAAAATAAAATACTGAATAATAAATAATTGTATCGGCAGCAAATATAATCGTAATAACAATCTCTACTACTGAAAAATCTGAAAAAATAGTCAAAACAATACTGCGAGTTGGAACGTGGTCGTTGAGCAAGGTCGAACAATGAGCACAATACAATACTGGTATTGGCTGAGTTAGTACAATACAGTAAGTACTAACACACTTAACGTTAAATTATGACTTGGGGTAAAAGTGGACACCTAGTGCCTTACTAGTATAGATTTAGTACATTTCATTGAGTGTGTCATAATTGGTTGGGTTGGTCTATCTGTTTATTTTTATCGTATTTAAACGTGTTATTTCGTCCACTTTTGCCCCAAGTCTTGGAATACAGACACTACTTATGTTACTTTACATACTTACGCTACATGTACTAGTCTTAATCGCGATAAGTCGAGTGAACATATGACTTACAAATCTTAACCGATGCGAGCGAGCAGTTTGTATTACATCAACTATATGTTAGGAGGTCTGAACTTAATGCTATCCTTGCTGACAAAATCTTTAGGACTTTTATCTAATTTAGCGAATAATTTTGATCGCGTTCTTTTAAAGTTAGAGAAAAAAGACAACAGTATTTCGACAGTAAGTTGAGACCTTCTAAAACTGTATCTAAGTTTACGACTTCGAACTTGCATCAAAACTAGTCTATGATAATAATTCCTATCGATCGTCGATTTTTAAGTACATTACAGTAATACGTTTATGTTATGTTATAATAAATAGATACACACAGACTTGTATAGTAATCGTAAGGCACGGACGGCGCGGCGCGGCCCGCCGCCCGGCCACGCCGCCGCCGTACAACCGCTTGTATGAGGGCGTTTCGACGTGGAAATATCACATTCATTTGTGTTATTGTACTAGGAAGGGCTGAAATCAAAATTAGAGTAGTTCAACGATTTTTATTTAAAAAAACTTCAATTTGTTTCGTCAAACTTTGAGAACAAGGTAACAAAATGCAAATTCAACATTTTGGAATTCAACACTTTGCAAATTCAACATTTTGCAAATTCAACATTACAGTCCGGAACGACAAATACCTAATAATATTCTGATCAAAGTTTATTCTCTAATAAATTACATTCTCATTTAAAATTGTTACTGTAAGGTCACGTGTACTCTTTCTGTTATAAAATATTTTAGAACCGTACACTCCGGTATTCCAACTGTACGTGGTTTGCCCATTAGTGGGAATGTTTCGCCCTGTACATAATATTAAATGCGTCGTGTTTGTTATTTCCACTTTAGTACTGGTCGGTCGGCGGCGGGTGGCGGGGGGCGGGGGGCGGGGGGCCGGTGCGCGCGCGCCGCCTTCACTACACTGTAATTTAGAATCTTGCACGCTTTTTTCTTTCAATGTACAAACGTACTACAAACTACTTAAAATAACGCGCTAGGGACCTTTACGGACCTAATGGAGAGTTGAAAACTGCATTTATTTTTTAGCACATTTAATTTACTTACAAATTATCCCTGAAGTAAAAAAGAGACGCAAAAAAGTTCATAAAAAAACAAAGACGAGTAATAATTTAAAAATAGAAAAAAGAAAATGAGAACCAAAAATAAAAAGAGCTGTATAATATTTTTAATAATATCTATAAACAAATTCTAAAACCCTAAAAATAGGTACTATTTTCATGGTATAGTGAAAGCAAGATCCGAATGCATATTGGTTTGAATCATTTGTAGGATTTAAATTTATAGACCATAAATGTAATTAATAAAAAAACCTAGACAAATTTTCAACACTCCATTTCTTAAAATCTTGTAGATATATTACACCTAATTGAGACATTTTTATTTTTACATATATATATGTTACATTAAGAGGTCCCGCAACGACCGCTAGCCCCGGCGGCGCGGCGGTACCACGCTCTCGTCTCCCACCGTAACCTGTGTACGAGTGACACGTGAGATAGAATCTTTATACTTGTAAGTTTTTTCAAATGTAACCTTATTTTTTTTGACAGAATTCTCTTTTCCCTGCCTTTTCCCATGTAATGTAGGCTCGGCTTAACATATTTCTTATGAATCCATATTGTAAAAATTTCGCCTTTGTGTTCGAGTTTACGACCGGCCACCAATACTTCTCCCTAATAGTTATTTTTTTGTTAATTTTTCGCAATAAAGATTAATTAATATAAGATAAATAAAAGAAAATTAACTTATTAAAATGGTTAAAATGTTGGTATTTCTATTAAATCTGCTACAAAGCCCAGTTGTACTCATCAAAGGCGAGAACGGCGCGAGTTCGCGACCGTGGTACCGCTACTTACAAACTACACTTTAGTCAATACCGACTACTTACTGCCTTTCAGTACTCAGTGTACATAATACTAAAGTAAAGATTCAGAATACAAAATATTTCATATAGATTTTAGATAAAATCTCTTATTCACCGTACATTATATAAATTCCGAATTTCAGGCACAATACTTTCTATTGGTACAATGTTTTCTTTTTAAAATTTCATTAGGATTAACTTTTTTTTAATGTAACGAACCATCATGGGCCAATATAAGTCAGTTCAAAAAGTAATTAAATAATCGATAGGAGATCATCGAAATCGATAAAATAAAAGTACACAATTTCGAAACTAAATACCGTTATTCAAATTATATAATTTCTTAGTTCATTCTTAGTTTTTATGATATAGCACATTACACGACATGGGACATGGTTGGCCCATCATGGCCCATCGCTAACACAAAATAAAGTTCCCGATCCGGGCTCAATCAATTCATAAAACGTCTACTTAGGCCTACGTACATCTTTTCTTACGCTAGTCAATAATTTGTCATCATATAAAATTTACTTAAAAAACCCTTTCGGGGCGGAATGTTTCAAAGTTCATAATTCGTACAAAATACTTTAAAAATATCTTCTAGGAGGTATCACCTTAAGTACATGTTAAAAAACATCAATTCCCTTAAAGCTACCATTAAATTACACACACAAACACGTTTTGGTCAACACACACACTGCCAAGACACGCACAGGTACAAAATATATCGTAGTCACACACACAACACAAGTTTACACACACAGTCATACATTTGGTTGATATGCGACGAGTCTCGTTTCTTTCTTTTGTTCTTTGTCGGTTTCTCGCGACTATCAATCTTAAAATCTGGAAAAAAAGAAAAGGTTTATTTTTAACGAGGAAGTTACCCACACACACTGTCCCATCTAAGTGGGTCACCTGTATAAGACATCTGTTGTAAGGAACCATCGATTTTTGTAAAACACAATTGTGATGATGGCGAAAGGGATTTTCCTTTAGTGACAAGAAAAACTGTATTCATAGACACCTTCCCAGCACCTCTACAGGCCGCATTCAAATGGGAAATTTTGTAAATAGGATCGATAGTTATAATATACAGAAATTTTGTCCTTTCAGTTCTTGAAAATTTTCAAAATGGCGAAGTTGTGGGGGTAGAAAACCTTTATTCCCATCTGCCCCCTTCGGAGCTTGCCACCGGGGTGGCGGATGGCACTAATTAGGTGGCAGTGGTCGACGACACCCTTTATTCCCATCTACCCCCTTCGGAACAAAAAAACATATTTCACCCATTTCGAAAAAAAATCAAAAATGTCACTTAACTTTTTTATTACCCTTATTAAGACGCATCTAGGGGTTGATGGTGAAAATAAAAAAAATCGCAGAATGCCATCCTCGCGAAGTCAGCAGCTCGGAGCCACTAGTGTAGTGTAGGTCTCGCGAGGTCAACAGCTCGGAGCCACTAGTGTGGTGTAGGTATGTATTATTATCTCCTGCTTATTTTCTCCGCACGAAATGTAATCGTACTTAATAGTCAATTTCACTGTTTTTAATTAAGCGTTGGTAATATTGGACTTGCAACTCAGAAAAATGATTGTAAACTACCTCCTCCTCTTTATCTTGTTATGTAAGTAAAAAAGTGTTTTACGGAGAACGTTGGCATCTTCATCAACAGCACATATACGTCCCCACCGAGGGGCTCGAGCCTACCCTGAATTAGGGCGATTAGCCTTAGCGAAAGGCCTTAGTCAAAATCAACGTCAACCACGCTGGTCCAGTGCGGATTGGTCGAATTCACACAGAACCTTTGAATTTCTTCGCAGGAGTGTGCAGGTTTTATCACGATGTTTTCCTTCACCGTAACAGCATCGAATAAACGTACATTTGAATTCGAAAACATATTGGTACGTGGTGGGGATCGAATCCGCGTCTCCCGAACGGGAGGCAGCGGCCCTAGCCACTGGACCACCGATGCTCTCGGTTTGGCATCTTATCTATAAGTATTTATAAGAGCGACCCCTAAGTCTTCTATTGTTTGTGTGTTTGTTTGTGTTGCTGGAGAGTGCATGTTTCGTCCTGGTGCCGAGTTACCTTTTCCATGTTTGTGCTCAAACAAGTTCATCTCGGTGATAGCACTTTGATCACATAAGCGAAGTCGCGGGCATCGCATGGATCGCGCATTTGCCGTGGTAAAAACATTTGCCAGCCTAGACACTCCGTCATGGTGTCTAGCTGCTTCCAGGGTGCGCCGCGGGGAGGCTCTTTTTATGCACCCGGGCAGACAGTTACGTTATTAGTGTCAAAGCAAGACCTCTTGTCACACCTATAAGTTATTATTAACTGACACGGGCAGAATGGGGTATTTTCGAAAAGCTCGTAAAAATAAAGGCCTAGACGGGTCGGCGGGTCGGGTGAGTAGATGGATCTTTTTTCGAAGCATTCAAAGGAATCAAATAAATAATGCGCAACAAAGCAGTTTTTAGTACATAGGTTATTTTTAGGTGAAAGGTCTTACAAAACGCGAGCGTAATTAACAATTCCATGTTTCTTGTTCAATTCAGGTTCTCCACAACTACAGCGCGCCGCGCGCACGAACACAGACATCAAATGCGTATCTCTCGTGTCCCGGAACAGTTTTAACAGTAAATTAAGGCCAATTCTCCACGAGATATTGATGCAGAAAAAGAAAATAAGTACAGCCAAGAAAAAAAACAGTAACATTAAAAGAAAGGACACGTCACTGGTCCGCGATTTGGCAAAGCCTTCTCCATTCAAAATATTTTTCAGTCGAAAAGCTCTACACAAAAATTATGAACTAAGCGCTGTGCAATCAATCATTGATAGACTGGAGGCTTCTCTAAGCAAAATTAAATCATCAACGCCAGTTTTAAATCCTGCAAGAACGCGTAATGTTGAGCCTCCATCAGACATTGAAACTATTTCGCTGCCATCAGATAACTTCAACAATGTTGAACAGAATCAAGAAAATGAAATGAACGAAAAGGATATGATTACTTCAGTATCTAACAACCTTGACCAAGCAATGAACACAATAATATCGACAATGTCGCAAGCTGGTAAACTAGACAGCAATATTCAGAAAATGTTTGACACAATTCTAAAGAAGAATACTTCATAATATTGTAAGCTAACGCTAAATAAAACATTCATCTTTATGATTTCTGTATAAGTCATCATCATCATCATCGTGTGGGTTGTAAGGTCGACAACCGACGTCACGAACCCTAGTGTCAGTGTTACAGAGCCGCCAAAGGCCACTGACTTGGCTCGTGTATCGACTAGATAGTAGCCGGCACCAACGGCTTAACGTGCCTTCCTAAGCACGGAATCATCTTTCTTTTCGGACAATCAGGTGATTCAGCCTGCAATGTCCTAACCAAACTGGAGAAAGTCTCATAAGCTTGACAGTGTCCCCACCGGGAATCGAACCCGGAACCTCCGTAATGGGCGTCGAAATCTCGACCACTCGGCCGTTATAAGTAATACATTTTTTATACACTCGCTTGCTAACGAGATAAGAGCTGCTACAATATGGAAAAGACTTAGTTTAATTTCTTAAACCATTGCGTAACAAGCATCTGAAGTTTGTACCGACTCTAGTTTGTACCATCGCGTCGAAAGAATCTTTAGCTTGTACTATTGTGTCGAGAGCATTTCTAGTTTATACCATCGCGTCGAAAGAATCTTTAGCTTGTACTATTGTGTCGAGAGCATTTCTAGTTTATACCATCGCGTCGAAAGAATCTTTAGCTTGTACTATTGTGTCGAGAGCATCTCTAGTTCGTACCATCGCGTCGAAAGAATCTTTAGCTTGTACTATTGTGTCGAGAGCATCTCCAGTTTGTACCATCGCGTCGAAAGAATCTTTAGCTTGTACTATTGTGTCGAGAGCATCTCTAGTTTGTACCATCGCGTCGAAAGAATCTTTAGCTTGTACTATTGTGTCGAGAGCATCTCTAGTTTGTACCATCGCTTCGAAAGAATCTTCAGCTTGTACTATTGTGTCGAGAGCATCTCTAGTTTGTACCATTGTATAGTGAGTATCTTTAGTTTTTTCCCTTGTGTCGTGTCTTTACTTTGCATCATTGTGTTGTAGGAATCCCTAGCAAGTACCGTTGTCTCTTTAGCATTTCTATCAGTATTGTGCTCCGACCAACCCCCGCTGGACACCACATTCTGTATAATTTACTAACAAACCAATTACGAAGAAAGTTGCGGTGCGGGGCGCGGGGAACACGTCGTGATTGGTTCATCTCGCTCACGCAACGTATTGACAGGTCTCATAATTTATATTATATATATAAATTATGAGACCTGTCAATTTATATATATTATATATTGGTCGAAACTGAAGTGAGCCGCGAGGTATTGGCCGCCCAGAGATATTTATATGTGCAAATGCACCTATGCGTTCCGTTGCAACTCCCGTTCCACCCTAACATATGGTGTCCAGTGGGCGGTTGGTCTGAGGTATTGTGTATTGAGTTGTAAGCATCTCTAGTAAATACCTTTGTGTCGTAAGTTTGTACCGATGTGTCGTTAGCTGCTTCTGGCTGCTGTTAGGTCTGGTCTGGTCTGGTCTGGTCTGGTCTGGTCGTAGGCTCACCCGTTAGGTCTGGTCTGGTCCGGTCTGGTGGTAGACTCACCCGTACCTATATGAGCCTCTCCTCGGGCGGCGGTTTGAGCGCGTTGTGCATCATCTCCGCGCGCGGGTTGCAGTACTCCTGTCCGGAGGGCGAGTAGGTCCCGCGCGTGGCCCGCTTGCGCCGCGCCTGCGCCCCCAGGGCTCCCACCACGACCCCTAATATAGCGAGCGCGAGCAGGGCGCAGCCCACGCCGATCAGGATCGACGACGAGTTGTCGCTGGAACCTTCCGCGCCTTCTGCTACGATCTGGAAATTCAATGTTTTATACAGTTAATAAATTGACATATTTTAAGTGCTTATTGACTTTTATGGGCGATATTTATTTATACAACGTATTATCAAAAATTGTACCCAACCGTCATGGAGAGTTTAAATTTTCAAACTTTTTTTTATTTTTGCTATAGTTTAAATTGCCATCAAACCAAAATATTTATACCAACGATGAATATATGCATGAACCTGGTAAATATTCAAGCCGTGATGATTAATGTATAAAAAGTTAATTTTCCTTTACATAATCCGAAGCAAAAGTCATTCAATTTCAGGAACTTAGCTTCGACCCTTTGAATTTTGTGTTATGTTGGTAGAACATTATTATGTAAACTCAAAATATTTATTCAAAATTGGTTCTTTACAAAATGTATTTTCAATGTAATGTTTTTCTCTTGTATCAACTGTTTGACAGCTTCTGCCTAGGTTAGGATCTGATCCCCACACAATGACATGTATTATGATCCCCACCTGTTGCGAGCAGTTGTTGCCGCCCCAGCCATCGACGCAGTGGCAGACGTAGTCCACCTTGGCGGCGCACCTCTGCTCGCAGCGCCCCCCGTGCAGGCAGGGCCCGCTGGCGTTGCCCGGGGGCGCATTGTCGCTCGGGGGCGCCGGCTGGTAACACGGGTCCAGCAGGGCGCATTCCAGCCCGCAGAAGCCGGGCGTGCAGTGGCAGCTGGGGGAGGAAAAGGTAAATTCATATAGTCTGTTACGTAATAATATGAGTTAAAATAATAATTATTTTAATTCTTACATGTAGGACCCCTCAAGGTTGACGCACTGGCCGGGCCCGCAGCTCACGCCCTCGGCGCACTCGTCCACGTCGACCTCGCACCGCAGGCCCTTCCAACCTGCACACACACAACCAATATTTAATTACGTATCTATAGAAAATATCTTCATCCGCCAAAGTAAAAAAAAAATATTTTTTCATAGGTGGATTTAACGTGACTTAAAACTCTTTTTGGGTGAGTTCCCTATCATTATGGCGGAATCAGAAGAATTCACCGAAGACACTCCACAGCCGTCACATCTTTTGAATTTCCTTTTGTAAAGTAAAAAGCGCAAGTAATGAAGTACTTTTCTTTTTTTACACATTGTGATCACTTGTTGTCAGAGAACAATTTGATGTTGATGCTTGAATTGTGATGAAAACTCTGGGTTAACAGAAATACTCGCAGTTCGTCGAACAAAATGAGACATCTTCTGTTAAAAGTATAAAACATTTAAAAGTATCTGGCCGTAGGTAACTAACACTATATAAGGTATATAAAAATCAATTGCTGTTCATTTTTCTCGCTAAAACTCTAGAATGGCTGGACCGATTTGGCTAATTTGGATCTTGAAATATTTGTGGAAGTTCAGAAAAGGTTTAAACGGTGAGAATCATAAATAATAAGTAACAGAAAGTAAAACGACAATAGGGGATCGGACTACTTTTTCTTATTTTATAAATCCAAACTTCTTAGTTTCTGCTATCGAACACTAAAATAATTTTTGCTCTATCTTTAAAATTGACCGAGTTATAAAGGTTTGAAATTCAAGATGAGACAGAGAGGCACAAACCCACTTGTGACGTCATATGTTAGTAACGCCATATAATCTCCATACAAAAAATCGTTTTTGAAAGAGACAGACATATTGAAACTTTATTAAATCACTGTAAATTCGTTTTTCAACTGATTCTATTTTTTTCTTCGCGAATCGTCTGCTACTAATCTATATTTTAAAAATAATTAATAAAATTAAATTTAGGAACAGTCCGATCCCCTATTGTCAAGGGTAGGTGTAGGGTAGATGTTGGGAAAAATGGCAGGACGACGTCTGCCGGGTCAGCTAGTAAGTCCATAGTTATGCAAGGTTGAATTGGTTGACCTCTAAAGCAATCCTTACATGAGACTTCCCTAATATATTGTTTATCCCTAGCTCACACGTCCTTCGCCGTTGGTACAAGTTTCCCGGAAGATACCCATTTCGAATACTGAGTGAAACGCTGTTTGACGCATGCGCTGACCGCAACACAGTCACCCGGTGAGTTATCCCCGATATTCGGTCAGTCATTCTGACCGTTTACTATAATGTTTATACCGACAACTACCGATTGACCTTTAATAAACAATATGTAAAAATATTATCACAATTTGCGGGTTTGTTACTACCTGTTGACTACCCTCGAACAATCAACGTGAGGGTAGTCGCCGCGTCCGAAAGAGGGTAGACAGATATGTCTGTCCTTAGGAACAGTCCACTCGCCACACCAGTCTACTCGTGACCATGGAGCGTGTAACAGTTCCGAAATATCGAGGTAACAATTTAAATATAACCGTGGTAACAAACCTGCAAATTGTGACAATGTTAGTGTAGTGAACAACCACGAAAATCTTCAAACATATAATATGTAAAAGTAATTAGTAAGTTACAGGGATCCCGGGTAACAATTGTTTTTCTGTCTTTTATACTGAGTTCGCAGGAGTTTGCAGGTTTCATCACGATGTTTTGCTTCACCGTAAGAGCGTCGAATAAACGTACATATGAATTCGAAATTCAAAGGTTGCGTGTGAAGTCGACCAACCCGCACTGGGCCAGCGTGGTCGACTTAGGCCTAATCACCCTAATTCAGGGTAGGCTCGAGCCCTGCGGTGGGGACGTATATGAGCTGTTGATGATACTGAGTTAAGTCTGAGGTATGTGCTAAGAAAGAGATAAAATCTAGAGATATTGTAGGACCAAGACGAACGGTTCACGATCAAAATGAAGACACTTTTAGAAAAGGCCAAGTCGGAACAATTATTTACTTGCCAGCAAGCATGAAGTGATTGATGAACGTGGAAGAAGCAAAGGAAGAAATGTGTTCAGAAGTGGTCTCTGCCTACTCCTCTGGGAAAGAGGCGTGACTTTCTTATATGCATATGTATGTACCTCCATACTATCTATAAAATTGATTAAACGATCTTATGTAAAACGTAAATGGCGTAAACAATAGTTCGCCGGCCGCGCGTCAATTCCGAGCGCCCGTGAGAAATGGTCATAGCGTTGCTTTTCTTATCACTGCATGTCATTCTTTGCAATCTTTATCGAGCACACGAATTGCACGGTTGCATGGTTAAGGTTGAGCGGGTATTACACAACTGGCATTACTGTACAAATTCAAATAAACCTAGGTCGCCTGGACGAAACTCAGCACTGTTGCCATATGTATACCTATAGTATATTGTATTTATATGTTCTATTATCTATACGTATATCATAGTTATAGGTAAAAGTACCTTTATATTTCCTTCACGCACTACTGGGTTGTCTGGAAGAAATCGCTAATAAGGATAGCGCCGCCTTTGCGCACATATTATAATAATGTTATCTGTGTATGTCCCATATGTGTTATGCAATAAAGTGTTACTTACTTACTTACTCTTGCTAATTAAGCAATAGGGCCGCCCTAGTACACTATTCTTTCTGTGTTTCTTGTGTGCAATGAAGTATATATCCTTATATATAGGTCCTTATTCGTAGGAGTATACATGAGTTTACTGTTTGAGTATATCCTACTCGTGTTCTATACTTGATACATGAACAGGTTCCCTGATTGAGGGCTGTTTCAATACACTCGAAGTCTATCGGAGGGGTGTGGTTGCTCAAAACGTCGTCGGATATCTTTATTGAAGTAATCTTGAGCCGATACACGAGTATTGGCTAATATGATGGTTGTAGGTCGAGGGTAACAGGACTAGAATACAAAGGTACGAGTGAACAAATGTCGTCATTTATTGATATGTTAATGACCTGGAGTTTTCCTCATAGCCCTTAGAGTTGCGTTTTCCCTTAAGAATTGACTGGAAAGAGGACAAGGTAAAATCGTATAAACAGTGTTCTTTTTTTATGGTATTATATTTTTTAGTGAATCTTAAAAAAGGTTCTACTTTTGAGGAATCACTTGCTAAATATATAACTACGTCATGATCATCATTTTCAACCCACATCCACCCCCTGCTGGGTGCAGGCCTCTTCTCGACTGCGCCACCCCTCACGGTCCTGTGCCATCCGCATCCAGTCTGGTCCTGCCAGGTTGGCAATGTCGTCGGACCATCGGGCTGGTGGTCTGCCCACTGGCCTTGTTGTAATAACTATGTACTGTAATCTAACCGATCAGCTGATGAACCGATCGATTCAGTAAAAAAACAACCATTTGATTTTTGATTGCTGCAAAGCTAAATGAAATGAAAAATCTTTATTTGTATTAAATGTGGTAGATAGTTGTTAAACAATATAGTTAAACAAATAATGGCCTCGATTCGGGATGTCATGCTCTAATTCTAATTTTAAAATCCAGCTATCCTTTTCGTTTTTATGACCAATGAAAGAGAGGTGATGAACGAATGCTATTAATTTGAACGAATGATAACCTAAAATAAGGGCATAGCTGTCAGTTTAAGAGATTTTTAAGTCGCATGTTTTAAGTGCTCTCTAAAATTGTGCAATCGACACGGCCATAAGGTTAAAATTCGATGTTTGACAGCTCTTATATTAGGATGGCCATCTCCTGTCCCTTTTTAATCTTTAAAAGGTGAAAGGACTGACGAACTTAAATTAAGGATTAGAGCGTGACTGTCTGAATCGCCACCAATGAGGGGCTAAATTTAATATACGTCATGTCAATCATAAATTAAGAAATTATATAATAAAATAATGTAATCTAACTTAAATATTGGATGTAAAACAGGAAAAGTCAATAAAGTCAACTGATCCTGCTATAAAAATAATAAAATCGTTACATATCTGATAAGATAAAACATAATTAAGTGCACTACCTATAATGACGACAACCAGCAAATAAGTCCACATTTCTCCAATGTCTATTTCATGTTTATTTATTTACTTAGAAGCACTTATCACTCCTATCCTAATAAGAAAGGTCCACAGATCACACATTATCCAACATAACTTCGCGCTTATATCGTGTACGGCGTGAGCAGAACACCAGCTGATATTCAGTCTATGTAAACAAATTGTCAATTAAGTAGATGAACTTCACAGAAAGCCTCTCGCTGATGTCATTGTTTAAAACATTTTCCCCTTCACCACTAGTATTTCACGAATAGCATTATATATGTTTATTTAATTTCGGCATTATTAGTGACACATTTGCGCGATATTGGACGCCCGCGAGAGTAGGGTGCGCACACGCGCGTATTGCAGCAACCGTAGCGGATACTGCGCGCGCCAGTGATTCACAAACTGTGAGATGGACAATGTTTTACCTCGCACGTAGTCTCCTCTACGTCATGTTCCAATCACGACGGTATACTGTTGTGAATAGTAGTACCTAGTTCTATGTGGTTTTCTATTTAAAAAAATGGTATTGTTCTGTGTTTAATAAGGAGGTACTCATAAAAAGGCATGGTTTTCCTTTTACTACATTTTATAGATCTCGTCATACATACTCATCAGTTCAGATATTGGAAAAAGAATTTCCCTAAAAATAATAAGTAATAGTTGCATAAAAACAAAATTGCATTTTCTTGAGAGTTTGAAAAGCGAAACAAGAGACGACGATCGCGATTGATAAGCTACATGTTAATCTGATGTTATAAACAAAGGATGTCTGTTTTTTATTTTCTGAAAAAAAAAAATTCATGTATTCTTAATTTTGATTATTTTTGGCACACCATATCACATAGTTTTTACATCTCGCAAATGAGCAGTAGTTTGAGCACCGCTGCTCCCTCCGCCTGTTATCAGGCTATCGTGACGCGGCTGCCTGATAACCGGTATCAACTGATAATGATAAGATACCGGCCCAATTCACACACAGATTGAGAGCGAGCAAACACTGAACAATTAGCAGTGCTAGATAAGACAGAGGCTCGTTTAGTAATGAGCTGTGCTGAAACAAACAAACAAACAGGCAAGCTACTGCTTTAAAAAGAACTCGCTTGGTTTTTGAAATCTTACTATAATTTGTGTCCTAATATAAGCCTATTGATGATCGCATAGCCTAAAGGACAACCATAGTCGATTCCCAACCGAGAAGTTCCTATTTTTTTAATTAGGAATTAACGTTTCGGCTTTGGGTGATATTTTCCAAATACAAATATGCTTTTTTGTTGCCTATTATGGTGACGTTATAATTTCATAGAAAACAAATAAGAACGAATTTCGGCGCTGCCACTATGCCCTCCGTGGTGTAGTTGGTAAGCACGCTGGCTGCGTATAGGCCGAAGGTCGTGGGTTCAAGTCCCGCCGGAAGGTTTACGTTTTTAGTTGTTTTCTATGAATCTAAAATATCAAATATGCTTTATTTATCATAACAGCAAGTATATTAACACAAGAAAAGGAAATTGGCGGCCTTATCACTTTAAGCAATTTCTTCCAAGCTAAAAAGAATAATAGGATTTTATGTATTACTTTCGATGAGTGTCTGTGTAAGTTGCTACTATCAAAGAGCTATGGCCTATGATGTGATACATATTTGTTTTAGTGATTCTCATTATATTAGGAGTTTAGCGAAGATTATTTATTTGACTTCCTGGAAAAATAATCATGTATGTTTGATTATGTCGTACGCAGTTTGTGTTCAGTCAGGTCCGGCACCGACAAGCAACTCGGTGCGCGAGTCATCGTCCATTTGTCATCAAGGCACGGCCTTGCGCACGCAGCGCGCCCCGACCAGCCGCCGGCGGGCGGGCGGGGAGGGTCAAACATCACGTGGTTTACAGACCACCACCATGTGGGTCACGGTTGAGAAGGCGACGCGAGCAAAAATATCCGACGTTTTGTTCAGACGGTTTTGAAATCGGAATTATATGCTTTTTTAAGGTAAAAAGGAGCATATACCTGACTTTTTAGCGACCTTTTTCGCAAATTGATTTTTTATCTGTTTACGTAAAAATGGTCAATTTTAATCACGTCATCAAAAAATCAATTTATCATTACAAAATAAGCTAAAATTTGGGTATCTACCTATAATTGTATGTAGTGTGAAATAGATCTTGCGCGTAAAGCGTAATCAATCGATCGCCGGGTGTAGAGACCGGAACACTAAAATCTGACTATAATATAGTGGTGGCTGATAATTTATTCATCATAAGAGCTGTGTTTTTTTTTAAATTACGACTTACTACTTTGAAGTCTTAGCAGAGAAATAGCTACGGATAAGTTAGGCTAGGTTGTGAAAGCTTGTGTGCACTGACCTGTGCCCTGGCAGGCGCAGAGGAAGGTCCCGCGCGAGTCGATGCAGGTCCCGCCGTGCAGGCAGGCCGCGCTGCCGGCCTCCGCGCACTCGTCCCGCTCCGTCTCGCAGTAGGGCCCGCTGTAGCCCTGCTCGCACACGCAGCGCGGCGGCTGTGATATTGACAATAAGGTAATGTTCTGGGACGCTAAAACTTAAAGAGTCATTCGTACCGTAGTTTAAGGTGAGTGGAACGTTCTAAGGCAATATATTTATTAATTCGTTTTATATAGCGGCGGCAAGGCCATAATAAAAGTCTAAGGCCCGAACTCTGCCGGCCGACGCGGCGGCTAACCTAACCTTGCATATTTATTAGTACAGCATACTAGCGGTCCGCCCGCGGTTACGCTCACGTTATGTAAGATTTTCCCGTGGGAATAAGACCTTTTCCCATAATAAGTATCCTATGTGGTTAATCCAGAGTACAAACTATCTCAGTAGTTTCAGTAGTTTTTGCGTGAAAGAGAGTAACAAACATCCATCCATACTTACAAACTTTCGCGTTTATAATATTAGTAAGGATTAACGAATTAGGAGCGCTGACCTTGAGTGCATCAGTATCTTTCTGTCTCATTCACTCTGTAAATAATGTACGTAAGAGCTAGTAGAAGTACTGAGTTGCATATTTTTGGAAACTACAAATCAAATTAAACTATACCATTTGTACATAGGATTCAAACTAATACTAGAACAAATCTGGATCTTATGGTTATGGTAGTGGAGGGAGGGAGCAGGAGAGCGCGGCGAGGAGCGGTGCTGACCGTGGCGTCGGCGCGGCAGTGTCCGTGCTGGCAGGCGCGCAGCTCGCAGAACGCGTCCGCGCAGTGCACGCCCGAGAAGCCTTCCAGACACTCGCACGTGTAGTTGTTGCCGGTCACCGGGTCTACGATACAGAGCATTTGTTAGCATTTATGTAACACCAAGTTTTTTGATGTTAAATGGCGTCTAAAACTCATCGCATGACGTCCAATAAAACGCGTTAAATAACTTAGAACTCCAGTGCTGAAAATCAGTGTTACAAGAACTTGTTCTTGAGTACTTGCGACGAATGCTGAGCCCAGTACTATTGCACGATGTAAACTTTTATCATCATTATTTGTGTGTACTTTTTTTCCATTGTGTGATGAATAAATTATTTTCTTTCTTCTTTTAAATGGTATTTGATAAAACTTGTTACATAGCTTTTAAAACTGATTAAGTGGTGTATAAAACTCGTCAAATGATGTCTAACAGGTTTTGTGAAATAAAATTCGACAAATAGCGTCTAAAACTCATCAATATAGCGTCCAATTAAACTCGTCCAATAGTGTATAAAACTAATCGTGATTAATAAAACTTGTCAAACGGTGTCCGATAAAACTCGAAATGATGTTTAGTAAAACTCGTCAGATAGCCTCTAAAACTCATCAAATAGAGTCTTTAAACTCATCAATAGTCACTTAAAACTCATCAAATAGCGTCTTTTAACTCATTAATAGCAACTTAAACTCATCAAATGTGTAAACCTTATCTTGGAACTCACCGGTGGGCGTCTGTCTGCAAGTCCCCCGGCCGGGCGCGCAGGGCTGCTGCGCGCACGAGCGCGTGCGGGGCGCGTCGCACCGCGCGCCGCGCCACTCGCCCGGGCACGAGCACAGGAACCTACACACATCGTGCCATGGTTATAATAACAAACAAACATAATTCGATACTTATAATAAAAGATAAAAACTAACATTCAGTAACAAACTGTTTCTTCCTCCTGCCCTTGCGCCTCTTACATTTCCTCCGCTTTTTGAAGCTGTTTGTACAATCAGTCGCCTGTCGTTATCAACTCTCCACGTAATTAAACACGTCGGGTGTAACGTACTATTATATACTGCAGAATAAAGGACAGAAGTAATAACTTCTATTTGCAACTGGTAGCTATACAGATTCAACAACGTAAATATTCCAATGTATACTTAATTGTAATCAAAACGGAAGTTGGGAGCAGAGGTCCGACGATGTGAACAACCATGCTTCAATCCCATGCAACCATCCTTTATGGGGTCCTTTATGGATCAGAGAAACTGAACGTCGAGTCGAGTGGAAGTGCTCCGGAGAGGCATATGCCCAACGGTGGGCGTGAGTGCTGGAGAAGAAGAGAATTGTAACCTCACCCGCCGCGTTGGTCCACGCAAGTGCCGCCGTTGAGGCAGGGCTGCGACTCGCACTCGTCTATGTCGTGCTCGCAACTGGAAACAAACACACTTAGTTCGGTATGCGCGTATACGAGTAGTGTATACCATCACTCTCACCCCTAATATATTCTTTATTGCGCACACAAGTTTAAAATACAGTTTATTCTTACTTCAATACTACTTTACTAAACTAAACTTTCGCGATCATTATCATAACATTAATATCGGGTCTCCTCAACAAAAATAATATCGCGGTAAGCCCGTAAAATGTCTCATAAATGTTTCAATACTACTTATTAGAAACTGACTGAAAAGACATTTTAACGGGCTTCAGTAATTTAAGTAATAGGGCTTCCTCTTGTCACGATATCTCTTGTTTGGATATGTATCTAATTAAAGATATCGTTTCTTAAAATTATTTATTTAACTCTCGAAAAAGATTTACCTAAAATAAACTTTCAGGTCGTTGGTCTGAATAATGCGCATTGGTTTTGTCGCAATTATAATATAGTTGTTTACTGAACTCTTTGTGTGTGTATTGTTAACACTAATAAACGTTTTTTCTTCTTCTTCTTCTTCAATTTTAATAGGGGATCGGATTACTTTTTTTTATTTTATAAATGCAAACTTATTAGTTTCTGCTAACAAAAATTTTTGCTCTATCTTTAAAATTGACCGAGTTATAAAGGTTTGAAATTCAAGATTAGACAGAGAGGCACATACCCACTTGTAACGTCACTTGCTAATAACGCCATATAATCTCCATACAAAAATCGTTTTTGAGAGACAATTTAGGAACAGTCCGATACCCTATTGTGTTTATTTTTTTTCAATACACCTTGCTCGAAAATTGAACTTACGAAGGCAGTAAACTGTGCGGTAAATGCGTTTTACCGCACTAGTGCGATTTTATTACAATTTTTTCTTCTTCAAAATTATTATTCAGCCAGGATCATTTTGACACTAAAAATATTTAAATCGATTCATACAAAGAGAAAAGTATAAAATATTTTTTTATTTCAATAAATTGTATCAAAAATATTATATTTTTTAATAATATAATTAAATTAAAAAAATACTATAATTAAAATATTAGCCAGTAATATTTTAATTATAAAAATAAAATTATCTCGATTTAACAAAGAATCAATTCGTAGAGGCTGAACAGAGCCTTTTCTCCGTTATTATGCTTATAAAAAAGGAACATAATATCGATTTGTGGTTGGCGGCTTGGCGCCAATTTTGTGAAATTTTCATTTAATTGTTTTACATTGAATGTTGTTTTATGAGTGATTAAGTGTTGATATTTAGTGATAAATGTGAGTAGTAAGGATGCTCAAACTGCGCACGATATAATAAAGATTAGTTTTTACAACTTCCGCATGATCAATTTTACCTGTAGTATCATAGCTTTTGTAGGGGTGGGTACTTTCTTAACCGTTTTAATTATTTACTATCAGTTTTCTCACAAGTGTATTGAAAAACATCGTGCAACACACGGATCTTAGGTTTTATAACAAACTCGTGACATTATAAACCCTCGCCTGCGGCTCTGGCTTACAAAAGTCACCTCGTTTGTAATAAGCCACCTACGATCCTTGTATCGTAATGTACTATTAACATGTCCTCTGAAAATTAAACCTATTGTTATGTCAGTGTTGCTTACTATTCCCCGTCGAATCCTTGCGGGCACACGCAGGTGTAGGTGGCGAGTCCGTCCTGGCACGTGGCTCCGTTCTGGCACTCGTGGGTCTCGCACTCGTCTATGTCGACCTGGAAGTACACAGCGTGCTAAAGTAATGATGATACAGCCCTCCGTGGCAGTGGTAGAGAACGCCTCTCAACTCAAAGGTTCTGAGCTAGACTTCCGGTGGAAACACTCTTAAAACAAAATCACCTGATGAAGCATTCCCCAGTTGGGTTATTTTATTTGTTATTAGGAAAAGCGAAACCCTTCTCTTCTATTCACGGAGGTTTCTCGAAAACTAAGAAACGTAGAAACATGAAATTTATCATAATGATAGATCTTTTTAATTATTACTGGTATTACCTGGCAATAGTCGCCCCGATACCCCTGTGCGCAGGAGCAGGCGTAAGAAGAGCGCACGTCGGCGCAGTGTCCGCCGTGCGCGCAGTCCGCCTCCAGACACAGCACGCAGCCCACGCCTTGCGCCGCGCCGTACGGGGCGCCCGACCTGCGAAACGCAATGCAATTTCCAAATAAATACAATACAATAGACCCACGTACCAACCAGACTGACCCCAATAATCCCATAAAACCGACTAACCTAACCAACCCCGATAACTCTATTAATCCGAACAATTCCACACACCGACACGATTAACCCAAACGACCAATTCCACTATCTCGACGACCTCATTTCATTATTTTCGGCGGAAATGAGCTAATGGATATTTGAATACATTTTTAAAATTGATTCATCCCTCGTGTTCTTAAACAATAAAATACTTCTTGCTTTTTTTAATGGGCCGAGATTAGACAGACGCAGATAGCCAGTGAAGTCATGGGGCAGAAGTAATGAACTTACGATAACGCGTAGTGCGGCTGCGCGGCGAGCAGCGACGCGGCGGCTCCCACGAACAGCTGCTCCTCCGTGAAGAACGGCAGCAGGAGGCTACCCACGTGCACCGCGCCCATGCAGCCCTGCGCACGCGACACGATCAACACAAGATCCATGTACACTCACGGAAATCAATATGCACACAATACAAATTCTCAGGTACCAACGAATTAGAACAGATGCCAACAACAGTGAAGTATCACATACATGCAAAAAGCGACAAAAAATGAGGCCGCTGTAATAGTTAATTGGCAACACCTGTTCAGCAAATCATGGCCATTACATTATTTTGTGGTTGGTTGCTAAACACTACAAATTTATCTTGTGTTGCCATTGGTAAAGAATTAACTTCCATAATTATTTAATTTTCAATATTTTGTGTCGCGCTACTTTGTAGACTTACATTTTTTGACACTTGAGTTCGCATCATATTTATCTAAATGACAAGAGAGAATGACATTTTCTAAGTGTAATAGCTTGGCTTAACGACATAGGTTTTTTATTTACCTGTCCCCTAAAGTAAATCAGACTGACATTATTGTAGTAACTACGTTGTTAATAAATTTGTAATAGCGACATCTATACTCATTAAGTCGTTCTATTTTCCTGTGCACGGCGCACCTTCTGCTTTACATTGATAGATCACTACGTTGTCTTGTAGTTCACCGTACTGATTATAGATGGCGCTACCACAGTATCTCGTGACGTCATCACGCTTGTATAAAACTGTTTGCATCGTGGGCTCGCCCTCTTTTTCCCGACCGGTGGCGGCACCACCGAGGAATACACGAAGATACCTTGCCTACCACCTGGCTTTTATTCCTACAAACGTACCTTGAAGAACTCCCCGACCAGGTTGTCCGTGGTGAAGTCGTCTCCCTCCGTGTACTCCCAGACTGAGGAGTCTGTTGACAAGTCCGTCTGGACACAAACAAATCAAATTGGATATTTTGTTTTTTGAATATGTTTTTACGAGCCACCGCTAGTAATTCTTTAGCTAGTTTTAGTGTGTAGGTAATAAATAAATGAAAGATCCGCGTGTTGTCAGCTAAGACATTTATTGTTTGTTTTGTTTACAAGTAATGCGACGACAGACCTAATGTAGGACGCCGTGTAAATTAATCTTTGATTTATTTATTACCTAACGGGTGCACTCAAACTAGCTAAAACTAGGCACAATGCCTTTTCCTTGTTCCTAGAGCTAAAAGGATTATGGGCTACTGGCGGTTGCTCGTACTGGATGTATAATACGAATAATGCGGAAATAAACTTAATCGGTTTCTAGTGGCCTTGGATTTGATACTTATGTTGGGGAGTCGACTAAGGTACCCTATTAGGGTGATTTAAATTTTTTTAAATGTATGAAACCAATCTTGTTAGTTCCTGTTACCAGTAAAAGAATTACCGAGTTATTAAGGTGTGAAAATCATGATTAGATAGGCAAATATATAATAGTGACGTCACTAAGTCAGCAGCGCCATACATTCTCCATAAAAAAGTGTATTAGAAAGAAACAGACATATTGAAACTTTAAAAAAATCACTGTAAATTGCTTTTTAACCGATTTTGTTTTTTTCTTCGCAAATCGTCTGCTATTAATCTATATTTCAATGTAAATTGCACTAATTGAACAACCCTATTGTACATACGGGCGGCGCGGGCGCGGCGGTGGGCGCGGCGGAGGGGGGGTGCACGCCCCCCAGCTGGATGTGTCCGTACAGCAGTAGGCGCTGCCAGGCCGCCACGTCTATGGGCGCCGAGAAACCGGCTTCTTCGTGACCGTCCGCCTCCACGAATACTCCTGGAAATAGTGATTCAGATTAGAAATTGATACGTAAAGTCGGCCAAGAAAGTGGTTTACCATTTTTCATTCAATGTCCTAGTTATCGAAAATTTCAATAAGGTTCATACTCGGTATCTGACAGATAGATCTGCAAACGAAAATAATCTTTGTTGTTCTATAATTTGCAACTGACATTCAACCTTAGGGTGATAAACTAATTTATTGGTCGACCTTACAAGATACTTTATAGTATAAAAATATTTCGTATATAAAATATTAACTAAAACACCATAAAACACGGTCAAATATGTTCAAATACATCGTCCCAAACCGTACCCAAATTTTAAATCAAATTGCTGCCCAAATAGACTATTGATTGTCCCTCTAAACACACCCACTGACCTTTGACAGTGAATGAATGAACGAATTAATCGTTTATTAACTTTTGGATGTAACATATCTTAGTTTCGTCATTACATTTTTCACAATACAATGTGTCTGCGCTCTATGGAGAACAAATTACCGAAGAAACTCCACATGCCCCTTGGCCACACCAACTGACCATCGACATATCTTCTGGCTACCTTTGATAGTGCCCCTGGCCACGGCGAGCCTTAGCGTGGTCCAGTGCAGGTGGTCCCGCTTGGACGCCATGCGCTTGAGCGCGGGCAGCGCGGCCCCGCCGACGCGCCACTGCACCGCCACCTGCTCCCTGTACAGGCCGATGCTGAACCAGGCCGCGCTCGCGCCGTCGTCGCGCGCCGCGTGGAGCAGCGTGCCGCCTTGCTTGCTCCTGTACAGGATAACGTTCATTTAGGACAGACGAGGGAATTTTAGGTTTTTATATTGAGACTAGCGGTCCGCCCGCGGCTACGCTCGCGTTATGTAAGATTTTCCCGTGGGAATAAGACCTTTTTCCTGTAAAAAGTATCCTAAGTTAACACTTAGGATACTTTTCCAGGTTACAAACTATATCCATTCCAAATTTCATCCCAATCCGTTCAGTAGTTTTCGCGTGAAAGAGTAACAAACATCCATCCACACTTACAAACTTTCGCGTTTATAATATTAGTAAGGATTTCGAGCTATGTATAGGTATAATGTATTTATTTGTCGAACATAGTAAGCCAAATTATTAATTTCAAATTAGAAATCGGTTTCACTGTATTGTATTTTAATTTGACGGATCGACAAGACACTTTCCCTGCGTTCCGAGACGCGCTGAAATCGATTAAAGCACCCGTAATCGCGTTCCGAATTACTGTCAGCAGGCAAAACTCATACGTTTTTCTGATCGCTGACAGCGCTGAAAGTCTGATTCGGAATGCGCCCTTTATTGTTACGGATTGTCTCTGTCTAAGGTAATAGCATGTCTAATAGCTTGGCTTAATAGAATGGTCGTCAAATGGTCTTGTGTACAACTTACAAAACTAGATCCATATTGGACTACATTTTCTGAAACTTGAAAGAGACTAGAGATAAGTAAGCTGAATAAACTGTCACCTAGCTTAAAGTTGCTTTGTGTGAGTAGAAGATGGTATGTAGGGGATGCGTGTGTGTATGTAATTGCGTGACTGTGTGTGAGAGTGACCTGTAAGTGATGGTGAGCGTGTCGGGCATCTGCACGGCGTCCGCGGCGATGCCGACGCCCTGCGGAACTCGCAGTCTGTAGCTCAGCGTCGTGTTCACGCCGTCGAACGTCGCGTTCGATACGCACTCGTATCTGGGGACATAATAATTATTATAAGCCTCTGACCTGACTTTGTTTTACATTCTTTGAATATGGATTGTGAAGCTTACTTGTGATAAAAGGTCCTAATGGAACTATAAATCAGTAATAACAACAATAGGGAATATGCATAAAAAAATAGTATTTTTCATAGTTCATCTGAAAGTATACAAAAATAGAATACTGACAAAAAAAAGGATCGAAATTGATCGAAAAACAAACTAGATACAACATTATTAAACAAATATATCTGTCCCTCTTACGAAAACAAAATTTTCGATTGCGGATGTATGGCTCGCGTGACATATGACGTCACATGTCATGTCGGACCTCTCTGTCTAACCATCAACTTTGAAGCCTTATAACTTTGTTTCTGAGCAAGATATTTGAAAATTATTTTTTATATGTTAATCTGGAACTTGAAATATTTCAAATAATGAATTTAAAAAAATGTGCATATTCCCTATTAGTTTGCATCCAGAAACACAAGGCTACAAGCCAGGCTTATTCATCGAGCCAACTGCAGAACATGACAAGACAGTCGCATCCATTCTTATATTTATAAAGCAAATACACGCATTATTTTCTCTGCTATCATCCCCAGGACTTTGTTGCTGCTACCTCTTTCTCTCTGAACTATCGACGTAGACTTTTTGTTCAAGATTTCATAAAAATTGTTTATTTGAATTGGTGGACCCTGCATCGATTATGTAAAATCTCTGCATTGGTGTATGAACTGCTCACTCCACCTGGAGTTGAGCGGGCAGCCCTGCAGCTGGCAGAACTCCACCTGGCGCATGTTCACCTGGTAGCTAGCACACGTTACCAGCTGTAAAGAACTCTCACCCGCCATCCAGGTTCCTGCAGCGCTAGTTGAGCGGGCAGCCCTGCAGCTGGCAGAACTCCACCTGGCGCATGCTCGCCTGGTAGCTAGCACACGTAACCAGCTGTAAAGAACTCGCACCCGCCATCCAGTTTCCTGCAGTGCGAGTTGAGCGGGCAGCCCTGCAGCTGGCAGAACTCCACCTGGCGCATGCTCGCCTGGTAGCTAGCACACGTTACCAGCTGTAAAGAACTCTTACCTGCCATCCAGGTTCCTGCAGTGCGAGTTGAGCGGGCAGCCTTGCAGCTGGCAGAACTCCACCTGGCACATGCTCGCCTGGTAGCCAGCACACGTTACCAGCTGTAAAGAACTCTCACCCGCCATCCAGGTTCCTGCAGTGCGAGTTGAGCGGGCAGCCCTGCAGCTGACAGAACTCCACTTCAGCGCATTGCTTGCCTTTGTAGCCGCGGGGGCACGAACACCTGGGTAAAGAAACACGAATATTCAGATGACGATGACCTCCTGAGAAGAGTTTAATTGACAGCGGAATCACATACAAGATATTATAAAAAAAACATGGTTGTTATCTTTTTTGTGTTTATATAATTTACTTTAGGTATGACTCCCAACGAATTGATGGGTATTTTCTTTATTGTGCTTAAGCTTGATGAATCTACTCGCACGTCATTTACCCTGCTGTTTGACTAACTCTAAAGCTGTGCTCTAAAGTAAGGTTGGATCGATGAATGTTCCGTCAACTTGAGCGGTCAAGCTGTGAAGTGACTGCTTATTATGTAGGTGCAACCATTCCAGGTCTTGACACAAGAAACTTTGTGCTGGAGCTCCGCTAGTGTTAGGATTGTTATAATACAATATGTTAGTTTGAACTCCCCAAATGACTGACGATACATTGATTTCAATGGTCCAGCTGTAATAACTGATAGTTATGCATGTACAATTATACCAGCAGTGTTATTCTAAAAACCCGCTAATGCTAGAGCTGCTTTAATAGAATATGTCAGTTTTAGCTCTCCAGCTGTATAGCCGCTATCAACGTCCAGCTATTGATGCAAGAGGCCTCGTACTGAAATAACACATTGACTTCCACTCTCTGCTTTATGGTTCACTCACGTGTAATCATTCCAGGTGTTGCTGCACGAGGCGTTGTGTTGGCAGGGGGCGGAGGCGCAGGCGTCGTCGGACACCACTCCGCGAAGCACCCCGCGCGGGTCCAGCGACACGGCGCCGAAGGGCGGCGGCAGCTCCAGGCCCGAAGCCTCCAGAGGGAAGAACTGGACTACGGTCACGTTCACGCCGTTTGACACCTGGGGGGGGGGGGAGTTTATGATTAGTTACATTAGTTTAATTTTCAGATCGGTCTGCTTCTACAACGAATCTCTGCTAGTTTACTTGTCTTGCAGTATTATCAGTTTTAATACATCAATTTATTTTAACTAGAAGTGGTATAGTGGACCGTTACTTCCAGCCGGGGGTGACGCCTCCGCTGCAGGGGGCGCTATGTGAGCACTGACCTGCACGTCTTGGATGACGCCCTTGAAGTAGTCCTTGTCGTCGAGCTGCGGGGGTGGAGGGGGGCGCCGAGGGTGACGCCTCCGCTGCAGGGGGCGCTATGTGAGCACTGACCTGCACGTCTTGGATGACGCCCTTGAAGTAGTCCTTGTCGTCGAGCTGCGGGGGTGGAGGGGGGCGCCGAGGGTGACGCCTCCGCTGCAGGGGGCGCTATGTGAGCACTGACCTGCACGTCTTGGATGACGCCCTTGAAGTAGTCCTTGTCGTCGAGCTGCGGGGGTGGAGGGGGGCGCCGAGGGTGACGCCTCCGCTGCAGGGGGCGCTATGTGAGCACTGACCTGCACGTCTTGGATGACGCCCTTGAAGTAGTCCTTGTCGTCGAGCTGCGGGGGTGGAGGGGGGCGCCGAGGGTGACGCCTCCGCTGCAGGGGGCGCTATGTGAGCACTGACCTGCACGTCTTGGATGACGCCCTTGAAGTAGTCCTTGTCGTCGAGCTGCGGGGGTGGAGGGGGGCGCCGAGGGTGACGCCTCCGCTGCAGGGGGCGCTATGTGAGCACTGACCTGCACGTCTTGGATGACGCCCTTGAAGTAGTCCTTGTCGTCGAGCTGCGGGGGTGGAGGGGGGCGCCGAGGGTGACGCCTCCGCTGCAGGGGGCGCTATGTGAGCACTGACCTGCACGTCTTGGATGACGCCCTTGAAGTAGTCCTTGTCGTCGAGCTGCGGGGGTGGAGGGGGGCGCCGAGGGTGACGCCTCCGCTGCAGGGGGCGCTATGTGAGCACTGACCTGCACGTCTTGGATGACGCCCTTGAAGTAGTCCTTGTCGTCGAGCTGCGGGGGTGGAGGGGGGCGCCGAGGGTGACGCCTCCGCTGCAGGGGGCGCTATGTGAGCACTGACCTGCACGTCTTGGATGACGCCCTTGAAGTAGTCCTTGTCGTCGAGCTGCGGGGGGGCTGCGGGGGTGGAGGGGGGCGCCGAGGGTGACGCCTCCGCTGCAGGGGGCGGCGGCGGCGGACCCCCTAAGTAGAGAACCTGAGTAAAAATAAATACGATAAACACTTTGGATTTTTAGATGTTTGCTCCACTTTCACGGATTTGGATTAAATTTGGAATGGAGCTAGTTAATAACCTGGATTAACACGTAGGATACTTTTACGGGAAAAAGCCTTACTCTCACGGGAAAATCTTACACAACGCGAGCATAGCCGCGGGTGGACCGCTAGTATACAGATAAAAACACTAATAGTACATTACTGCCGCGGCCGCAAAATTTGTTATTGCTGGACGAGGGCACGTTTAAAGTCCGAGGCGCAGGCGAGGACTTATACTGTGTACGAATCCAGCAAGAGTTATTGCGGCCGAGGCTTGTATAGTGCTTTTCTCTGAAATATGCGAGGAGTTTAGATGTCTACTTGTATCGCACTAAACTTATAAGTTCTAAATTTCTAATCTTTATCAGTTTCTACTTTGATTTCTTGAACCATTCATTGTTATAATATTTCCCCAATTCAATGATTAGTTAACTCCATCATGAATAATAAGTAACAAAATAAATACGTAGTACGATAAAAATAAAAGCGGCGAAAAATACAAACAAACCGCCATATTGTACACTTTTCTCTTTTTTTTTGTGCCAGTGTCATACAGAGCACACAGCCAACTCCAATCACTACGATTCGTGCACGATTCATATAAAATTTTAATTTAGAACGTAAGAGTTTGCTGTTAAGACTCGAAAACATTGAAATTTCTAGACGAAAGTTACTTTGCTGGCCTAGGCCGTTTGAGGGCACATTCCTGGCCGCTGTTTTGTATGGGGCAATGTTTCGTCCAAAAATGAGTCACTTCGCGTATTGTTTTTTGGCAGTAATGATCACATTTTCGAGCGTGTCGGAGAAAAATACTTTACGCATACGCAGTGTGGCGGAACAATGAAAAGAACACGACTTAACATCATGTCTATCTCAAAGAGCAAGACGCAGTTTTTCAATCGCGCCTGTATAGAGGGACAGGAGATGGATAACCTAATATTAGAGCTGTCAAACATCGAATTAAAACCTTATGGATTCGTCGATTGCATAATTTTAGAGAGGACGTAAAAAATCCAACTCAAAAAAATCTATTTGACAGACATATTTTAGGTTATCATTCATTCAAAATAATGATCACGTTCATCTAAATACATCTCTTCTCATTGTAAATCAGCCAAAAGTATAGCTGGATTTTAAAATTAGGAATAGAGCGTAACTGCGTCAATCGGGACCATTATGGCGATGGCGAACGGAAAATATACACAGTAACATTTGCGGAAAATATAGTACCCAGTGGATTTTCTTCGGTGAGCTCTTCTCCACAGATTCCTCCATTGTGTTAGTAAACTTTATCAAGTTTTATCTTTTGACTTTTTGCCAGTAAGTAATACACATCGGGGTCTCGGGTTTGAGTTTGTGTGTGTACCTGTGCGTCGAGTTGTTTGGCGGCGGAGATGGACTTGCGGAAGTACTCGGTGCCGTTCAGCTTCACCTGCACCAGCGTCGAGTTGCGCACCACCTGGCAGATAACGTGCTCATGTTATTATAAAGACTCAAAAACATTGAAAAGACAGAAACCAAAATGTTTGACCTCTGGGCTTCAATATGAACATTAAAACATCATTAAAATATTGACTGTTTCGAGTTGTCTGTAATTAGGATATTACATAAATGTTGTAATTTTAATATCAAAGTTCTTATTACTTTCGTCAGAATGTATTTGGCAACACTAGTTTTGGCGTTATCAATCGATTGAAAGTCTTACAAAACATTATTTTTTTACATTTATTTTGATACTCCCATATAGGCGGCTAAATTCATTATAATATATTATTTCATGTCTCGTGTTTTTTTTTGTTGTGGCTGTTCAAGGCTAAGCCCATTTTGGTTGCTCCCCTTTCTAGACGAAAGTTACTTTGCCGGCCTAGGGCGTTTGAGGGCACATTGCCGGCCGCTGTTTTGTATGGGGAAATGTTTCGTCCAAAAATTTGTCACTTCGCGTACTGTTTTTTTACAGTAATGATCACATTTTCAAGCGTGTCGGAGAAAACTAAAATAAATATAATGCGTTTAGCAGATATTTGTTGTGTTACCTCAATAAGATGCAAGTGTCCGTTGTCGAGCCTCGTGCCGCCGACGGTGTAGTCTTCGGGAGTCTGGTTGAAGCGCAGGTGCACGAGCAGCTCCCCGCCGAGTAGCGACGCGCCGACTAAAGTCTCGTCTGGTTGCCCGCTTCTGTGTGGGAACATTTACATTATTTATTTTACAGGAAAACCAACAGTTAATAAAGTTGAACAAATTACAAATTAAAAATTTAGTAACCAATAATAGGTTCTCACAGATAGAAAATTAATAAAATATATAAATTTATAACATTAAGACTTCATAGCCAACCAGCACAACAAAAAGTGACGCTACATCTATCTAAGCATAAACAATAAAATTTAATATGTATTGTCATTCCAGAAAAGCAAATTAACATAAACAAAATATAGGTAGAAAAGAACAGGACTGGGAACACGTACACAAAATATAATATGTTTTTAAACTAGCGCCTCGGGGAGAGTAATGAAATGCTTTTAAGCCTTGCATTATATAAAAATCCATACGTAAACATTGCTACAACATAGAAAATCTTGCTTATCGCGGTGTGCGCATAGATTCAGCTTCAACGAATTATCTGCTTACACTTCATCATCATCAACAGCACGTATACGTCCCCACCGAGGGGCTCGAGCATACCCTGAATTAGGGTGATTAGGCCTTAGTCGACCACGCTGGCCCAGTGCGGGTTGGTCGCCTTCACACACAACCTTTGAATAAAATTGGAAAACACGTGGTGGGAATCGAACCCGCGTCTCCCGGACGGAAGGCAGCGGCCTTAGCCACCAGACTACCGACGCTCTTACACTTCCGTTCTAGTAATTAATTTGGATAACATCACTGCGCTTGCAACACTTGAACACTTGGGATGGTAAATTTGTTTTGTTTTTTTTTTTTTTTTTTTTTTTTTTTTTTTTTTTTTTTTTTTTATTAGTTGATGGGCTTACTCTTGACCACAATCAGGTCCGCGAGGGACGAGATGTGGTCGATGATGGAACGAGTTTGCCCAGAAGGTGCCTGTTCACTCTAGCTTTGAAAATGCTTGGGTTATAAGCACTCGGAAAAACAGAAGCAGGCAAAGAATTCCACTCCTTGGCCGTGCGCATAATAATATAAGATGATTGAAAGCGCTTCGTGCGGCAAAGGGGTATGTCGACCAAGTGCGGATGGTATGCTGCAGTTCGTCTGGACTCCCGATAGTAAAAAGGTGATGGCGGAATGAGCTCATGCAGCCCATGTGCACACTCCCCGAAATACAGCCTGTAAAACACTGACAGACATGCAACCTTTCGGCGATGAGCCAAACTGTGAAGCTTGGTTACCACTGGATTCTCATCACCGATAATTCTCTTGGCTCTGCGTTCCACCGAATCAAGTGCAGCAAGTTGATATTTTGCCGAGCCATCCCACAGGTGACTGCAGTACTCCATGCAAGATCGGACTTGCGCTTTGTATAATGATAAGCGTTGTCCCGGCGTGAAGTAATGCTTGACCTTGTTCAGAATGCCCAACTTTCTGGCTGCAGTTTGTGCCAGTGACTCGATGTATTCGCCGAAGTTGAGATTGGTAGTCAGCCTCATGCCAAGGAGTTCGAGTGCATCCGTGACCGGCACAGGCGTACCCCGAAAAGTAGGAGTCAGCTGAAAAGGACTCCTTTTAGCGGTGAACAAACACGCCTGTGTTTTGGTGGCGTTAAAATTGACCAAATTGCTGTCGCCCCATTGGGAAACAAGACTTAAAGCCAAATTCGTCCGCTCTACCATTGACTCTCTTAAGGTGCATATTTCATCTGCAGTGGCCCTTGCGCTGGATAAATACCTCTCCACAACTGTACTGTTATCTGCATACCCAACAATGCCTGGTATGAGCAGGTCATTGATGTGCAACAGGAAAAGTGTTGCAGAGAGAACGGACCCCTGAGGAACACCGGCATCAATAGCCATGAGGTCAGAGGAGCTGCCATCAATGACAACTCGGATCGACCGTTCACTCAGAAAGTCAGATACCCAGCTACAAAAGCCAGCAGGAATGCCATATGAGGGAAGCTTGTTTAGCAGACTTGCGTGCCAAACCCTGTCAAATGCCTTCGAGATGTCAAGCGAGACCGCAAGCGCTTCGCCATTTTTCTCTAGGGCCTCGCCCCAGCAATGCGTGACATACACAAGAAGATCTCCAGTTGACCGTCCTCGGCGGAAGCCATATTGATGGTCACTGAGTAGATCGTTCTTCTCAAGGTAGGTCAGCAACTTGCTGTTGAGAACTCGCTCCATAACCTTGCACAGTATGGAAGTGATAGCGATTGGTCGATAATTGGCAGGGTCGGCACGATTTCCCTTTTTAGGGACTGGTTGCACGTTTGCAAGCTTCCACAATTTAGGCACTGACCTGGTCTTTAGAGAGAGGCGGTACAGGCGCGTTAGAATAGAAGACAGTTCAGGCGCACAGATTTTTAGTACTCTGGCAGGTATGCCGTCAGGATTTGTACTATATCAGCAAGGAAATGTTACTTGCTGGAACCCAGGTGGAAGGAAATGTTACCTGCTGTAACCCAGGTGGAAAGAAATGTTACTTGCTGGAACCCAGATGGGAGGAAATGTTACTTGCTGGAACCCAGGTGGAAGGAAATGTTACCTGCTGGAACTCAGGTGGAAGGAAATGTTACCTGCTGGAGCCCAGGTAGAAAATCTGTCCGGTGGGCTTCCTGGTGCGCACGAACATGGAGATGTCGAGCGCCGCGTGCACAGCTCTCCGCGCTTCGGGGAACACGGCCACTGTTACTATCGACTGCGGCTTGGCAGACTCCTGACCGAACGTCGCTGCCGTGTAGTCTGTCCAAAGATTAATTTAACTTAATTAATTAGAATTAGAAAAAAAAAATGAATATATATTGTTGTTGTTGTTGTTATATATATTGTTTAGAATTTTATTTGATTTTAGAATTATATAGAATGAATAAAAGAAAACTGTTTGCAAGTAAAGATTTTTTTTATATATTTATTTTTTCTTGGTCATAAAGATTTGAGATAATATTAAAAATTTATGCGCGCTAATAAAATGTAGTCTCCTACGTACGTAACCCTCTTTGCGCATATCGCTCATACTAAAGAGCGCCACAATTTACTGTACCATTTAGGAGCATAATGGAAAAGTGATTTTCTCGAAAAAGGAATCTCTCTCAAAAAGGGGAGTTAACAAAATGGAGATATAAAGCACAGTCTAGGCGACTTGCAAGAGTCGTGTGTGAAGTCGACCACCCTGCAATCGGCCAAAGTCTGATCGCTACTTCAAGGTAGGCTCAAGCCCCTCGATAGGAAAGTAATAAATAGGCTAGTAATACTGACTGTACTGGCACGTGTTCCCGAGATGCGGGCGCGGGCACGTGCACTCGAAGCCGGTCCACTGGTCTGCGCACGCGCCGCCCGACTGGCACGGGTTGGGCGCGCACTGCGGCACGCGCGGGCAGTGCGGCGACACCCCGCGCAGTACCGCCCGGGCGATGCCGGAGCTGGTGGGTTGAGGTTCCTGGCTGCCGGAGTCTTCTTCCGAGGAGGATGTGCTGTTGGATTCTTCTGGTAACACCTGCGAATGAATTGATGAGTCAGATTCCGTGGAGAAGGCACGTATAAGCCGTTTTGGCTTCGATTATTTATCAACGGATAATATTACTCCACATCGGAGAGATGGCCTTATCTGCCCGAGAACATGGCCGAATATCGCATATTCATTTCTAAATATGCAAACCGTTTTCCTGTCTAAAGAGGAAAATTCGTTTGAATTTCGAACATTTTATTTTACCGGAAGATACTCTAAACTCGCCCCCGAACTGCGGGATAGGGGAGGCGTCTGGGATTGGCGAGAGGCAATGAGTGGCCGTGCTGTATATACTACTATTTTAAATAAATAAAAAAAAAAAAACAAGATAAAAAAAAAAAAAAATTATTTCTTTTTTTATTATTTTTTTATTTTTTATTCTGTGGTAGTGACTCACCCAGTGGCTATTGACGACGAGGTCCTGGAAGCAGCCCACGAAGAAGTTGGGTCCGTGCGTGAGGGTGGTTCCGCTGAGGGTGGAGCCCGGGGTGCCGAGGCGCGTGCGCGGGAATGACGTCACGGAGCCGTTGTACGCCTCGTTCTGCGCTATCGGGTAGATGGTCTGCTCCTCGTTGGCGGCCAGCACCAGGTGCGACGAGTTTATTGTTACGAACACCTGTACAGAACGAACTTGGGTTATTCATACTGTTAAATAAATTCACGATTTTTCGGATAGGTAGGCCCAATAGATAATACAGATTGTAAAGATATGAAAAAAAAAAACATTTAAAAACATAAATAAGCTTTTTATTAAAAAAATAGATAAAGTTATACAAAATAAACTAGCTTTTAGATAAATAAATTTTAATCGGTCCATCGATTTGGCATTGGCTATGACGGCATAGACAGATATACTGGGTGGCGCAAAAGTAATGACCCTATTTGGTTCAGCTACAACATCTGTTCTAAATTAGAAAACTAGAAATAGTTTTTCATATTTGTATATTTAGGCCATGAAATTTCATCGCATTACGATTTGAAGACGATGACTCTTAAATGGTGACCTCCAGAGTTGATGCAAATTTGAGCCCTATTTATGAAATTTACCATAACTTGCCGTAACACTTCCTGCGATATGTTCCTTATTTCTTGCTGAATGTTTTCTTTTAGGGCTGCGAGAGTCTGTGACTTATTGACATAAACCACAGATTTCAAATAACCCCAAAGAAAGAAGTCTGGACAGGTGAGATCGGGTGATCTTGCAGGCCAGGGTAAATCGCCAAAACGAGAGAACACGGCCTGGAAAAGCGTCCCATAGTTCACTTCCATAGTCTCACTAAGTCTCTAGAGGTCGTCTTCAAATCGTAATGCGATGAAATTGCATGTAAATTTACATACTGTTTAATGATAAAATAAGAGGTGAGTTGCGTTATTTTTATTTATTAGCTATTATGGTTTTGAAACTGAATATTATAAAAAAAGTTGTTAACGTCGTATGAAGAATTTTGAGCTATCAGAACTCATCCTATAATAACTCAACTATATATAATGCAAATAGGCCAACTGCTGAACGCTGGAACTCTTTCAATGCTAATTAACTTAATCTTGTCCAATGATTGTAACTTGCAAAATTATGAATAAATGTTTTTTTATTAAGAATAATAAAAAATAAAACTTGCAAAAGGGAATCAATGGCCTGCGATACGGGGACCCGGGAGCGTGTCAGAATGAAAATCGTATTGTACGTCACACGAACGTATATTGACTACTAGCTACTTAGATGATAACTTAAGGGCCCCGGAGACGGTCAAACGGTTTGATTCAAACACGTAAAGTTTGGTTTGACTCAAACCATTTTGATCGTTTACAAAGGTGGTTTGAACGGTTTGTCAAACATTTACGTGTTTGAAGCATGTTTGATGTAATTTCATATTTTTGTTGTGTTTAGTGTAATTACGACAGCGTACAGAATCAGACTGCGCAGAGCCGTTTGACAAACCGTTCAAACCGACCTCAAACGGTTTGATCAAACACGTAAGGTTTGAGTCAAACCGTTTGACCGTCTCCTGGGCTCTTTATATCTATCTATATGGGGTTGAGGTGAGTCCATGGTGAGTCACACACTACAGGCTATAACGTCGTTAAAAGCCTACCTAGAGTTGTCTTATCAACTTTCTCTCACTCACTACTCATTCATCACTATCGCCACTATACTTTAGCCAGCATTATTACTACTATACCTTTTGCCAGTTGCTGTCGTTCAGGTTGGAGCCTATGAAGACGCCCTCCCACTTGTTGAGCAGGCTGGAGTGCAGGTTGAGTCGCCCGTTGCTGAGCTCCAGGAAGAAGTACGTGATGCCGTGACCCATGGCCAGCAACCCGTTGCCGAGCGTCGTCTTGAATCGGAACGAGATGTCGTAGCCTTCCTCGCGAGTCGTGTTCACCTCCGCGTAACTGTCCTTCTCGAGGGACATTGTTGTTATCTGTGGAGGGATTTTAGGTTATTGCGATGATAGATAGATTAACCGTTTATTCAATGATGCAGTACAAGGACAACAAAGACAAAAGAATGTATACAATAAAGAGAGAGACAACAAAAGATATGCTATCGCTGATGTACTGCACCCCTGAATTGGCACTAACTCAGCTGAATTGTTGCTGTTTCAACACACAAATGAATGCTGAATATTTCGGCGTATGATGGTTGTTTCAGACGTGAAACAAGATTACCAACTTATACGTTCATTTTCAATTAATTTTAAATTTATTTAATTAGCTTTTACTTTTTTGATGACCCTGTAAATGTGTAAGTAATTTAATTAACAAAATAGTTATGTGACTTAAACACGCGAGAAATGTTCTATATGTAGGACAAGATGTGGTTACACGAATGTAAGATAAAAGTGTATTTTAAATAGGAGAAACCTACCTTCTCACAAGTAGTTCCATAGTGACCCGGTTGACAGGAGCAGTTGAATCTAGAGAACACATAGATCTTATTATTTACGTGAGAACAAGAAATAGAAATAAGCTTTATTTGCCAAAAATGTGGTTTATAAGATGTTACTGTACTTATAATTAGGCTAGAAATTACAAAGAAGAGATTACAAAGAAATCTAATGGCTATGAAATGAACATAGTATTGTGTTTAACTTAGAGAAAGAAATTGAAAATCTTTCAATGTTTTCTCAATACGTAGCAATTTAGTTATTCCGGTATAGTGCTCTTGTTAGTGATATTGACCTGTGCATTGTTTCGTGTTGTAGCCAGGGCAGACAGGTTCCATTGTTCCGACAGGGTTGATCCTAATTAACAAAGAAATAAACATTTTTAAAATAATTGTCGTGCGTCTGACAGGCTTTCCCATCGACAACTCTCATAAAAACATTCATCCCCATATTATGGGGGAATTTTCCATAATCTTGTTAATTTCCACCCACGTTAGTTTTGGTAATCCTGTGCAACATTGTATGCTCCAAGAACCGACTATTTACGCTGAGGATTGTCCGCCAGTCAGTTAGTGTTATACTTTGTATTGCATTGGAAAGCTTTTAAACTTCATTTCGTATTCCCTTCCCTTCTTGAGGAACTCTTAAATGATAAGATTTCAATCCATCGAATCGAATAAAAGGAGAAGAAGGAATTCTTGAACAGAATTTCATTAAAAAATTGCTCAGGGCAGCACAGGACCGGTGTGAATTGGCGCAAAAAATAAGAGGCCTATACTCAGCGGGTAGATATAGGCTGAGTAGATAGAATCCTAAGTAGACGTGAGTGTCCTTGCTGTGCGCACCTTGCAGCCGGTGAGCACGACGCTGCAGTTGCGCCCGCCCCAGCCCGCGTCGCACGCGCAGTAGTAGGTCGCGCGCCCGTCGAAGCAGCGCCCGTGCGCGCACGGCGTGTACCTGCAAGGGAGTTGCAATGGAGACTACGGTATCTGTGCGCACCTTGCAGCCGGTGAGCACGACGCTGCAGTTGCGCCCGCCCCAGCCCGCGTCGCACGCGCAGTAGTAGGTCGCGCGCCCGTCGAAGCAGCGCCCGTGCGCGCACGGCGTGTACCTGCAAGGGAGTTGCAATGGAGACTACGGTATCTGTGCGCACCTTGCAGCCGGTGAGCACGACGCTGCAGTTGCGCCCGCCCCAGCCCGCGTCGCACGCGCAGTAGTAGGTCGCGCGCCCGTCGAAGCAGCGCCCGTGCGCGCACGGCGTGTACCTGCAAGGGAGTTGCAATGGAGACTACGGTATCTGTGCGCACCTTGCAGCCGGTGAGCACGACGCTGCAGTTGCGCCCGCCCCAGCCCGCGTCGCACGCGCAGTAGTAGGTCGCGCGCCCGTCGAAGCAGCGCCCGTGCGCGCACGGCGTGTACCTGCAAGGGAGTTGCAATGGAGACTACGGTATCTGTGCGCACCTTGCAGCCGGTGAGCACGACGCTGCAGTTGCGCCCGCCCCAGCCCGCGTCGCACGCGCAGTAGTAGGTCGCGCGCCCGTCGAAGCAGCGCCCGTGCGCGCACGGCGTGTACCTGCAAGGGAGTTGCAATGGAGACTACGGTATCTGTGCGCACCTTGCAGCCGGTGAGCACGACGCTGCAGTTGCGCCCGCCCCAGCCCGCGTCGCACGCGCAGTAGTAGGTCGCGCGCCCGTCGAAGCAGCGCCCGTGCGCGCACGGCGTGTACCTGCAAGGGAGTTGCAATGGAGACTACGGTATCTGTGCGCACCTTGCAGCCGGTGAGCACGACGCTGCAGTTGCGCCCGCCCCAGCCCGCGTCGCACGCGCAGTAGTAGGTCGCGCGCCCGTCGAAGCAGCGCCCGTGCGCGCACGGCGTGTACCTGCAAGGGAGTTGCAATGGAGACTACGGTATCTGTGCGCACCTTGCAGCCGGTGAGCACGACGCTGCAGTTGCGCCCGCCCCAGCCCGCGTCGCACGCGCAGTAGTAGGTCGCGCGCCCGTCGAAGCAGCGCCCGTGCGCGCACGGCGTGTACCTGCAAGGGAGGTGCAATGGAGACTACGGTATTGTAAAAATGTTGCCTGAATTTGAAAACATACATTTGTAAGTTTCTGGTTTTTGTTATATCGAAATTGATGTAGTTTTAGCCAAGATATAACAATGTAAAATTAGTAGTAGTTTATAATATTAGTGCGATTATTATTTGATTATTATTTGTTGGTTACCTCTGGCACTCGTCGATCTCCGTGTCGCACCGCTCGCCCTCGTAGCCCGGCAGACACTGGCACGAATATTGGCCCACGCCGTCGATGCACTTGCCGTGGGTGCACGGGGACGACGCGCACTCGTCTATGTTCACCTCGCAGTTCGGGCCCGTCGTGCCGGGGACGCACACGCACTCGTACCTGCGGAGAAAATCTAATGGTTAAGTAAAGGGTGATGTTGACCTGAAAGTTTATTATGCTATAATATACAAAGAAAGGGAACGGAAAAGAGAAGATTTAGTATGAAAAGTCATTTGTTTTAGAGATAGTATTAACCTCTCAAATTAATTAAAAGATTCTTCTGTCTTAAATAAAATGGCCAGCATATTTTTAAAAGACCGTAAAAATGTAAAATTGCACTATAGTCCAAATTGTACAAAGTCCAAATTAAAATATTTGTAGCCTTATGTTAATTTAGCTTTTCAATTTTTTGACGAAAAAGATTTTTTTTTGTCGACCTTACAACCCCTGATGAAGCAGGCACTCACCCGCTGGCGTTCTCCAAGGAGAAGGGCTGGTAGAAGGGCGCGGGCGCTGCGGGGAGCTCCGCCCCCGGGGCCGGCCGGTACAGCGACACGTTGCTCCGCTCGAGGCACACGCCCCCGAACTTGCACGGGGAGCTCTCGCACTCGTTTATGTCGATCTCGCAGTTCTTGCCTGGAATTTAAAGGAAAATTTAAAACACTGCCAGGTTACAAGCCTTTTTGTAAAAATAAAGTTGAGTTGGTTAAACATCAGCTGCAGTAGCCACCAATTGAAATAAATCATTTACTTATTGTCAGTGACTTCAATCCAAATTATTATGTGTTTAACGACAATAGAAGGGTTACAAATATATTTTAGTTATTTTTTTATAGTCCTAAATATAATCAATAAGTTATGTAAGTCGTAACTGTTAAAAGTGGCCACAAAAATTACAATTAATTAAATAAATTACAATGATCGAGTCATTATCAATATTTGCAGGTCTGGCCGCGAACTAACTATATTTGGAGCTTATCGGATGTTCTTAGATATACAATGTCGATTTTCTATAAACATTTGCTCCTAGCCTCCTATCGACTTTTTAGCAAAATCAGTGAGCGTGTGCGTTTATGTGGTCATTTACAACAATGCAATGATGTTATATATAAAGTGAGGTAGTCGCACTGGCGCGCAGAAACTGAGGCGGTCAAATTAAGACAACTGTCGTAATTTGATTTAAAAAAAAAACATCGCGTTGTAGTAGTAAATTGCTTAAAAAGGAATTAACTTTGAACACCGAATATGAATACACGACATCTTTAAGTTTATTATCCATAGTAAGTATAGTATGTTACTCGGACCAACCGCCCACTGGACACCACATGTCAGGGCGCTACTTTCCGAAACGCATAGGTGCATTTGCACCGTGATCTGCACATATAGATATCTCTGGGCGGCCAATACCTCGCGGCTCACTTCAGTCTCGACCAATTACGAGACCTGTCAATACGTTGCGTGAGCGAGATGAACCAATCACGACGTGTTCCCCGCGCCCCCGCACCGCACCTTTCTTCGTAATTAGTTTGTTAGTATCCGTCCGAGCATAGTATAGTATGTTAGGACTGAATTAGACCGGTAGACCAGGATATGTGTGTGATGTATGTGTACCGGTGTATGAATGCTGGCGGTGTGTGCGTGCAGGTGTGTGTGTGTGTGTACCGGTGTATGAATGCTGGCGGTGTGTGCGTGCAGGTGTGTGTGTGTGTGTACCGGTGTATGAATGCTGGCGGTGTGTGCGTGTAGGTGTGTGTGTGTGTGTACCGGTGTATGAATGCTGGCGGTGTGTGCGTGCAGGTGTGTGTGTGTGTGTACCGGTGTATGAATGCTGGCGGTGTGTGCGTGCAGGTGTGTGTGTGTGTACCGGTGTATGAATGCTGGCGGTGTGTGCGTGCAGGTGTGATGTATGTGTACCGGTGTATGAATGCTGGCGGTGTGTGCGTGCAGGTGTGATGTATGTGTACCGGTGTATGAATGCTGGCGGTGTGTGCGTGCAGGTGTGTGTGTGTGTGTACCGGTGTATGAATGCTGGCGGTGTGTGCGTGCAGGTGTGTGTGTGTGTACCGGTGTATGAATGCTGGCGGTGTGTGCGTGCAGGTGTGTGTGTGTGTACCGGTGTATGAATGCTGGCGGTGTGTGCGTGCAGGTGTGTGTGTGTGTACCGGTGTATGAATGCTGGCGGTGTGTGCGTGCAGGTGTGTGTGTGTGTGTACCGGTGTATGAATGCTGGCGGTGTGTGCGTGCAGGTGTGTGTGTGTGTGTACCGGTGTATGAATGCTGGCGGTGTGTGCGTGCAGGTGTGTGTGTGTGTACCGGTGTATGAATGCTGGCGGTGTGTGCGTGCAGGTGTGTGTGTGTACCGGTGTATCCGGGGTGGCAGGCGCAGCGGTAGTCGTTGACGTCGTCGAGGCAGGAGCCGCCGTGCTGGCAGGGGCCGGAAGCGCACTCGTCGATGTTGATGGAGCAGTCGGGCCCCGCGAAGCCCGTGCCCAGGCACTCGCACACGTAGCTGTTGAGCCCGTCGACGCAGCGACCGCCGTGCTGGCACGGGTGCGACTGGAGACCAAATGCTCATTTTAAAACTGTTTTAAACGATTCCTATTTCTTTGGTGGTGTGAAACCTTAAAAAAACGAGTTTGAAATGTGGAAAGATACAGATTTAAAATAAACCATTACTTATAAAAAATCTAAAATCTGTTCGGTTTCCATGGCAAGCGTGGTAACGCAGCCAGCGTCATGGGTACTTGCGGTCGGGGGACACTATCCGGGGGGCTTTTTGACTAAGCTACAATACAGTAGCTACATTTTAACTTTTATTTTAATGTGACGTTGAATTTTATTTGAATTATTTTTTAATAAACCATTCTGATATACTTATAAAAAATCTAAAATCTGTTCGGTTTCCATGGCAAACTGAATCGATTTTGATGAATTTGGTACAAACCCGCTCTGGGCCAGCGTGGGCGACTAAGGCCTGATCGCCCTATTACAGGGCAGGCTCGAGTCCCTCGGCGGGGACGTATATGAGCTGTTGATGATGATTGTTGAGTTCGTTTTACCTCGCAGTCGTCGATGTCGATCTCGCAGTGCTGCCCGGTGCGGCCGCCCTGGCAGACGCACGTGTAGCTGGCAACACCGTCCACGCACGTGGACCCCGCTGCGCAGGGGCTCGTCTCGCACTCGTTTATGTTTATCGAACAGTCCTTGCCTGGAACGTTTTATACGAAACTTTAACACCAGTTTCTATATTATTAAAAAAACATCCACTTTTTTTAAAGGACATTAGAGTCCAAATTACATACTCATACACCTAAATGAAAACAGATTATGTGATACACGTTTTATTATCCTTTTCTCTGAGTCATATATTTTTTTACTGAAGAAATATAACAAATAGATCCGTTGTGTTTATTATGTAAAAAATATTTATTTAGCATCTGCCCGGCTAGGAATCGATCTCTATGATACCTCTAACTTAAACCCGGGAAGCATATCGGTCATCAAAAGTCAATCATAATAGAGTATCGGACTACTTTTTTTATTATTTTATAAATCTAAACTTCTTAGTTTCTGCTATCGAACACTAAAAGAATTTTTGCTCTATCTTTAAAATTGACCGAGTTATAAAGGTTTGAAATTCAAGATTAGACAGAGAGGCACCCCACCCACCACCCACAGTCACCCACCCACCCACTTGTGACGTCACTTACTAGTAACGCCATATAATCTCCATACATATTGAAACTTTAAAAAATCACTGTAAATTCGTTTTTCAACCGATTCTGCTATTTTCTTCGCGAATCATAATTCATAAGATCTGGTAAATTTAGGAACAGTCCGATACCCTATTTCGCAGATACCTACATAGTTATAAATATACGTATTTATAACTCTCCTTGACTGTATCTACATACTTTTGTATGAAGGCTTCAAGTTTTCAAAATAAATAAATCAAAGTTAAAATAATTACTCAAACAATAAAGTTTGAAATATGTCTGCGTGAACGTGCTATAATTAACAGAATATATTGATGGTCGAGTCGTGTGTGAAACACATTAAAATATTGTGGTTTTACTACATCTTTTCGCAGTTACAATCTTTTGAAAACACAGGCAAATACATCACAAAATATACGCACAAATCGGTTTGACAATTGCCCTATGATAAATTCGCCCTATATCAGGGTAGGCTGGAGCCCCTCGGTGGGGACGTATATGATCTGTTGATAATGAAATTCGCGGTGTAGATGCTTTGAAGAATCCAAACCACAACACGTTTTAGCCTGTTATTTAAGTGAGCGTTTTCGTTCTTCGGGCCTAAACTTAGTCCAACATAAAATAATCGTCATGACGTAAAGTAGGACGCGTTAGTAGGTAGACCTATTGTAAAGAGTTTACGACGTGTGACGTAATTGATTATCGACTAAATAATTGATTTATCGGTAACGCTGCATTTCGAATTTATTCTCTACGATCTATTTGCAACAGTGCATTACTAGCGATCAGGGTTGATAAAAAATATTATATTATTATTATATTTACGACAGATTCAAAAATGAAACAAGATGTCTTTTAATATTACGAAAAAAACTGATGACTCTAAATAGAGCGTGATGTGGCGCCATGTGTGTTTGAGGCATGGTAAAATAGGAGTCGGTTTGCTTATTTTGCACCTTTAAAAAAATATATCAAAGCGCCAATAAAATCGATGTCGAATCCAATAAAATCGCTACTCAATGTAGCACATTTAACAGAGCAAATAACATTTTATTCTTTTAGTTTAAATGTGTGAATGTGTGTGTGACTGACCGGTGAACCCGTCGACGCATGCGCACTCGAAGTTGTTCTCTAAGTTCTGGCAGGAGCCGCCGTTCTTGCAGGGCGACGACAGACACTCGTCGATATCCTGCTCGCAACTGTCTCCCGTGTAGCCTGTAAACATCCCTCATCATCATCGGCATTTTACAGACATATTTTCAGTCTCCGTGACCGGATCAGTTCACGATACGGAGGCTCTATTCTAGGTGCATATCCCGGTAGGAGACTTACACACTTTAATGAGACAGTCTCCAGGTTGGTTAGGACGACATTGTTGGTTGAATCGTCTGATTATCCAAAAATACGGTGATTAAGAGTTTTAGGTGCAAGTTAAACCGTTCGTCACATGAGCTGTTGCAAAGAACTTTGGTGGCACATTGGCCTCGATTCACGAAGTCATGCTCTAATTCTAATTTTAAAATCCAGCTATCCTTTTCTTTTTTTATGACCAATGAAAGAGAGGTGATGAATTCAGACGAATGAATGATATTAATTTGAACGAATGATAACCTAAAATAAGGGCATAGCTGTCAGATTAAGAGATTTTTGTTTTAAGTGCTCTCTAAAATTGTATATAGGCCATAAGGTTCAAATTCGATGTTTGACAGCTCTAATATTAGGACGGCCATCTACTGTCCTTTTTCAATCTTTAAAACGTGCAAAGGACGGACGAACTTAAATTAAGGATTAGAGTGTGACAGTAAGAATTAGCCTCAATAACTCAGATATTGAGGTTTGTGAAGCCGGTCGCTGACCTCACGACACACGATAAGGATGTCTACTGCTCAAACAAAGGCCTCCCCAAGGAACTCCACAACTCGGGGGTCCTGCTAGGCAAGTATCCAGTGCCAAACTACGAAGATGGTCGACCTCGTGGGAGCCTGGCTACGCTACGTCTTCCGAACATATAATCCGAATCAATGCAAAGTTATTTACACTATTTATTTACGCATAAATAGCCAACGTATTTATAAACATGATATGTTATGGATTCCATTCTGATAAAAACGTTAAACGTTATATCTATCTATCCATTAAGGAGATCATCCATATAAAGTATAAACAAAAAGGATAAAATTGAATACTGAGAGATATTAAATATTTTGAATACTGAGAGGACTTCTAAAGAAGAAAATAACCACGCGCCTTGTGGCCGAGCGGTAGAGCCGGAGACAGCGGGCAGAAGCACTCTATAGTAGGAAGGGTTCTGACAGCTTCAAATTTTTTCATACGACGTTAACAACTTTTTTTAATAATATTCAGTTTAAAAACCATAATAGCTAAAATATTTAAAAACAGTAACTTCACCTCTTATTTTATCATTAAACAGTATGTAATTTTACTTAATAAATAAACGAAATAATATTAAAAAGTTTTTAAAATTTTAATCTGTCAGAGCTCATCCTATAGTAACCCAAGTATAATAACAGTTAAGCACTCTAACAGTTTTGCAGGACTTTATGTAATTTTATGATGTAATACGAGTATGTTTAAGAAATAAATAAATAATAATAATAACTGCAGAGGTTCTGGGTTCGCCTCAGAGGCGGATTGAATGCCAACAGCGCCCTAGGCTAATTCTTTCTTCTATTTTATCAACTCCGCAATCGGGCAATGCAGAAGTGTAGATGGGACGCGCTTAGAAGCTCGTAGATCCTAAACTAAAACTTCTGCTGGCGCTCTTTGTAACCTCGCGCGCGCCCCTTTGTAGCCTCGCGCCCCTAGGCACGTGCCTAGTTTGCCTTTAGGTTAATCCGCCACTTCGACTATCAGTAAGAGGACACTGTCATACAAAAATATTTAGACAGACTAAACTGCCGTAATTTGTGATAAACGTAATTCCACTTCGAAAAAGGTCGCAGATTTAAGTGCATTTAATTTGGAGCGTTTTCCGCGCTTCGAAAAGCTCGTTTAGTTGTTGTTCCTAGCCACTATGACAAATAGTGATTGTTAAGCAAAGTCCGAGGACTTTTGAAGCCTTAATAATTTTAACAGTAGAGGGAGTTCTTACCTGGCCTGCAATAGCACTGGTATGATCCAGGAACGTTCACACAAACTCCGTGGTTGCAGATCTTCGGCATCATCACACATTCGTCCACGTCCGCTTCACAAAATCTTCCTGAAAAAAAAAAAACATCTTTACTTTTAGAAGTAAGTAAAATAAATAAGAATTGATTGTAAAGTCGGGTCTCACCATTTAAAAGTAAAATTAAAACCAACAAAAATGTATTCAGGTGAAACATTTGTAAAGTTGTTACGAAATTAAGACACTGCACTGGTCATTAACATTCCGAAATTAGTCACATTTATTTTAACAAAGTTTATTCAAGTGTGTTGATTGTACGGCGGCAACAGTGCAAATGAATGAAACAAATAATTTTGTCCTACTTCCTAGCGCGAGAGCGAAGGTGACCTTTGAAATAATACCTGACTGAACTCTAATACAATAGCGAATGCAACGAGCAAGCTACCTAATTAAATTAATTCAAAAATTACAATAAACATTCCATAATTATTTTTCCCATAAACATCTCCATAAAACCGGTTTTTGCTGACCGACTTGGCGCAGCACTAGTTACGTTACGCGCATGCGCGCTGCGCTCATTCAACTTCAAGCTGTCAAATAAAATGACAACAATAATTACTATGTAATCGCGACCTATTTATGTAATAGTTTTAACAAAATAATGTAATGATGAGTTAATTTGCAACTATTTAACAAACACTGTGATCTGGGAAGTTATGTTAATGATCGAGTATGATCTATCAAGTGCGCCACATTTTGAGGTTATGTCGGGGGCAGATTGTTTTCCAAAACAAACGATTCAACCACACTCGGGCCACGAACGGCGGCGAAATCAAGGCAAATAGTCAGAATACACAAGAAAACAATGACTTTAAGACATTACTACAGAATTATAAGGACAAAATCACGTTCAGCTCTTACTTGGACCATGAAAAGTTGGAGCTAGGTTATTTCAAATATTACTTGAAAACTATCAAGAAAGCTAAGCATGCACGAATAAAGGATTACCAGGACAGATCACTGTCTCCATTACCGCTGGCTTTGAAGTATTATGTGGATAAAGACAGACTTCTTAAAGAAGAGTATGAGGCGCAAGTTAAAGAACCAGAAAAAGCATTCCAGCTGCCATTTGGTGCTACAACGCAAGTTGAAATCAAACAAGATGAAATAAAACCTGCAGAGAAATCTGAAACCCAAACTTTGACAGATGAGAAGTCTGAATTTGATCGCTCAAATTTAAACAAATGGATGATAAACTATGAATACTTTGATGACAGTAAAGTTAATGAATACAATCTTGAAGATGAATGGGGTACAAAATATGGGACCCCGGATCCCACTGCGGCCATCAGCAACGTGCCTTGCGGTGGCTGCGGGGCCCTACTGCACTGTAATGACCCAGCCATCCCGGGGTACCTGCCCAGCGAAATCTTTACAGATAGAAATAATTACGAGCTGAAGACTATGGAATGCCAGCGATGCCATTTTCTTAAAGAATACAACATTGCTCTGGATGTGAGTGTGCAGCCAGAGGAATATGAAAAACTGCTACAATCTATTAGGTAAGGAGATTAATATTTTATTTCATAGATATTATTGATTGTTTGAGTTTATAGGAGGCATTTGTAGTTGAATTATTCTAGTTATTTCTGCAACTTTATTATTTGATTCCTACAATAGCAAAAGATTATGTAAGGCTAACTTACACCCTACTATTTCTATTTTTGTTTAGAAAAATAATATTGTTTAAACATTTTTTTTTAGGCCCCTTCTATCAATATACACAAATAATAAACACAAAAATACATCCTAAATGTTAAACCATTGCATGTTTTCAGGTATGTGAAGTCACTAGTACTTCTTATGGTTGATTTGCTAGACTTCCCATGCTCCATCTGGCCCGGTGTTGTTGATATTATAGGCTCTGACAGACCGCTCATTATTGTCGGCAACAAGGTGAGAGAAACATTTGAAAATTACAATATTAAAAGAACTACTTACTCATCACATGTGAAAGTCATATTATGGTCAAAATAATAAAAACTGTTTATTTATATAATTGCATAGAATCTTAAAGGTTGAAAAGATGTATTTGATGTCTTTGTTTATTTATTTATCAAGATTTGTCAAGATTTTAATTAATCTTTGTGCATTCTAAAGTATTCAAAGAACAGTTGTTTCTATCCATCTCACAGAAGTACGAAAGTAAATTAAAACTAATCATAATTTGAACAATTTCAGGTTGATTTACTACCAGGAGACAGCCATGGCTATTTAAAAAGAATCAGACAATGTTTACTCACAGAGATAAGCAAGACTTCGCTTTCAGAAGCCAACATCAAGCATGTAGCGCTCATCTCTGCTAAAACTGGGTATGGAGTGGAGGACCTTATATCAGCCATGTTTAAACACTGGATGGGCAAAGGTGACGTGTTTCTTGTAGGCTGCACTAACGTGGGAAAGAGCTCACTGTTCAATGCTCTCTTGCAGTCTGATTACTGTAAAGTCCACGCTGTAGATATTGTCAAAAGAGCAACAGTTAGCAGATGGCCTGGCACCACTTTGAATTTACTAAAATTTCCCATAAACAGACCTTCTGGATGGAAGATACAGCACAGGACACGAAGACTGCAAACTGAAGCGAGACTTCTTAAAGTTGAAAAGGAAATCAGGAAGGCTCAAGTGCAAGGGATGCCTACGAATGAGACACCATCTTTGATTGGCCATATTGGAAGAACCTTTTCAGATGCCCATGACTTCCATGACAGTTTTGGAAATCAAGATAAACCAAAGCTCATGGTCTTAGATGAGAAGAATCGTTTATTTTCGCAAAGCAAGTGGTTCTATGACACTCCAGGAGTGATCCATCCGGACCAGGTATTATCTCTGTTAAGTACTGAAGAACTGCTTGTAACTATACCGAAACAGTTGATAAAGCCTCAGACGTACTATCTACATGCTGGCAACACGATTTTCATCGGAGGCTTGGCTAGGATAGACCACGTGGCCTGCAAGCATCCTTGCCGCTTCACAATATTCTGTTCGGAGAGTTTACCGATCACAGTAACCAAGACTGAAGATGCTGACGAAGTTTACGAAAAATTCGTCGGTACAGAACTGTTTGCGGCTCCTTCGGGAGGCATTGAGAGATTGAAGAACTGGCCTGGATTGAAGAAGAAGGAAGATCTGTTGGAGTTTGAGGGTGAAGGACCAAGGTGGTGTTGTGGGGATATTGTGTTGTCCTCGGTGGCATGGATTGCAGTGACGGCTAAACCGCGCGCTGTTTGTAAAGTCGCGGCGTGGACGCCGGGAGCGCGCGGGATTTACAAGCGATACCCTTCAGTGTTGCCATATTCAGTGAATTTGAAGGGCAAGCGCGTGAAAGACACTCCAGCATATATGATAGGAAATGTGTTCTCGGAAGATTGATGAAGTGAAAATAGTAGATCTATAATAAATGCAATAACATCATAAACATCTCTTGGACTTGAACCCACACATAACCTAGCTAGAGTATTGTAAATACCGCATTTATGTTTCTGATAATTTTAGGGTAGACTCGAGCCCCTAGGTGGGGACGTGTGTGTATATGAGTTGTTCACGATGATAACGATACCACAATGAGGAAATACAAATCTAGATAGCTACCAATATTATCATCGTCGTCATTTAATTAAAACAATCATTCACCTTTTGTTTTGTTATGGTGTTTCTCTGATCTTTTTTGTTGCATTTTCATTTCTGTGGATCCCGAACGGATGGACCAATTGCAATGAGTTTTACTTCAATCAAAAGCTAATTTCTTCAGGGCGGTTCTTAGCTGCGTCTAATAAGAATATATCCAGCGGTTGTCATGTGAACTGACCTTTGTACCCCTGCGGGCACTGGCAGCTGAACAGCCCGTTGTCGAGCGCGAGGCAGGTGCCGTTGTTGCAGGGAGACGACGCACACACCGAGTCCGCGCCCGCCACCATGCAGCGCCACAGCCCGCCTTGCTCCACGCATTCCTGCACCAAATTATATTATTAAATACCAACAGTGTATGTATGCAGGAGAAATCAAATTACATTTTCGATTTTCCCGTAAATATTTTTCCGCGTTAAAAATGCATTGATAGATAGATAAAAAGTTTATTTATCAATGCAGTACAAACTCATAAAATGAATAACAAAATAAGGTAGAACAACGAAACAATAACAAAGTAAATTATTTTATAGTGAGTACCGCATCCATAGCTAGGCCCCAACTCAGCATGCGCCGTGACACAGATTGCGTCACAGCGCTGTTTTTCAGTTAGTACCTATGATGATGTGTGCGCGTAATCAGGTTGGAGACAAGAATTCCGAATCCAAACGAAGAATAAATAAAAATATAAAAGCATTGCTCTCTCCGAACCTTGTACTATATGTAAAAAACACATCTTCATGAAAGAAAGAAAAATAAACAGAATTTCGCATCATTATCGGTGCGTCAGTGACCAGCGGAAGAAGAGTTACTGAGCTGTCAACGGACCTCGCATTTACACTTAAACCAACTCTTAAACAACCTGGTCGCCGGTGGTCTAGTGGCTAGGGCCGATGCCTCCCGTCCGGGAGACGCGGGTTCGATTCCAACACGCGCCAATGTGTTTTCGAATTTATATGTACGTTTATTCGACGCTCTTACGATGAAGGAAAACATCATGATGAAACCTGCACACTCCTGCCAAGAAATTCAAAGGTTGTGTGTGAAGTCGACCAACCCGCACAGGGCCAGCGTGCAGGGTAGCCTCGAGCCCCTCATTGGGGACGTATATGAGCTGTTGATGAACCAACCTGGTGATGCGGACAGCCCGTAGCGAGACAGTCGGCCGGCTTGGCGCACGTGGCGCCGCTGAACCCCGGCCGGCACTCGCACAGGAACCCCTCGTTCGTATTGGCATCGCGGCAGGAGCCCCCGTTGAGGCAGGGCCGTGATGCGCACGCGTCGGGGGGCCCGGGGGCGGGGGGCTGCGTGGGCAGTGGGGCGTCGCAGCGCGCCCCCGACCAGCCGGGCTCGCACTCACAGTGGAAGCCCTGCGGCTGGTGGCAGAAATGATGGATTAGAATTGTGTATGAAACGGGAATTTTCTGGAACTTAATAACGACACAATCGACTGTACACAAATGGTGGATTCTCTTTCTTCCGAGGTTCTGCTAGAAGACTTTTATTTAGAAATCAGTCGGTCTATTGTGTGGTATTTCTCTGTATTTTTGTAGTTTTTGTTAACAATATACAGTTTGATGACAAAATAAAAGTAGAAATCCTAGAGTCAAAGTCAAAGTCAATTTTTTTTATTCGAATTAAGATTTTTACAAATCATTTTTCGACGTCAAAGCTATCATGGATGGCACGTTCACTACCAGTGTACGCCCTCTGTGGAGAAGAACGGCCAGAAGAAACTCCACAGGAATTGTATCTTTTTCTTCTGAGTCTTCTGACATTTGGTTCAGGAATAATGATCTTTTTTTGTACATTAAATTGTGGCGTCATTTAGTTCTAGATTTTCTCCTGATTGTACAAAATCAATCGTGATCGTGTGCGTTTGTGATGTGCATAAAAAGTTCCCAATCTGAACAAAAAAATCTTTTAATTCACTTGAATTTTTTTATTTTTTTTAGACAGAATACCAACAGCACAGATTACAATAAATAGGTACTTAAACAAACGTAAACAAAGCCATTAAGAGGTATTCGCAGATGTATTTCTGCAGAATCTTGGAACATTGTGATGTCAATTCAGTGAAATACAATTAAAATAGTGTAGAGTGTGTGTGTATTCTAAAAGTACTTTTTCTGTTAGATTTCATGGAAAACTTAATAAGACTACAAAATGCATATTTATCCTATAAATCACACAATATTACACACAACACTGCAGCCGCTGAGAAAGACACGTTTTAACTTTGATATCTATTTCCGAATTTTAAAAGTTCACAGTACTAAAAAGTTCCAAAGTTCAAAGTAGGAAAAAGTACCAAAATTATCTACACTAGTTGGGTATGAAAAAAAAAAAAACGTGTTATTCTCGGCGGCGATATGGCGTAACATCAAAAGCTCGCTAGAAGCACTCGGTAGCAAATCACGCAACGAGATATAAGCGTTGACCTTGAACTGAACCTATGTGAGTCTTACTCGCATTCACTCATAATGAATGCTGTATAAACCGTTCCAATCAAGAAACAATCCAAAATGGTGCCAATTCCCATCGGACCCTGGGGAGATAACCGCACTGATGTGGCAAGTGCAAGTGAGATGACATGATAACCGTCGCTTGGACTTAACTCGTTTCTTTATTCCACACGGGATTTACATAGGCTCACCTTCATCTTGCGCTTATATCCATTTGCCCATGTACTCACCCAGTCAGTCGCAGTGCTCCGCTTGGCCAGCAGCGCCCCCACCCTCGGCCACTGTCCCCCCCACTCACCCGTTCGAGGCAGGCGCGCGCGTGCAGGCACGGGCCGGCGGCGCAGCGCTCCGCCTTGAGCTCCGCGAGCGCCTTGCCCACGGCGCCCCCCCCGCCCCCGCCCCCGGCCGCACCGCCCCCGGTCGTCGGAGTCTCGCAGTACGCGCCTATACATGCCACGCACACGTTCAAAGCACAAGCGACCACCAAATTAATATTATGAAAAGTCATTTTTAGGTAATATTTGTCAGAATTTCGAAAATGTAATATGGCAACTATTTTGATGCAAAATTGAAAGCATATTCAGAGCCATTTTTTGTTTTCATGGCTATACCAAATACTGAAATTTACGTATTTTTCCATATTTTACTAAATGTAAGAAACTGAAATATCGCATGTAAACTATTACGCAATTCGAAAAATAAAATACATATATTAAAATTGTTGCCATTTTAAAATGTTTAGTTTGTATTTTTAGTAAATTTTTAAAATTTGGTGGAAGCCTCACATGCACGAACAAAATGAAACACAAAAACATCATAAATGAGTTCACAACACTAATGTTTAAGCTTGGACAATAATTCCAATCACAAACAAACAACAATGCATCATATTTCACAAAACAGAACATAACATTTATTTATTTAAAACAGACAGTAACTTTTTCTAAAACTGAGTTTTGATTGAATATGAAAACTACAATTAAACTGAAAATATCTAATTTTGTTTCAATTTCTGCTACTCATAAACTCTTATTCTTTAAGGAATATGCTAGTTGACTGATGAAATCACCTTCTTTAAGAAATAGGCTAGTTGACTGATGAAATCACCTTCTTTAAGAAATAGGCTAGTTGACTGATGAAATCACCTTTAAGAAATAGGCTAGTTGACTGATGAAATCACCTTCTTTAAGAAATAGGCTAGTTGACTGATGAAATCACCTTCTTTAAGAAATAGGCTAGTTAACTGATGAAATCACCTTCTTTTCTTTAACTAAATCACACTAATGTTATAAATGTGAAAGTATGTTTGGCTGTATGTTTCGCTTTCACGCCTAAACTACTGAACAGAATTGGATAAAAATTGGAATGGCGATAGTTTGTACCCTGGATTAACACATATCGAGCCCTAAAAGGCAGAACATCGTAAGCGCCAGAAATCCTCAAACCATTTTATTATCGTAATCGAAAGGCCATTTTTTCTTACATAATCTCAATTTTTTTCAAAAATGTACCTTGAGTGCTTTTCGCATAAGTGTCAATTTTTCTTTTCATCGTTACCTGGCCCATGCTTAGAAAATATATCGCAAACGCCAGGTACAATTCTATCGTAACCAACAAAAGATGGCGGTTGCGATAAAAAAAAATCAATTTCGTACATCGTAAGAAACATGAACTAAAGAGATGGCTATAAAGTATAAGGCTTACGATAAAATGGTACAGATATAAGTCTGTTGTTTCCTTTCTAATTACTTGGGAGTTTTCCTTACTTGGGAGTTTAAATCAAACCAGTCAGTACGTGTTGTGTTTTCCGTGAATGACGTGTTGTGTTTTGTTTTCTCGGAGAATCAAAAAATTCAAAATTCTTTATTTCTTTAAATAACAGTACATTCTTAGCTAGTGGCCGGTGTCTCCTTGTAGGCTTAAGATGCCTGTGTTAGGAGACGCCGCTCCAAAGGTAAGATGTTTTGTTTACCTGTTATGTAATATTAAATCATGCAAGGTTTTGATTGAATATAGATAAACACATTAAGAAAGATAGATTGACTCAGTTGATTCATTAGGTAGTTTCAAACAGAGATGCGCAGGCGTCCACAGTCTGTCACCTGCCTATATACCTAGAATACCTACCTAATTTTACGAGTAATCAAAATTCTATGTGTTAAAAGGTTATTTGAATAAGGTTTTTAAGATAGTAGGTTATTTTTACGAGGTAAATAATAGGTAATATAATCCGTGATTTGATACCTACCTAATTTCACAAGAAATAAAAATTTTATGCGTTTAAAGGTTAATTGAATAAGATCTTTAAGAGAGTAGGTTATCATTTCATGGTAAATAATAGGTAATCTAATCCGTGATTTGAAATTAGTGCTAGGTATCAAACCTTTTTAATTTTAAAGGAGAAGGTACAAAATGTTTGAACCAAAACTCAAAATAGTTAAGACACCAATACTAACAGACTATGAGCCAATAGGTTCTTTAAAATAAATTAAATTATCCTACCTAAGTTTCAACCTTCAATTTCATGGGAGATCGGAGTTAAAGGCTGACAAAATATGTATAAATATAATTATTTTTCTAATTTTAGTTCAACATAATTTTATAAAATGTTTCTACTAAGATTATTTAGCATTTCTTAAGTACTTACCTAAACTGAATATACCATTTTAATTGTTTTCAATATTTTTTAAATCATCGTAAGTGTATCTTAACCGACAAATTTTAAGAATGGACGTATTTATTGCACGAATTTATTATCGCATCCGCCGTTATTTAAGAAACTACAACTATCAGCTTACAAATTAATATCACATTACATAGCTGGTATAAAAATAATTTATTCTGTTCGTAAATTGAAAAGATAGCTGTTGTAGTTTTTAAGATAAACAAAAATAACGCCTCCTGTAAAATTTGCGTTTTGGCGCTTATGATCTTCTGCCTTTTAGGGCTCGATATGATACTTTAAACGGAAACAAGCGGGTTGACAGCTATTATTAAATAAAAACAGAATCTTAAAATGTTGAGTCAAACGTTATGTTGCGCCGAGCTATACTATCTCTTTGTAATAAAACAAAATAATTTTATATGATTTAGGAAGGTCTATTTTCTTTGTTTAAAATTAAAAAAAACGGTCAACTACCTTCACTATACTGCTATGCCATAATCTATGCATGCCACAGATGGACACCTACATTGTACAGAGGACAAAGGATATAGTCAGGCCAGGCTGCTTGAAACGGATTAATATTTCTCTGGTAATTATTTATGCTTTGTCATGAAATTCGCATAATTGTGCAGTTCGGTAAACTATACATGTAAATATAAAAAATCTCTTGAGAAAGTTCTAACCGTTTCTTGCACCTGGCCTGACCGCAAGAAACTCCTTTGTCCTCTGCAGTACCTCTGTTCGCGCATACCTTTGTACCCGGGCGGGCAGGTGCAGTTGAAGTGGTCGGCGCCGAGCGAGCACGTGGCGCCGTTGAGGCACACGCCCGCCTCGCACGTGTCCTCTAGCGTTGTGCAGTTGGGGGACAGGCCCGCTGCACCTATATTCATCAATTTATTAATGGGGGATTTTCCGGCAGCAAATTAAAAAAAAATTGTTCATAAATCTTCGATAGATGGCGTTGACGATTCGTGGATCCGAAGAAATCCGGCGAGTCACCCAGAGCCATAAAAGGATTTAAAAAACAAGAATTCACGAAGTACACCTGGCGCCATCTATCGTCTTAATTAGAACTAAAGAGCTGTCAGAAAATCCCCCATTACAGTCAAAATCATACATAAGAAGCTTGTGGCCCGCCAGCCGCCACGTGCTCCGCCGCACAATGATAATGATGTTGTGGAAGAATGGTAGCGTGGCAGGAGAACTGGGTCCAGTCCAAATTACTTACTTCAAATTGTTGCACAAACGGTTTTTATTAGTATATGGAAGATTTTAAAACACTTTCAATATCAATAAAATACATAGAGGTCCGGATGATAGAAGATGGTAACAGTCTGGTGACTTGGGGCGGAAAAAGGAAATTCTGAAAATGACAAAACCGAAACGGATGGATCCGAAATTTGAAAATGGATGATGAAACTGCCAGCACTAAAAAGTACTGGATTGCCAGTAACAAAATAGCAGGAGAAGGTAGGATAGCCGCTCTGCTCAAGCTCTTCTATAAAGAGCGTTATGGACGCCTCGGGAAAAGCTATCAGGATGGCAACGTACTAAAATTAAATAACATAGAAAACTGACAAGCTATCCACACGATAGAAAAACAATATCATACAGTTACCAGTTACATGACATTTTTCACGTTTATAAACGTTATTGGCTGTAAAAATGTTATGTAATTGGTAACACTGTTGAGTTTTAAGCCAGTTTATCTGATGTTGCCATTAGTATTGAATAATTTGAATATATCCATCATTTTTTTTTTTTTACTCTTTTGTATCACACCAAATGTATAATATTCTTTTTCTATCGTAAATAAATATCCATACAAAATTAATGTAAATTTTAAATTATGAAACTAAATTCAAAATTAAATTTTGTATGTATATTTAATAACGTTTTCTTACCATAAAATCCAACGTCACAGACACAAACTACTTGCTTAGTCATAACAGTTCCCACCAAGGTCGGCATTCCTGTAAAGATAATACAAATTGTAAATAATATATTCTAATTTCTGTTCATATTGAGCTGCAATTTAGCTACAAAATAGAAGTTTGAATTATTAAGTAGGCAAGCATTTTGGGTTTTTTGAAATTCTTCCTATACAGGGAAAAAAGGAGATTGAAAAGAGTAAAAAATATGCGTTCAAAACAAACATTGACGCGTAATTTCGCAGCAAAATTGCAGTTTAGATTCAGCGTTCGTAGCACTGCCATTACTTCGTCTTCTCTACGATTATAAAAAATAAAGAAACAGACATATTGGTCAGTCTTCCGTGTTTCGAAAGGCACGTACACTCGCCCGCACCTGGCCGTGTTCCTATCAGCACGTACCTACGTCTCGGCAGTGCGCGCGCGGCGGGCAGGCCAGGTCGGCGCAGGACGCGGGCGGGGCGAGGGGCGGGGCGGGCAGCGGGGCGTGGCACGTGGGCGGGGCCCAGCCCTTGGCGCACACGCAGCGGAAGCCGGACCCGCCCGCCTCTTCTACGCATGCGCCGCCCGCGCCGCATGGACCACTCGCGCATGCTGACATCTGGAGAAGAGAATACACTTAGTTACGCAAAGTTACATTTAGTGTAAGCAATGACGTGGTCTTTGCCTACCCTTCTAGAAAAGAGGTGACTTTATGTATGTAAGTAGCTAATGCATGGTACCGTAAATTTAGATGCTTAACGTGTGGCAGTGTTCGCCGGTGTAGCCGTGTGGCAGTGTTTGCCGGTGTAGCCGTGTGGCAGCGTTCGCCGGTGTAGCCGTGTGGCAGTGTACGTACCGTGAGGCAGTGTTTGCCGGTGTAGCCGTGTGGCAGCGTTCGCCGGTGTAGCCGTGTGGCAGTGTACGTACCGTGAGGCAGTGTTTGCCGGTGTAGCCGTGTGGCAGCGTTCGCCGGTGTAGCCGTGTGGCAGTGTACGTACCGTGAGGCAGTGTTTGCCGGTGTAGCCGTGTGGCAGTGTACGTACCGTGAGGCAGTGTTTGCCGGTGTAGCCGTGTGGCAGTGTACGTACCGTGAGGCAGTGTTTGCCGGTGTAGCCGTGTGGCAGTGTACGTACCGTGCGGCAGTGTTCGCCGGTGTAGCCGTGTGGCAGTGTACGTACCGTGCGGCAGCGTTCGCCGGTGTAGCCGTGTGGCAGTGTACGTACCGTGAGGCAGTGTTTGCCGGTGTAGCCGTGTGGCAGCGTTCGCCGGTGTAGCCGTGTGGCAGTGTACGTACCGTGAGGCAGTGTTTGCCGGTGTAGCCGTGTGGCAGTGTACGTACCGTGAGGCAGTGTTTGCCGGTGTAGCCGTGTGGCAGTGTACGTACCGTGCGGCAGCGTTCGCCGGTGTAGCCGTGTGGCAGTGTACGTACCGTGAGGCAGTGTTTGCCGGTGTAGCCGTGTGGCAGCGTTCGCCGGTGTAGCCGTGTGGCAGTGTACGTACCGTGAGGCAGTGTTTGCCGGTGTAGCCGTGTGCCAGTGTACGTACCGTGTGGCAGTGTTCGCCGGTGTAGCCGTGTGACAGTGTACGTACCGTGTGGCAGTGTTCGCCGGTGTAGCCGTGTGGCAGTGTACGTACCGTGTGGCAGTGTTCGCCGGTGTAGCCGTGTGGCAGTGTACGTACCGTGTGGCAGTGTTCGCCGGTGTAGCCGTGTGGCAGTGTACGTACCGTGTGGCAGTGTTCGCCGGTGTAGCCGTGTGGCAGTGTACGTACCGTGTGGCAGTGTTCGCCGGTGTAGCCGTGTGGCAGTGTACGTACCGTGTGGCAGTGTACGTACCGTGTGGCAGTGTTCACGGGTGTAGCCGTGTGGCAGTGTACGTACCGTGTGGCAGTGTACGTACCGTGTGGCAGTGTTCGCCGGTGTAGCCGTGTGGCAGTGTACGTACCGTGTGGCAGTGTTCGCCGGTGTAGCCGTGTGGCAGTGTACGTACCGTGTGGCAGTGTTCGCCGGTGTAGCCGTGTGGCAGTGTACGTACCGTGTGGCAGTGTTCGCCGGTGTAGCCGGGCGTGCACGCGCACACGAACGAGCCGTACGTGTCGTAGCAGACGCCGTGACCGCAGATGTTCTTGTCCTGCTCGCACTCGTTCACGTTCACCTCACAACGGGCGCCCGTGTAGCCTGCGTAAGAGTGTACGTTGTCATTATCACGAAGTAATTATCATTGTGTAGCTAGGTATATGTTAGTTAGGATAAATTATATATGGACCAAAAATCTTGTATTGGACCACTTGTTAAATTTAATAAATGTGTTCATGTAAATAAACTTATTTCATTTCATAAATAAATACGGTCAACCCACGCGATTGTCTAGTACGATTATACTTGTTAGATTTATCGTCGTTTATCTTGTTAGTATATGATGACAATGAAGCAAGGTTGGTACAATTATTAAATTGAAATGATATACCTGTCCCAGTGCAGTTGCAAGTGAAGTTGTTGACGGCGTCGACGCAGCGGCCTTGGTTCAGACACGCACCCGCTGCGCTCGCGCACTCGTCCACGTCCGTCTCGCAGTTGCGGCCCGTGTAGCCTACACACGCATGTACACACGATTACGATTTAGTAAACACAATTTAAATAAATAGGCTTTTGTAGTTTTTAGGATATCAGAAGTGGGATGTAATTTAGCAACATAAATACAGAATTACACTTAATACACACTCTAATTCCAAGCATGTACTTAACAGGCGGATAACCATGCAAAAACAAAAATGAGTTAGACACCGCTGCCTCTACCTACCCTAGACAAACACTTTTCAAATGATTCTCTGTACATCAGTTAACTATTCGCGGCGACATCACTAATCAGAAGAGTTTATTTGTAGGACATCACATCACACATACAAAAGAAAACGTTAAGAGAATACAATGGATATAATACATACAGCTCTACTCTTCCCGTGGGTGTCGTAAGAGGTGACTTACGGACTACACATTGAACAGGGAACGGGCAGCAGCGCTCTTTGATACAGTAACCTTTTAATCTGCGATCTCCAACCCGCCTGCTAAGCGTGGAGATTATGGCAAAACCAAACACTTAAGTGGAGGAGGCTCATAGTCCAGCAGTGGACCGTAACGGGCCGTTGATGAATACATACAGCTACTAAAATGACATCAGAAAGTATGGCGTGTATAACTCACCAGGCGGGCAGGCGCAGACGTAGGTATCAGCCGAGGGTGGTACGCTGCAGCTGCCGTTGTTAAGGCACGGGCCGTTCGGCGTGCCTTCGCATAGCGGGTGCGGCGATACTTCCAGTTCACAGTACACTCCTGAAAATAAGCCAAATGTAAATTAGTATTACACGTTCGTAGTGTATGAAGTATGTGTCGCTTGTTCTCCTGCATAGCTTTTCCCATAAAAATATGATGCAAAGCCGTCATCGCGATTGATATATCGTGTGAGTTTGAGGTCAACAACCGACCTAACAAACCCTGATGTCAGTATTACAGAGCCGTGTAACGACTTCTTCCGTCCGTAGATAGTGGCCGGGACTTACGGCTTAAGTGCCTCTCTTTTACGAGGTAGTCTTACCGTGGTAAGTTATTACGAGTATGTCTTACCATGGTAATGCGGTGAACACACGCACGAGTAGTCTCCCCGCGCGTCCTCCACACACCGGCCCGCGTTCTGGCAGGGGGCGGAGCGACACGGGTCGCCCGCGTCTACTTCACAATTGTTGCCCGTGTAGCGAGCCGTGCAGTGGCATTCGTATCTGGGGAAAGCAATTTATATCTCATGTATTTCTTATTTCAACTTGTGTAACATAAAATAGGAGCTTAGGTAGACCTAAAGGCAAATCAAACTTAACCAACGAACATATTAGATGCTCTTACATTGAAGGAAAACATCGCATCGTGACAAAACCTGTACATGCCTGCGTAGAAATACAAAGAAAAGGTTGTGTATATGAAGTCGACCAACTCGCACTGGGCCAGCGTGATCAACTGAGGCCTGATTACCCTCAGGGTAGACTTGAGAACTCCAAAGAGGACGAGTATGAGCTGATAACAACGTAAGAAAAATTAATGGCTCTACTAACCTGTCATGTCTAGAAATGCAAGTCCCGTGTCGCATACACGGCTCGTTGTAGCAGTGGTCCTTCGGCGGCTCTCTTAGCACATCCATCATGTCTTTGCAGCGGTCCGTGGCGAGCGGGCAATGGCCGAACACCACATTATGAAGCTGAGCGTGCGCTGCGTGGAACTCCAGTTGGGGACCCTCGTGGATGCAGCCGGAGAACACGTTGCCGACCAGGACGACGGCCCCGCCGGCTTCCAGCGCGCCCGGGGAGAGGAGCTCTGGGTTCCAGGTCACGTTTGATATCACCTGGAAGATGATATTGTTGTTAAGGTTGTAGTATTGTCTGTCAGGAAGTAACAGATGGCAGCTATTGAAGACTGGGGGATAAGATAAAATCACTTTAGTATTACAAATGTGAAAATATGTTTGGATGTTTGTTTCGCTTTCAGGCCTCGATTTGGATGATGTTTTAAATTCAATTTAATATCAATTTGTACCTTGGATTAACACAAAGATACCTTTTACAGGAAACAGTTTTATTCCTATGGGATAAGTAAATAAGTAAGTAACACTTTATTGCATAACACATATGGGACATACAGAGAAAACATTATTATAAAATGTGCGCAAAGGCGGCCTTATCGCCAATCGCGATCTCTTCAAAGTCAAAGTCAAAATTTTTTATTCGAATTAAGATTTTTACAAATCATTTTTCGACGTCAAAGCGTCTTCCAGACAACCTTTCTTTTTATAGAGAAACAGTGTACGGATAATCTTATACATACATCGTGTACGTAGCCGCAAGTGGACAGCTAGTGAATAAATAAAACAAGGGCTAGAATCTACGAGTAAGATCTAGAAGTTAGAAAAAAAATATCCTTGATTAGAGAATAGCCTCATTATGGGAACTCTTATTTGCATAATTACTTATCCCCAATACTCCTTAAGCAGACTTTAAATAAATCTTATTAGCATTCTAGGAGCGAGCATACCTTAGCTAACAGAAATACGTCGAATGACATTAGCGAAGTCAACCACCGACTGGTACCAAAACAGGCATGTTGTGGTACGGTAACTTACTATACTGCGCACGTAGCATAGCGTATTATGGCATTCCATACAAATGATATCACTAGGTAAGATAATTATTGTCATAACAATCATCAACACTATGTTTAAAACTTACAAAGAATAAACCACTTTGTGCATTCTTTATTTAATTTACTCTGGGAAAACCACTTCCTCACCTTGTTTAGAGTAACCGACATTTTTCTACTAAATATTTATATTTTCCTCTGAGAATAAGATTTTACACTCGCCGTGGTCAAATATCAAAATACAGATTATCCATATTTGAGAAGTTTTCAGGAAATAGTGTAGCAACTTTTGTGCCTATTTTATCTAGCTCAATAATGGTAAACGTTGCTCGCTTCATTCTAAGGATTCTTAAAACTTATAAGCTTGACCACTAGACTCCGGTCTACGCACCTGCTGCTCCTTATCCACCTCCAGCATGAGCGAGGGCGGGCTGGGCCGGTAGCGGAGCGCCACCCAGTGCCAGCGGTTGTCCAGCGTCGGCCTGGACAGGCTGACCTCGCGGTGCGCCTGCCCCGGCCGCGCCCACGACACCACCACCTGGTCCACCAGGGCTGTCACGTGGAGAGTGTAACCCTCGAAGCGCTGGGAGAATAGTTCTCCGCCTGTAAAGGAATACAAGTTTTGGTTAAACTCGTTTAAATATACATGGGATATCTTGCTCAACGACACAATAGGCACTGGTGACTCACTAAAGAAGTATTCCCAAGTCACCTTTATTGTAGAATGGCTGACTACTTCCCTCCAGGTCCAGATATCGTAACTCAGTTTCGCAACTGGTTACTGTAGCTATGTCACCGCCATAGTAAAAAATATGTCCGATTCAGCTAAAGCCAATAAAAATAGTTGGTGAGTGTCCCCTTTCTTTCTATGAGCAAGTGTGGGAATTCCTTAATTTAAAAAACCTGGATACTTCAATTTGGAATTTTCTATTTAACAAATCTAACAACAGGAACAAAAGTGTATTATAAAATTCAAACAATTTCTAGCAGAGTAGGAAATGTAAAAAAACACGAGTTGATTACTTTCAGCAGAGCGTGACGAAATTAGGCGCTCGCGCAGGTGAAACTGGCATTGTAAAACAACAAGTGCTAGCCTAAACATAATGTATACACATTTTCATAATATTTTAGGTTCTATCTACGAATGAAAAAATGTTCGCGAATAAAAAAAAATTATGTACAAGTAGAGCAACTAAAACTCTTATACATATGAAATGACGTCACAAGGCAATTCATAAAACTTACATAAGTAATAATAATACTACCTACCAAAAAATATTAATTAAAAAAAAAACATTATTTTGAATGATTTCTCAACTTTTATGTAATACTAATTTTCTTTATAAAATATTGGAAATTGTAGTAGTCGAGTCAGTATAGGATGTCAATCATTCGTTGTGATATTCTACACTAGCAAAACTAGCATCTACAATGTAAATGATGAAGGTTACCGAAGAACAGAGGCAGGTCCAAGCACACGTAGTCTGCCGGGAAACAGACACACGATGAGAATAACATTCGACGCGATGAATCATGTCATACTATACAACATACAATACGAGTACGCTAGTAAAGTGAAGTGAAGCATCCAAGCGAGTAACTGTATGCACCTGTATGCATCTGTGACATTACATAACTTTTATTGAGCTTGGATAGAGTGAGACCGACGACGCATGAGGAGACAGGTTAATGGAAATTCTGATAATAGTTAGCGGACTCAAAACATGAAATCGATCGATTGGTCAATCGATTGATCGACATTTTGTAGACAACGCTTATTAATTATATCGGACATGTAACCAATCCTATTAAATCTCAAGCCGCCAAATGGCATCGTTAGTTTGCCTTAACGATCGACTACTCCAGCGATGTTGAACTGGCTGTTCGTTTGAGGAACATGCAACAGAAAACACTCTTCAAACTACCAAACTTTCGCATCCACGTCCTTGCTAAAAAATTATAATTACAAACCAGACTCTTAACATAGGTCCGCCAAACTGCACGGCAAAGCTTGAGTGGAACCCTTACTTACGATTTTGATCAATGATATCTCCTACTCTTATTATGCTATAATTTATAAAATCAAATCAAATCAACGGCCCGTTACAGTCCCCTGCTGGACTATGAGCCTCCTCCACTTAAGTGTTTGGTTTTGCCATAATCTCCACGCTTGGCAGGCGGGTTGGAGATCGCAGATTAAAAGGTTACTGTATCAGAGAGCGCTGCTGCCCGTTCCCTGTTCGATGTGTAGTCCCTAAGTCGCCTCTTACGACACCCACGGGAAGAGTAGGGGTTGGTGACAAATGTATTCTACTCTGCCGTCACCACACGGCTATAATTATAACGTTTGCAAATCCAACAGGGTAACCCTATCAAGGAATCTGATAAAATATATTTATTTTAATTATCATTCTGTAAATACTTAAAACCCTAACGACTGAAAGGGTTTTTCAACGGGTAGTCCGGTCGGCCCCTGGCTGACATAACATAGGACCTTCATAGTAATTATGTGCCTTCACAACTTCCGAGCTTTGGTTGCGGAGTTACCTGGAATCTAATTTAAGCCAGGGAAGAGTTATCGTTGTTGTTAAACCAACCAGGTTAAACCTGCTTACTACTATACAAATATAACGCATTAACGCCACATTTGTGTTGATTTATCCGTGACTATAGCATACCACAGACCGCGGAAACCGCAACAAAACCGCATTCCATGACATCACTAATTCAGTTAAAAATAATGATTAAACAATTCCGCTTGGAATCAGCGTGAGAAAGCGATTGGCCGCGGCTACGTCTGCGCAAATGACATGGCTTTGATATTGCTGGCATTGCTTTTACTCGATCGTGCGTGCCTATTTCCTTATCGCGTGGCGAAATTATTAATTTATGTCAATGTTTGTTTGATTGCGAGATGACGGTGTTAACATAAATAAATAATAGTTCCTCTAATTTTGAAGAAGCAGAATAAGAAGGCCAGTGGTGTTTAAGCTTTTGAACGCACCTTCGATCACATCATCATCAACCAATCAAGACCTTTTATGACGTGATCAACAGCCAATAAACTGATCACATTTATTTTATTTTATATTTGTTTTTTATAACTGAAGGTGACTACGGTCACGACCTTTTTTGTACTGTCTTTCTCTTAACTCAAGTATAGATAATTTTTTGATATCTCCGCATTTTTATTTAAATAAAGAACCAGGCGCAATAGGCGAAATAGGCGCTATAAAGCGGACAGACGAAACAAGTGGGCAGACTGATAGTTCGACAACATTTTCACAGGATATATCTGGATACGGGAGCAGAAGGCACGCCTCAGGACCATGAACATGTGGCGCAATAGAGAATAGGCCTACACCCAGGCTGAATCTTCAACAAATATAACCAAGTTGCAGTGCATGTGTTACGGTGGCTCTATGTTTATCTAAAATTTTTCTGACCTGAGTTTTTTTTTCTTCTTCCTAACTAATGGCGACACATCTTATGTAGACGTATTTCGCCAGTGTCGAGCGATATTTGTAGCTGAGTTGTAAAATATATTATGTATGTAAAATACTTCCATAGTAGGTATCCTGTTTTTTACACAAAAATTATAGTACAGAGGTCTGTACGGTCCTATGCACGGATGGATGTACTACGTATGTGTGTGGTATATGTAGGACGCTGCTGAAAGTCATAGAACTTATTAATATAGTAAACTAACGACTACGTATTTACCTATCACTTATAAATATACAATTTTGCATCGTTACGATAATTGTGTGGTCATTTATTTTTTAAATCATGAGACACAAAATATGGGCAATATGGGTATATATCTGAGTAGCATTATAAATGTTCGCTTAAAACGACCCAAGCGTTGACCTGAGACACAAAGGCATTATATCGAAACTAGTCATGCATAGTACCAAAATTCCAACCAGATGATAGCGTTGCTATCACAACCGGTCCGCGAAGGCGACTGTGACGCAATCTGCGTAACCAGCGCCGCCCGCGCAGCCTAGCGTTTTGCTCGAGCGAACCGCCACCCACTACCCGCACCGTGCGAACAATGCGCGATTGTATGCCAGACAATGGTGTCGATTCGGCATACGCCCAACTAAACTAAACTTGAAATTAGTCCTGTCACTTTATATCATTTTTAAATGAACAGGGACCGAAGATCATCGGTTTTGTTTTTGTCTTTGACTTCACGACTAACTGTCAATTTAGTGGCTTTTTATTCGTCATGGTGTTAGGTAGGCACTAAAACAAAACCAAATTTGACAGTTAGTCGTGAAGTCATAGACAAAAACCAAACCGATGATCTTCGGTCCCTTTTCAATTAAAAATGATAGAAAGTGACAGGACTAATTTTAAGTTTAGTTTAGTTGGGCGTATGCCGAATCGACACCAATGTAGACAAATAGAGGATTTTTTAATGAAATAGGTGGCTTGTTATTTGCGTTGCGACTGAACGAGATCTTAAATTAGATATAGAGCACAAGGTACTTCGTTCGTTGCGTTTACGGTACTCTCTAAGGCAGATCTTCAAAGACTTGACGATCTGGGCCCCGTTTCACGAAGCCACTAGTTACTAGTAACAAGTTACAATTTGATATACATTGCGTAGCCAATTCGCCTAAACTGTAAGCTCTTATTGTTTTATCTAATCGTCTACGCAATGTACGTCGAATTGTACTTGTAATTTGTAACTTGTAGCTTCGTGAAACGGCCCCCTGGACGATCACAGACTAGAATTACGTTCAAAATAAACTGATTAATTTGATTTTCTTTATTGTCATGTCTGCTCTATGTAGCTTATTTAGGAGTGCATTACTATCTGTGTTAAGCCGTGTGGAATACATTTGTCACCAACCCCTACTCTTCCCGTGGGTGTCGTAAGAGGCGACTTAGGGACTACACATTGAACAGGGAACGGCAGCTGCGCTCTCTGATACAGTAACCTTTTAGTCTGCGATCTCCAACCCGCCTGCCAAGCGTGGAGATTATGGCAAAACCCTCCACTCTTAGTCCAGCAGTGGACTGTAACGGGCTGTTGATTTGATTTGACTATTTGTCTTGTGTGAAGTTGTATCATAAACTTGAACCATGATAATTTTGGGTCTATATAGTTGTGTTTGTTTGTGTATCGTAGTATGTTCAAACTATTTTATCATCAAGAAAATTGTGTAAGAAAACAGCACAATTGATGCGTAACTGATACCTGATAATATCTGGCAAGACTCGCATAAGCATGATTGATGCACCGCGCTGTCTCGTGCGCAAACTGAGTAGCGCATTAACTTTTTATACAAACAAGACCTGTCGAGACAATGAACCCTGCAAGGCCGGCCCAGGGTTTCCCCAACCCGCTCCACCACGCTAATCGCTGAACCATGACCTCCAGCAGTCGACCATCTTTAATGGCTGCTCTTCATTTTTATGAGGAAATAGCTTGTGGTTTTGAAGAGCGCGTCTTTTGCAAATTTTAAGATTCGGATTGCACATGGACCGGTGAACTATGGATCAAATTTGCGAATTTTCTGACGAATTGCGGTGACTGGTAGATTTAATATAATTTTGGAGAACGCACTATTTCGTAACAGAATTGTAGCGGTCGTGACATCATTATAAAATCGTAAAAGAAAGATTTGCTTTTTCTTTTCTAATGGGCCAACAGCAGATGCCCCTTCCATAACCTAGAAATTTCTTTATAATGACGGAGATTTCCAGTATCTAAACTCTAGGAGATGATGTTATGACATGACCTTATGGTATGTGACTCACCCATTCCTATATGAAATGCGTATGATTTATGTACGCTAAGCTGAGGTTAAGTCCAACCTAGCGAGATTGAAATCTTCTTTTAACTAGTTTCCTCAAAAGCAGAGATGTAGATAGAGACTCACCAACGCAAGTCCTAAAGCTAAGTCCGACGAGCTGCTTCAAGGAGATAGGCCTCCCGAGGCGGATGTATGAGCTGCCGTTGAAGTACGCCTCTGGTCGGTCCGAGGGGCCGAGTGGGCCTGAGCCGTGGACTTCCTGGACCAAGGTCAGGATCCAGAAAGCCATTGCGAGGCTCGCTGTAACAAAAATAAATTTATATCAGTTTTAAAACTAACAAGTAAGAAGTCCCAACTTAAAAACATAGTAAATAGAAACATACACAGGAATCATGAAATAACAGTTCAGCGTTTCGAATTAAAAGATCTTACTATAGTAATCGCATCGTAAGAATGCCGTCCTGACAGCAGGCAGGAAATATGAAAACCAAGTGGGTGCAAAAGAGACAAAAGAAAAATTGTAAGTAAGTAACACTTTATTTTTTATTTTTGTACGTGTATGACAGTTGTCAGGACGGCATTCTTACGATGCGATAGGTTACAAGATATTTTAAGATATATAGAGTAGTCTTGTCTTGTTTGTTCGTTATATTTAAAATGGAATACACCTTATAGCAACCGAATTAAACTTGGAAGATAGAACAGTGCCAGCGCCTTTTTTGTTATGTAGAAATACCTTTCAGGTAACCATTTTATTTTATCTAATAATAGGTGCGATCTAAGCAACAGGCAGAGAATACATGCTACGGACTGTCTTATTCAGATACCCTGTAATGCGATTTAAATTTAAATGTGTCCATTAACTTTTAAATAAGTGCAGTTTTAAATCATACCTAAATTAAACAGCAAAATGCGGCAAACAAGTTATTAATTACGTCATTTGAATTGCCCGCGTGCACCGCAGCACCCCGCTGCAATGCAAGTGGCATGCCCGCGCCAGCCCGGCCGGCACTGACGTCACGGGGCGGGCGGGGCGGCGTATTGATAAACAGCCGGCCAGCCAGCGCACCGGCCACGTCAATCAATATCACGATCCTAGGTCAGTCCAGTCCCGATATCTACATCCAACTACCCAACTGCAGCGAACGGTAAACCTAACAGTGCATGTGCTATCTGCGCGGATCCTGGATTCGGTTTCCGGTCGGGCTGATATTTTATTTAATGATGTAGTATTTTCTTTTCTCTTACAGCATTCCCGATGAAATTTTAGTGTTTTTAGCAGCAGCTCCTTAAGTATTTCTATTAAAAGTTTTATCTTTTCTGAAGGGCTTCCATCTTCATTTTATTTTTTCCTTAACTCAGACCTACTGCTATGTATAACAGAGCTGGTAAGGTACTCCCTTCGATCTTTCCTTCCAACTAGTTTTGTATGCTAATGAACATGTGTAATGAAAACAGTATCGAGTTGCACACTATCCTATGCAACTAGACTGCATAACACAAGGGAGTTACACATACTCGTCGCTGGGGAAACAAACTGGCACACGACACGACAACTATTCCAATTATAAACTTCTGCAGGTGCGCATGTCATGTTGTTAAAACTATAACATGAACTTAGAAAATATTGGATACAATGATGTCGATTCGGCATACGCCCAACTAAACTAAACTTAAAATTAGTCCTGTCACTTTCTATCATTTTTAATTGAAAAAGGACCGAAGATCATCAGTTTTGTTTTTGTCTATGACTCCACGACTAACTGTCAAATTTTGTCTTGTTTTAGTGCCTACCTAACACCATGACGAATAAAAAGCCACTAAAATTGACAGTTAGTCGTAAAGTCAAAGACAAAAACAAAACCGATGATCTTCGGTCCCTTTTCAATTAAAAATGATAGAAAGTGACAGGACAAATTTTTAAGTTTAGTTTAGTTGGGCGTATGCCGAATCGACACCAATATGAGTAGCTGATTTGGTTACTATGATGTTATTTTCTATTCCAACCAAAGGTGCTGTGATGTGACCAATGAATTTAAACTAACAAAGGGAGAGCTTTTTTGACTGACTTATTGCTACGTATAATAAACACCAAAGTGATAATTTAACTCAACACGAACTGAGAAGCTAGAACTTTCCTTACGGTAGTCGGAGGAGTCGGACCGTTTAGTGTTGACTCAACGTGCACCAATTTTTTTTAAGTGTTGGAAGATGGGAATAAGCAGCCTGCACCACACGTTGGTGTCCTTCATCTTATGGAGCACTGAATACTCTCTAAATTGAATTTTAAAGGTGAATGATCTATGACCTGGCTAGGCTAGACATACATACAATGTATGTAATTGCAAGGTACACGAAGTAGCCACTGTGCCAACTTAAAGGCCTTTATTTCACCACCGTGCCAGCGACCGGGACCGATCAATCAGGATTGAGTATTTCAAGCGTTTCTTAATCCCCCTTACTTCATGACCGGATGGCGTGCTTTGCTTTCGTTACACGCCGCCGAGTGTGTGCGAGATGCGGACAACTCGACCGGATCAAACTCGACCGATCAGCGGACAAGTTACTTCTATTTCATTCAATTTTGTCTACTGTAAATATCAGAACTTTCGTAATTTTGATCACGCATTTTAAGGTTGATTAAGATTTTTTAGATAGATCTTTCTTGATCAGAACAATTTCTGAACTAAGAATGAACATTTTTCAAAGTTTCTGTCTGCTGAAGAACAGATAAAAGTGTAATGTCAACAATGTATTCTTCCATAACACCTTGCTGAGCTGGGGACTGTTTGTTTGCTTACTACATGGCACGTATTATTTTTCTAGTATTAAGTAAATAAACAATTAAATAAAAAAAAAAACAGTTAAAATTAAATCAGGCCATCTCGACCGCACGTATATTCGGCCGAGTTGTCCGCTCGTGAGTGTGTGCAATCTGTGCAATATGTCGGGTCTCGTGACGAATCGATCGTAACTCGATTAACTCTCACTCTCGCGATCGCTTACGATACTCGCTAATTGTCTTCTAAGTATCACAGCGGTGTTAAGAACCGCTCGTGTTGTTGTACTAGACTTTTGGCCGGTCAGTTTAGCCAAGCTTGTGTTGTTGAAGTTTTCCTGTTCTGGTTTCGATCCGCTCGAAATTTTCTACTGTGCCAAATTTTCTTCTTATTTTTATAGATTATTATTGTTACAGATAACGTCTGTTAACGAACAAACACGTCTGTCGTGTCTGTTATTTTTATGTTATGTACATATTTCCTTATTTCAAGTTCCTTATGATAAACAGCGGTCCGCCCGCGGCTACGCTCACGATTTGTAAAATTTTCCCGTGGGAATCCCGGTAAAAAGTATCCTATGTGTTAATCCAGGTAAAAGTAAAAAAAAAAAAACATTTTTTTTTATTCGAATTAAGACTTTTACAAATCATTTTTCGACGTCAAAGCTATCATGGATGGCACGTTCACTACCAGTGTACGTACGCCCTCTGGAGAAGAACGGCCAAAAGACAACAACCAACTATCTTCATTACTTTCGTCCAAGTCCGTCCAGTAGTTCAGGCGTGAAAGCGGAACAAACATCCAAACCAAACATCTAAATATATTTTCACATTTATACTATAATGTTATGTGATTGTAAGAATACGTCTTTTATCAAGATGAATTCAAATAAATAAAAATAAAGACTGACTGGCAAGATGAGAGAAGTCACGACGAGCGTCACATACTTCGTCGAATGGCGTTTCATACATTTGCATAGTGGAAGGTGCTGCCGCTATGTCGTCGCGGCGACACTACTGCTCGGTTCGAATGGCCACCTTTAAGGTCTATCCACACTTCTCAGTGCCGTGTCAGGGACGGGGCAAATGTCATAGAAAATGTATGTACTGATATTTTTTTAGACTCGTGTCGATGACGATTTACTATGACATTTGCCACGTTCCGGCCCCGTCCCTGACACAGCACTGAGCAACGTGGATAGACCTTTAGAAGTCTCCTAACGTAAACTAAAAAAAGGTACCATTACCTTAATTGCTGATAAAAAAAGTATCAACATAGTAACGACATTGTTCTTTACCATTTAAGAATAACACAAAAACACAAACCAACCATCTTTTTTCTTGACGAATTGAGTACAAGAAAGCCAGACAATGATTGTGAGTTGAGTTGAACAAAGGACCGTTAGCCGTTACTCGTGCAGTTGTTGCAGTGAGAGCCTCGCGTACCGTAACGGCCTCGGGTTCACAGCTTACAGCTCGGCTGAAGGAGATCTAGATTAAAAGCTTTAGGGTTTTAGGAGAGGCCACGTAGACAGAGGCAAGCACGGTGACGTAGGTCCATTTTGTTAAAAAAAAATCTTTTGATGTCTGTCTTTTGAGGTCATGTGACCTCACTCGAGTCTGGTGTTAGTTTTGCAGACAATGTTAGAAAATGTCTGTCAAAACAATGAACAATTAGCAATCCCCCTCGCCTGCGCATAGCGACTTGATGACGCGAGTGCAGTGAGTCATATCGCTCCCGGAACCGGAGGAAACCCGCTAGCAAGTGACTCACGGGTCACCAACACCTTCCATTCAGCACTTCTAAGAAGGTTCAACGGCAGGTAAAGAAAACAGTTCAAGTTTGCCAAAATCTACTATTGAGAGGACCCCAACAACATACACATTAACATTATAACACTTAAACAGACCGGTGGGAAATCTCAGATATAGGCTTTGCATATTTTTCTAGAAAAGCTAACTGCGAGCATTGTTCGAAGCAAGCCGCAGACTATCATAATTTTAGTACGCTTCAAAACTTCTGAACAGTTACGGATTAATAACAGCGGCGGCAGTGGGTTGACTAGTACTTAACATTTTCTTCTATTTATTCCTTATTTTTTCGCTTTATTGTACACTAGCTTTCCGCCCGCGGCTACGCTCGCGTTATGTAAAGGTAGCATTCGGATCTCGGCGGTCGCTGCCCAGCGGCGCCGCCCAAACATTACGGAAGGCAAAACAACTGTTCACACCGACGACTCCTTGTTGACTACTGCACGTGGCAGTCGCTGCCGGGCGGCGGCCGCTCCTATCCGAAAGGACCTTGCAGCGCCGCCGGGCAGCGACCGCCGAGATCCGAAGGCTACCTTAAGATTTTCCCATGGGAATAATGTTGATCCAGGCTGCAAACTATCTCCATTCCAACTTTCATCCAAATCCGCTTAGTAGTTGAGGCGTGAAAGCGGAACAAACATCCAAACATATTTTCACATTTATAATATTAGTATGTTAATATGATATGTTCGTGTTTTAAATATTATATTACTACTCATAAATTTACCAAGAATTTTAAACCACATTCTCAATTCAAAAATTTTCAATTGTTTTCCTTAATCTTGGTTAGCCGATCAGTTCGTATTTAATTTCAAAAGTTCTAAAACAAAAGTTGGAGCCTCAAATGGTGGAGTACTGTACAAAGTTACCGATCCAAGAACACATTTTTGCAAAGCTCTACCAGTGGTTTCCTTAACCTTTTACAGTTAGCTTCACCTGAACTGGAGCAACGGAATTGTCTGCGAAATGAGATATTACGTCAATTGAATGCAGGAGAATTGTTCATGGTTCCATAACGGCAATGAACGCTCCGTGTCGAAGACGATATTCACACTCGAATACATTGCTTGGTTTACTAGTCAACATCGCTTGCGTGTTCTTATATATGTCAACTTTATAATGCAAAACCTCTCTGGGGGCCGTTTCACGAAGCTACAAGTTACAAATTACAAGTACAATTCGACGTACATTGCATAGACGATTTGAGAAAACGATAAGGGCTTACAGTTCAGGCGAATTGGCTACGCAATGTATATCAAATTGTAACTTGTTGCTTCGTGAAACGGGGCCCTGGTGGTTTATTTATTTATCCCATGAACTAAAAGAACTGCTTGACAACTTTACATATACTTAAAGAAACTTTCAACTCTGAACTTTCATGCGAGTTGACTCACGTTCACGTCAGTTTATCAGTTTGTATGAAGAGTTAATTTGAGATTTTCGCGGTCTAAACAACCACACGAGAGATGCTGCTTTTTAAAGAGAGCAGTGGACACGATATTACATTCCTCTTATTATGATGATAGCGATGATGGTGACAATGACAGTGAATAGTTTAGTCCAGTTCAGCGATTCGCAACACCTAGCATGCACGTCAGCGACGCCATCTTGCTATTACATCGCTTTTATTCTGTAGCAATAAGAGCGAATATGAACAAGCAGTCCACGTGTTTCAGTGTTATCTGGGGCACGGTCCCGATTGTTTTGATGTCAGCCAATGTTCTCCGCTAACTGTGGGTCAATGACGCGGCGCCTCTGAAGCACGGTCGAACGAATTTGCTGAGGTTTCTAGGGCACGCACGGTATAGTAAAGCCTGTTGTTGAGACGTTGCTAGATTTCTATACTTAGGCGACGTGACATTTAAAACAAACTTGCATAATTAAGTTGTGACTAGTAGCCATGACGTCGCCTAATAGAAGTAATACAAGCATTAGGCCCGGTTTCCACCAAAGCGGAGAGGTGTTTGAATAACCAATCAGATTTCGTTAATTCCACATCTCCTCTCCGCTTAGCTTCAATAACAAAATCTGATTGGTTATTCAAATACATCTCTCCTCTGCTCTCCGCTTTGGTGGAAACCAGGCCTTATTTCCTCAGCCGGCTTATAATACCAGCTTATACGACTTGTTCGTGAAAGGCATGAGGTACATTCTAGAAAAGGCATTTGTTAGTTCTTTTATTCCTTTTTTAATTAATTAAGGGAAGGCTCGAGCCTCTCGGTGGGGACGTATTTCAGCTGTTGGTGACTTCTCTCCCAGACCGACAAGGAAGCCAAGTATGGTTACTATTAGAGCTCAGTTCCTTTTTTTGACGATTTTGCAAATCGACTGCCAAACCAGCCATTGAATTCTGCTAAGAATAGAGCGGGAAGCAATGCTGAATCACTCACCACTTCAACACACATCCAAAACGCTGAATTACTTCATAATTACTGCAACATATTACCTCTAATATCCATAACCAGTCGAGATTAGATCCATTGAGACGGCGCGGGCGCAAAAACTGATCAATGGCGCGTGGAGCGTACACGCACGATGTATACGTTACAGTGGATTGGATAGGTTGTACAAGTGCCGTGTGAATTTATCAAAGAGCGTTATCATTATAGCATAACTATTACAGCAGAAATCGCACGTGAAAAATAATTGAGGCAAGCGTAATAAAACCCATAAAAGGAATCAAGAAAACAAGGTTTTAGAATAGAATAGAATAGAATAGAAAACTCATTTATTCGCTGTAAGACACAACACACAGAATAGAAAAAAGAATACATAACAAAAGTTCAGTAATGTTCATTATAAAAATAATGGCAATGACTAATTTCTCAGGTCCCTTTGTTTTAAGTTGGTGATTATGAATAACGATATAAAAATAATTTTTAATATATATACACTATGGTACAAATCGCACAATTACAGGAAAATTGAGAATACCACAAACCGCAAAATGTTCAAAGTCAAATTAAATTAATCATTGTTAGAAGATTTAGATAGGTGCCTATGTTATTGTTAATTTAATAAATAGTTTTCCGTAATACCGCGTACATAAAATATCAAACCGCAATAGTAAATAGACATAGATACGAGTAGACTACATACCAGAAATATAATATTTTCTTAACTCCTTTTAAACTGCTGAGTATCATCAACAGCTCATATACGTCCCCACCGAGGGGCTCGAGCCTACCCTAAATTAAGGTGATTAGGCCTTAGCCGACCACGCTGGCCCAGTCCGGGTTGGTCGACTTCACACACCACCTTTGAATTTCTTCGTAGGAGTGTGCAGGTTAATTTCATCACGATGCTTTCCTTCACCGTAAGAGCGTCGAATAAACGTACATATGAATTCGAAATTCGAAAACACATTGATACGTGGTGGGAATCGAACCCGCGTCTCCCGGACGGAAGGCAGCGGCCCTAGCCACTAGACCATTACGACGCAAACTATCCCGAGTTTATGCTACCTCATGACATGACACAATCCTGGCTGCATGCAACACCAGATTAGGATCATGTTTGTTTAGCTAAAATATTAGATTTTTGCATAAAAATATATTAGATTTTTTCATAGTTCATCTGAAAGTATACAAAAATAGAATACTGTCAGTCAGAACAGAATCGAAATTGATCGAAAAACAAACTAGATACTACATTATTAAACAAATATATCTGTCCCTCTTTTCATCATCAACGAAAACAAAATTTTCTATGGCGGATGTATGGCCCGCGTGACCAATGACGTCAATGGTCATGTCGGACCTCTCTGTCTAACCATCAACTTTGAAGCCTTATAACTTTGTTTCTGAGCAAGATATTTGAAAAAATATATTTTATGTGTTTATCTGGGACTTGAAATATTTCGATTAATGAATTTAAAAAAAATGTGCATATTCCCTATAAATCACAAACATTGCAAGTTAAATAAAAGCTTTTAAAATAAATAACATGAAATGCAAACAAACAACGCGCGTCGGAGCTACAACGAGAAGAGAATATCCGTGGAAAATACCTAACAGTAAGACATCGGTAATTCACTTTCAAAGGAATATTTAATTTCTTTGAAAGTGAACGACACGAAGAACGACATTTGGACAAGAAAAAAGTTTTGTTCCACCATGACAACGCACCTGCACACACGTCAATGGTTGCAGTCGCCAAACTCCATGAATTGCGGTTCGAATTGCTACCGCATCCACCCTATTCCCCGGATCTGGCCCCGTGTGACTTCCACTTATTTCCAAACCTGAAGAAATGGTTAGGTGGCCAGAGATTTTCATCAAATGAAGAAGTCATTGTTGCCGTGGACGAGTATTTTGAGGGGTTGGAGAAAACATTTTATCAAACTGGTGTAACGGCATTGGAGAAGCGCTGGACTAAATGCATCGAGGTAGAAGGAAACTACGTTGAGAAATAAATTTATTTTAAATAGATTTTTAAAGTTTTTCTTTGTCGTTTCGGAAACTTATCAATCAGCCCTCGGCCACCAAAGCACTGACATGGTTGGTGTGGTCCCTCAGAGACCAACTGCTTAACGTGTTTTCCGAAGCACGAAATCATCTTTCTTTTTTCGGACAAGCATGTGATTCAGCGTGCAAAGTCCTGAACAAACTGAGAAAAAAAAATTCGAATTCATTATGTAAGTTTATTCGACGCTCTTACGGTGCAGGAAAATATCGTGATGAAACCTGCACATTCTTGCGAAGAAATTCAAAGGTTGTGTGTGAAGTCGACCAACCCGCACTGGGCCAGCGTGGTCGACTAAGGCCTAATCACTCTAAATTAGGATAGGCTCGAGCCTCTCGGTGGGGACGTATATGAGCTGTTGATGATGGCACATCTTTGTCTCCGTGTGACACATAGTCTTAATAGATTTTCGCTCTACGTAATAATAGTTCGCAAAAAACTTTCAAATGTATTTTGGCAACAGTGATTATCGTCAAGCATGCAGATTGTAGAATGCCATTACGTCTGGGTTTGTCCGTGACTTCGAGCGGACACGCTTTCCACTCGAGTTTGGTTCTGTCAGACCAGTAAAGCCCGGTTAACATTTTGATTAGTGCATGCATAAAATACGTGTACTCTACCTTCGTTATGTTACAGCCGTACGTACAGAGATCAAGTGAATAGTCTAAGGACTCGTATTTTGTACATGCACTTGCACTTGCAGTGTAAACCAGCCATAACACTAGCTTTGTGGGCGCGAATCAGCGTTTTATCAAACATCCATACATTATCATCGTCATTTCAGCCTGTGGACGTCCACTGCTGTACAAAGGTCCCCCCCCCCAGAGTGTCCAGAATAACTGGTTCTAAGCTACCCGTCATTGCCGTTGCATGCAGTAATAATTTATAGTCCGTGAGCCCGCTCCAAAATTGCCTACGTCATATGACATCACGATAAAATGCATGGCACACGGTCGGAAAAGTTGTGCTGAGCAAGAATCAGACGATTATAGCACCTAAAATTGGCCGGAAGTTTGAGAAAATCCTTCACTTTCGGTCAAATTTTTAAGGGTATATTTATTTACGTCATATTACATAAATACAACACTCGTGGTATCATTTAGCCCTTTCATTGTAGAGAGAGTAAACATAACTCTGTCAGTTCTGAAATGGCCGGAAGTACTTGACAGATGAACACTGGATCAATTTCAAGATCGAATACCAATCGACTGTCGTTTGATCGATGACAGCTGATCGAAAGTTTAATAAAATCGATGGTTCATTAGATCGAAGGCCAATAGATCGATAGTTCATTAGATCGAATGAGAAAAAATCGAAAGCTCAATAGATCGAAACCCACGAAATCGTTCAAGATAAATAAAATTGTGCCTGGGGATTCTCCAATAACACTGATTTGAGCTGCGTGTGCGGAGAGGAGTACAGACGATGGCCCACCTGACATCATGTTCTGCGTGCCCTGTCACCTGCACGCAGAAAGGTCACACAATCCGCTGTCCAAGTGGCCACATTCTGGGCTACAACAATATAAATTTCGATTTGCCATCGACTCTCTAAGAAGAAGAATAATTTAGCGACCCGAACACAGCAATGTAATTCGAAATTGTCTCTCTGTATTTGGAAAACGGAGTTCGTATTTAAAGTTATAGTAAACTTTACACCAAACAATTTAATTAAATATAATTGCGCCCATGATGACGATGATAGCGTACAAGATACAATCTCATTGTTGTTTCAGCGGTTGCGAAGGAAGGAAGTCGCGCGTTTGTTCTCCTAAGATCATCTCTTGTCCTTGAAGTAACTCGGCTTCTTACCTCGCTGCGTGTGCGCATCGAGGGCAACGCATACTGTTTTGGGTAACTTCGTAATGTTTTACAGCTCATTACTTATAAGGTAATATAACCCTAACCGTATCTGTTTCTGTTGAGCCATGCCGGAGGCCTTTGCTGGCCTCTGACATGAGGTCGATCGTAATACTATACCCATACCATAAGAAAAAGTTTGATGTTTGGGGCACTTATATTTCATAGAAGCATACAATGCGACTGATTTTGAGTTTGAGTTTAAAACAGATAAAAAAACATAGTACAAGATTCGACTTGGATATGCGGATGACAGTACTGTCGCGGAGAGACTTGTCTAGTGCGAGAGCCGGCGGGGATGAAGTGCAATTTATGAGAGAGGCCATGGTGAGGCGAACAAACCTGACACTGGATTACGTCTCCCAGTGGGGTGACAGTAATCTCGTCAGCTTTAATGCCTCCAAGACGCAAGCATGTTTGTTCACCGCAAAAAGGAGTCCTTTCACCATGACTCCTACTTTTCGGGGTACATCTGTTCCTCTCACTGATAAGCTCGAGCTCCTTGGCATGGAGTTGACAAACGACCTCAACTTCGGCGCAACCATCGAGTCCAAGGCTCAAACTGCAGCTAGGAATGGCATCCTGAATAAGATGAGGCAATACTTCACGCCTGGACAGCTTCTAACTCTTTACAAAGCCCAAGTCCGATCTTGCATGGAGTATTGCTGTCACCTTTGGGACGGCTCGGCCGAATACCAACTTGCTGCACTGGACTCGGTGGAACGCAGAGCCAAGAGAATCATAGGCGACAAAAAACTGGTGGAAGCTAAGCTACACAGCTTGGCTCATCGTCGCAAGGTTGCCTGCTTATCAGTTTTTTACAGGATGTACTTCGGGGAGTGTGCTCAGGACTACTCAGGAGTGGCATGAACTCATTCCGCCTTCCCCCTTCTTCCATCGGACGTCCAGACGCACGGCAGGTCCTTTCTTGGTGACTATTCCTCGCTTGCGCACCAAACGCTTCTCAAAATCTTTTATAATGCGTACCGCAAAGGAGTGGAATCTCCTGCCGGCGTCTGTATTTCCGAGCACATAATAATCCGACTCTCTTTAAAGCCAAAGTGAATAGGCTTCTTCTGCGTAAGCTCGCTACATCGTAGATCCCAACCAACCCTGCTCTCGGGCTGGATCGGGGTCAAGAGCAAACCCATACAATATAAAAAAAAGAGAGACTGAAATTCGCGGAAGCCCAACGAATTGTCTTTCAAAATAGATTATGTGTTTAGCTGTTAGCCACAAGATTTGTATCAAGATTGTTTATCAATGGTAATAGAGACAACAAACACACTTGCGTTTTATATATTAAAAATAATGGATATTTAAAAAAGCTTATTAAACTTAAACGCACAGCTAATTATTGTATAGGGTATTAATTAATTAATTATAAGATTAATCACAAACTATAATAAAGCGCAATTTGTCCTTAATTGGCTTTCAATTTACAAATTAACAGTGATTGCTTGTCAATTCATTAGGTAAATACGAATCAGCAATTAAAAATTATACGTATCGTTGCAACAGACGATAATTACTCGCTGGCATTTAGAAGACAAAAAATTGCCACAAATCACGAGAATAAACGAACAAAATTTGTGTTCTCGCACATGTTTCGAATATGCTTTCTTCTGCCATTTGAGACTGGGCGAAAAAAAGGCAATTTAGCTAATCAGTGGCCCTGATTCCGGCGGCTGCAGTAACGCTGTAAACAAACCTACAAAGTTCATCTGTACTATTCGTTTTTCGAAGTAATAAAAGGGATAGGCGATGAAAGAATTACAACGTATTATAAGATACCTAATTTAAAATTAATACTGCCTATTTTTAGGTAACTTTACGTCAATTCTATTCTTTAGTTGTTCCATTGTATTTTCATAAGAACCGCGTCCGCATCGTCCTAAGGCCCAAGTTCGTTGTTGACAGCTGTAAAAACAATATCTCTATCAGGTAAGTTCAAAGTGTTCCGCAGGAATCAGGAGCGAATTAGCTAATCAGTTTAGAAATGCGAGCACTTGTAGGGTATCGGGTTCAGGCTGAGCGCTGAGCCAAATCTCACGGTCATCGAGTCGCACTTCACGCTACGCACATTATCAGATGATGGAGTCTCATCGCATTATATTTTACGCAGATTTAAGTACTTATCCGTGTTTTTTTTTAGGGTATAATCGGGCATTTGAACCGCATTGTAGCTGAAAGATTTCTGAACTGAGTAAAAACGTACTTATTACATCAGTGCAGCTAGAATGTGATTTTAATGCAGTTACATTGCGACATTTTGCGAAAAAGTGTAACTCTTGCCCAGCAATGGGATATAAAAATAAAAAATAAAATAAAATGACATTCATCCACACATGCTTTAAAAAAAATATATCAAAAATTTGTTAACAGATGATGTTCAAAAACTGTTTGGATGAAAAGGTTATGTCTCAGCTAGGCTGCTTTTCAGACATCACCTTGTATTCTAGTCGCTAGTACCAGTAAGTTAACAATTAAAAACTAAAAGGAACAATATTAGAAAAACAACAAATTAAGAACCCAGAACAAAAAAAAAAACTTAAAATAAAAATACAGATAAAGATTCCAGATAAAATGTACAATGTGTATATAGTCACGAAATAGGTACCTCAGACAGTATACAAAATCAATGTTTAAAAGAAATAAAATAGAATGGCAGCTCCAAGTAATCATTTCCATAAAGAAAACTCAAATAGCTATATAGGTATAATAGATGTGATATGCTAGTAATTACGAAAACTAAAGGGAAAGGTCCAGTAATCCCTTGCATCTTAAAAGTGGTAAAACATGTGGCTTCAACATCGGCGAGCTTCTTGATGCAACGTGTTTCATTTACGTGTATTTAAAAGCTTCAAAGGCCTTTCGAGTGCTTTCCAAATCATGATGAATAAAAAAAAAATTGTGATAATCTCAAAAAATCTGCCGACAAAAAACAACACGGAGCGCAAGCGCACTCAAGTATAAATTCTCCGCTGCAGACGTCGTAATGTCCTTGTTAAAAGTGAAACAAAAATAGAAAGTGCATTTGAAAGTTCCTCTCGGTGTTAACTACCTAGTCGTGTAATAGTCGCAAGTTTAAAACTATAAATTGGAAAACTTGAAGTAGTTCAGTGGATATTGGCTGGAATCAGTGCAGGTCAATAAGGCTTCCGTTACACGTCATACTATCAACCGGCAGAACGCGATACACACAGGGTTGTCAACTACAGAACCTAGATAGATAAAGTGCATGGACAGAATCAATAATCAAATTATATTCCTATAGTAATCGCACCGTAAGAATGCCGTCCTGACAGCAGGCAGGAAATATGAAAACCAAATAGGTGCAAAAGAGACAAAAGAAAACTTGTACGTGTATGACAGCTGTCAGGACGACATTCTTACGATGCGATAGGTATAATATACTCGTATCATGCATGGGTCATGTTGGTGTTGTTGGTTCGCTCTAAGAAACGAAGAAAGTCTAAAATCAGTAGCTGATTTATGCTGCTATTTTTTTATATTTTTTTTACCTATATCGGTTAGCAGATGCAATTTTATGTATATATGTATCTGAGGTCAGATATACATAAAGTATCCTGTGGGATATTATATTATAGAATTAATTATAATTTTTTCCATCTGCCAACCCTACTTTTATATTAAACTTCTTGTAGCCTCTTAGCAAAGTGCACGGAGCACAGAAACGCTATTACGTAAGGCTATTTAATCCTTAAAGGCATTTTGCAACATCTCTTCAATAGCTAAGAGCCGCGTCGCAGCGACAATGGACCATTAGCTGGTCTTTGTCCAGAACACTAGATCAGTTCCCGGCCGGTGAGAGGTGTAGGAGGAAAACTGTGGCTATCAGGAGAGTAGCTTATTTTTTATATTTTAGTAATTACGAATTAGCAGGCTACGGACGGACAAATTATTGGTCGTTTCCTCCGAGATCCGTTCACCCAAACACGCAAACGCAAAAACAAGGGCTCCGACTGCATGCTAAGAAATATTAAAGTCGTTTCTTCTAAATGCACATGCATGCAAACTAACTTTGTCGCAAATAGCACGTAAAGCAGCTTCAAGTGATATATGTAGGCGCTATATATGAAGAAAATATATACGTGTGTGTGCGATTTTATTATTGAACGATACGGGCGTTTCTACGCGAGTGTTTCCGTTTTAAATAAATAATAATAATCGCACATTAGTGCGATTTTAAATCCGCGACGCGAAAAATAAAATAGTTTATTCTATAAATTTTGTGAGACAGATTATGCTTTCGGTGTAATAAGTACGTTTGCCGCCATATCAGATAAAGAGCAAGATATTGACTAATTAGTATCGAACGTAGAAAAATTAAAAAAAAAAAGGTTTTTTGTTACGTTATACGCTCGACACATATTGACCTTGTTAAAACAATGAGATAAAGAAGAAAATCTATATACATTTAGAAGAAATACGTGAGATCCTTTCATAATTGAAACATTATAGAAATGTAACGTAACAGCAAGCCTTTGTTTGTTCTATAATATTATTCTGTGCATCGGTTCCTTTATCTTCACTCATTGTTTTAATAGGTCAATATGTGTCGTGCGAATAACGTAACAAACCACCTTTTTTAGTATAGTCTTGTACTATGTGAACATATTGAAAAATCATTGGTAGGTTTTTGATTAGCTTACTATTTTTTTTTTTCAGATCACCAAAGAACGTATCTTAATACCTTAGTGCCTACTGAATTATGTATTTCTAGATTTAGATCTAACCAGTTAAGTTTTATGTCAGCATATTCACTCCGTGTAAGGGAAACTGATTTACGATGTACTTACTACCTACCGAATACCTCTTCTTTAAACATTATAAATAACTGCAAATGTTTCACTAGGCTTGATTTAAAAAAAAAAAGTATTAAAAAAAACAAATTCTGTTTACAAAATAATACTTTAGTGGAAGCGGTATCTCCTGGCACAGGCTACGCTGTTAGCTTAAAAGGAGATTGTATCTCTTTGGAAAATGAAATAAAGATTATTTGTTTATTTATTATTATTATTATTTATTAAGTTAGTCAGGAAAAACATGGACCTCTTCAAGAGCGGATAGAAATCTCGTTCTAGTTTGGCCAAGGACCACTTGTGTTTTGACAAACTTGGGACTTCGTTTATGAACTGCGAAGATAGATAGATGAACTGTTTATTCAAAGATACAGTACAAGAACAACAAAGACAAAAGAATGTATATAATAAAGAGAGAGAGTGATAGTTGAGTGTTTTTAAAAATAAGAAGTTTAGAGACATAATAGTGGATATTCCCGCAGCGAAACTAAATTTAAATTTAATATTAGTCTTGTCACTTTCTGACCCACGACAATAAAAAGGACGGGAGATTGTCGGCTCTTTTGAACGTAAAATTTTATGTCACAAACGTCAATTTTAAGCAGGATCCTAAAACAAGCCGTTTAAAATTACATGGCACACGTCAAAACTTGACATTTGCGCTATAAAATTTGGCGCTCTCTTGTCCTTTTTCATCGTCGAGGGCCAGAAAGTGACAAGACTAAGATAAAATTTAAATTTAGTTTCGCTGCGGGAATCGACACCAATGCCTCACACTTTGTTCTTTACTCCTACGGACAGTTGTTCTTTACTCCTACGGACAGTAGCATCAGCAGCGAACATAGAGACTCGATGTTCTTTACTCCTACGGACAGTCTAGAAATTATAAAAATTATAGACAACCTAAAACCACAGTCAGCTCCTGGTGAAGACAATATCAGTAATGTCATTCTTAAAAACAACAAACTCATCCTTGCCTTGCCTATAGCTCACATTTGTAATTTAAGTCTGAGTGAGGGTGTCGTGCCGGATTGTTTTAAGACCGCCAACGTGTGTCCAATATATAAAGGAGGAAATAAAAAAGAATTGTCGAATTATAGACCAATCTCGCTACTCTCTTCCCTATCTAAAATATTAGAGAAAATTGTAAACAAAAGATTACATGCCTTTCTTGAGTCGAGAAACATACTATCTTGCAATCAGTATGGTTTTAGACCAGACAGGTCAACTGAAGATGCAGTAACATCTCTTGTGAGTTGCGTGATAAATAAATTAGATAAACAAGAACGCTGCATAGGTGTGTTTCTCGATCTTGCAAAGGCGTTCGACACCGTCTCGCGTCCTATACTACTCAAAAAACTTGAGAACTTAGGCATCCGTGGAATACCCTTGGCTTGGTTCTCCTCATATCTAGAGAATAGAACCCAAAGAGTGTATTTGGATGATCACGTTAGTGTATCTAGAGTCATCAAGTATGGTGTACCGCAGGGCAGTGTCCTTGGCCCAACTCTGTTTCTGGCTTATGTTAACGATCTGTGCAATTTAAAGTTGGAAAATGCCAGTATTTACACCTATGCTGATGATACAGCCATCGTTTTTCATGGGAAAAATTGGACAGAAGTTAGAAACACAGCAGAGAAAGGCCTAAAACAAATACATAAATGGTTACAGCATAATCTTCTCACCCTAAACGCAAGTAAAACCAAATACGTCTCCTTTAAAATCACAAATCGCTCTGCTCCAAAATTCCCTCTTATTCTAAAGATTCATAATTGTAAGGACGAAACACAGTGTGACAGTTCTTGCACTACCATAGAAGAAGTGGATTTCATTAAATACTTGGGTGTAGTTATTGACTCAAAACTTTCTTGGACCAAACACTTGGAAGTATTAACTGCCCGTATAAGAAAGCTACTCCACATTTTCCATAAGCTTAAGAGAGTTGCTGATACTAGTCTGATTAGTTTAGTATATACTTCATTATGTGAATCAGTACTGAATTACTGTGTCACTAGTTGGGGTGCTGCTGCAAAATCACATCTTATTCGGGTAGAACGTGGTCAAAGAGCTGTACTAAAAGTGGCCTATAAAAAATCTTTTAGATATCCTACTAGGCTGCTCTATACTGACTGCCAGATGCTCACGGTGCGGCAATTGTTTATCCTAGCTGTGACTCTAAAATTTCATAAAATAGCCCTACAAAGTGCAATTACCTCTAACAGATCATTGCGAGACCTAAAATGGAAACATAAAAACTCAAAAACAGTGTTTGCAAATAAGTCGTATGAATTTACTGGACCATACATATATCAAAAAATTAATAAAAAACTAAAAATAGCACACCTGACCAAATCAATCTGCAAGAAACAAATAAAAAAATTATTACTTAGCTTAAACTATGACGAAACAGAAATGTTGTTGGAAATAATAAAGTAATCCCCACACTGAATCACACATACACACACCCTCCCTCATACACCCACACCCCTACATACATACATACCTATATACACAGACACACACACACACACACACACACACCATCATGCATCACATATCATCATCACTTATGTTTATGTTTATGTTATTAATTTAGTTTTATTGCTTTTAGATTTTAATTGTTCAGTATAAACAATCTGTCCCAATTTGTCCCAAGGAAGGGGCTGATTACTCACAACACAGGGTATCCTAGTGTGAGAATCAGTGTGCATTGTACTAAATTGAATATGTTTAGCTGAATAAATACTTTTTTGTTTTTTTGTTTTGTTGTACTTACTATACCCAGAATTATACCTAAATCGCAGTATCGTGAGATTAACTACATTTCCACGATAAGCCACACGCCAGATGACTATTATACCACATCTTGATCTTCATCATAGTACTCGTAAGCTCGATGCATTGTGCTGTGTTCATCTTAATGCATGAGAAACTAGTGTGTGAACTAGGGTCTCGAATTACACTTTTCTTTTTAGACGTGTAATTTTAGAATAAGATAATTTTATGGATAACGTGTGGAAAATATCTAGCCGGTTTGACTTACTATTTTTGCGAGTTTTCAAGCCGCCAATTGGGCTTTAGCTAAAATATGTAATCTCGGTCAGTTGGTCGTATCGTATCGGTTTAATCGGATCCTACTTAACTTTTATATGCGCATTCTCAAATAAATTAGAGCGGTTTTACTTGTAATTTGTAAATTAAATCATGATCAAGCTTTAAGTTTATTATTAGGTACTAGCGTTATTTCATTATTTGGCTTTTTTAATTTTTTTTTTTACTTGTCATACATTTTGACTCGACTACAAGATGAGATTGTGTGAACCGCCTAAAGGCCTGCTCTGAAAATTTGCTCACTCTATTGAGTGAGAAAAGACCTTTAGGCCCTGTCCGCATTGCGAATTTTTCACCACGTGGTTTCAGATTCAATGTGCGAGAAAACAACCGCGCGGTAAAAATTCGCAGTGCGGACAGGGCCTTACGCCGCGCCAACATGCAAACCAACTTGCCCAACATGACCCTAGCCATGGTTTTAGAAGCGGCTCGTGACTCCTACTTCAAATGGACCACTTTCATTCGCCCCGGGGTAATGTACCTCAACTCGAACGAGTTTTGATAATAATAAGTAATTAATAATGATAGAGAAAGTGAATAATTTCATAATTCAAATTGAAAAATACATAATTTTTTGCTTGCAGCTAAGCAGTTAAAAGTTGAGTAATATCACATAAGGCCAGTCCGTGAGCTGGGTGTTTCATTTTCGTGCTTCAAAATGTACGTTAAGCCGTTGACTATGTTCCGTTATGCAATCGCATACTATTAAAGTGTGCAATATAGGCCATTGTGGGGGCATTGAGAGAAAGGTTTAAGAACTCCAGCTAGACAACACACTATAGTGACGCCTCGCCAGAGTAAAAACCTCGGAAATAGATTTCGGTTATTTATTTCTTTTGTTTTTGGAGAAAAGAACTCACCAATCAAGCCCTAATTTTACTAAAGAAATCATCCAATACTCGTAATGGCATTCTTACATAAAAACGGTGAAGGAAAACATCGTGATGAAACCTACACACTCCTGCGAAGAAATTCAAAAGTTGTGTGTGAAGTCGACCAACCCGCACTAGGCCAGCGTGGTCGACTAAAGCCTAATCGCCCTAATTTAGGGTAGGCTCGAGCCCCTCGGTGGGGACGTATATGAGCTGTTGATAAATGGCATTCTACGATTTGTTTTTTAAACTATAGCTGACCCGGCAGACGTTGTCCTGCCATTTTTCCCACATCTACCCTACACCTACCCTCCTACCGCGCAATTTTCTTATTCATTTTAATGTAAGAACCTTCTACGAAGTATTAGAAAACATTTAAAAAAAAGATGAATGAAATCGGTAAAGCCGTTCTCAAGTTATAGCGTCACCAGAGAAATAGGGGTTCCTTTTTAAATTCAAATTCAAATTCAAATTCAAATAATTTATTGCTTTAAATGTGGTTAGTTAGTTACAGGTGGTTTGTAGGTACATAAGTTTCACACACTTAGTCATAAGATCGACATGCAATATTATAGGAATAAAAAGCTATTCTAATTATAAAAACACTACAATCATACTAAACACAATCATATTAAACAAAAAAACAAAAAAAAGTCCACAGTAAATTGTCAACACTATTAAATATATATGGAAGTTGAACATGCGATGTCTAACAAATTTTCAACAATTACCATTATTATAATATACAACAACAACATTCAACATTAAATATTCGTACGTCACTTAAAAACAATCGTCTAAAAAATCATTTACTTTATAGAAACATTTCTCTAGTAGCCATGCTCGTAGTTTTGTATAAAAAAATTGTTTAGGACACTGCCTTATATGAGAAGGTATGTGATTATATATTTTAATTGACATATTATAACAGTTTCTACGATTTAGTGCACTTTTGCAAAGTGGTACCATCAATAAAGTAGGATCTTTGGGCCGTAAACGGGGATTACATTTTGACACAGTAAAGAACCTAGCATAATATGTTTTGACAAAAACACAGACCTCCAGAATATACATGCACGTAAGTGGTAATATATTAAGCTTTTTGAACAATGGTCTACACGATTCCCTAGGACCAATACCACAGATTGCTCTTATACATTTTTTTTGTGTGATCTGTGCTCTTTGTACTTCTACAGAGTTTCCCCACATGACAAGTCCATAACGTAGTACCGATGCTACGTACCCGTGATACGCTGTCAGAGCTACACTTTGCCCAGCTATACATCGGAGACGTTTTAGTGCATATGTAAATCGATCCAGTTTGTTACATACGTAGTCAATATGGGCTTTCCAGCTACATTTATAATCTAATAAAATTCCCAAAAATTTTATTTCATTTACTTCTTCAATGTTTTGTCCATCATAGTCAATTTTTAAGTTCAATTTATGCATCATATTATTCCGAAAGTGAATGAAATTTGTTTTAGTAAAGTTTACTTTTAAATTATTATTATAAAGCCAGGTTGTTATGTCCTTGATAGTATTATTAATGTCATTTGTATAATCGTCAGTTTTTAATCTATTATCATTTGATATCACAACAGAAATGTCATCAGCAAATAATGTCATTTTGTGTTTAGTGACTCTAGGAATATCATTAATATAAATAATAAATAATAATGGACCTAAAACACTTCCTTGTGGAACTCCGTTAGTATTTTTCTTACCTGATGAACGATAACTAATTACTTCGTTGGTTTCATTTAAATGTTTCAACTCAACACTTTGAACTCTATTTGAAAGGTAACTTTTTATCCATTCCAGCGATATACCTCGAATCCCATATCTTTCACATTTGTCTATTAGCGATTTGTGGTTAACGAAATCGAAAGCTTTTGTCATATCGAAATATACAGCCATAACAGGTATGCGTTTATCAATTTTCTCAGTTATTTCCTTTATAAGTGAGAAACAAGCCAAAGAAGTTGTTTTACCTTTCTGAAAACCATTTTGCTCTTCAGTAATAATTTTATGTTTACTCAAAAAGTTTATAATTCTGCTTTGCATTACTTTTTCAAAGATTTTTGAAAAAATGGGAACTAATGTGATTGGGCGATAATTATTCATATTGGTTTTTTCTCCTTTTTTATGAATAGGTTTGACTATTGAATATTTCAGTCTCGAGGGGAATTTACCTTGTGTTAGTGACTTGTTTATTAGGTGACACAAGATCGGTGCTATTATAGTGCTACAAGACTTCAATATATGAGTTGAAACACTATCAAAACCTACTGACCGTGTATTGTTTAATGAATTTATTGTTTTTATCACCTCACTCTCTGTACAGGGTGTGAGAAAAATGCTATGTCTGTTAGATTGTATATTTTCCTTACAAATTTTTATGTTCTTGTTTTCTGTTATTGACTCTACAAAAAAAGTATTAAAACTTTCAGCTATTTGTTTAGGATCATTAATTTTTTGGTCGTTTAATTCAATCATCTCTATATTCTCGAAACTTTTAATACTTTTAGAATTTTCCTGTATTATATTCCAACTTGTTCCACATTTATTTTTAGAAGAAAGTAATTTATTTTTATTTAAATTTAGTTGTGCCCTAGTTATACATTTTTTAAATATAGAACAATATTTTTTGTAAATATTTTTATTTTTTGTAGTCTTATCTTTGTAATATTTAAAACGGTAATATCTCTTACTCTGACTTGATATTTTTATACCTTTGGTAATCCACTGTGGTACATTATTACTAACGGACACTCTTTTCCTTTGATCAGGGAAACATAAGTTGTATAGAGTACAAAACATGTCGTGAAACATATTAAAACTTTTATCAGCATCAGGTTCCTCTTTGACCTCTGACCAGGATAATTCAGACAAACGTTTACAAAACTTAGTAATGTTTTCCTTACTGTAATCTTTAGTTATTATGTGCCTGTGTTCTGTCTTTCGGGGTTTTTTACATTGAGGATCAAAACTAAGCAATTGACAGGTGTCATGGTCAGATAAGTACTTATATAAAACTTGTCCACTTGCTTCAGGTATATCACTTATGAAATGATCTATGCATGCTTTTTGTCGGGTAGGAGAGTTTATGTGTAAAGTTAGATTGTAATTTGACAACAAACCTCTAAGTTCACGCGTAGTTTTGTTATTTAATAAAGTATTTATGTTCATATTTATATTTTTTTAAATTTACACGAGGCTGTTTTTCATTCCTTTTGAAAAAACATTCTTACACACTTACGAGGTTTTCAATCTAAGGCGACGATACGCATTTATATATTCACGAAGCTACAAGTTACAAATTACAACTATTACAAGTACAATTCGACGTACATTGCGTAGACGATTAGATAAAGGCTTACAGTTTAGGCGAATTAGCTACGCAATGTATATCAAATTGTAACTTGTTACTAGTAACTTGTTGTTTTGTGAAACGGGGCCCTGGTATAAAAATTAAAGTCTCGAGATCATTAAATCTGCTGCAAATATGACTAACAAAAATACCTGTCTAAACATTTTTTTTCCTTTTTATTATGATACTTGTAGAACATAAATTGTAATTTCTGAGAAATCGCCCGCGATGTAAATCTTGAGTCAAATGGCGATGTCACTAAAGATTGTCTGTTACAGCGTGCAGACGCTAACGGAAAAGAAAGGTTATGTTTTCACTACTTTCTTTAGACTTGTGTTATGTAGATATGTACCGAGCAAGTGTGACAACGCCTAAAGAAAACATGAAATTTTTAAGCGCTTGTTGGTATGATTTTCTTAAGACTTATACGTTATAGCTTAGATAAATGAAAGGCTCGCGCACTGAGCAAGTAATCACTGGCTCGCGCGGCGCTCGCCTAGATCCCGCGCTATCTAATAACAACAGCTCCGTGAATGCGGCAACTCAACAATGACAATGACGATTATGAAGGATGCAAGCTCGGAGGACATACGACGAGACTATGCGTCGGCGCGAGCTCGGGAGCGCCGAATTCGGCGTAGTATTTGTTGCCGCATTTTACAATTACGCCAGCGGTATCTAGGCGAGCGCCGCGCGAGCCTTTCATTTATCTAAGCGTTATAGCATGTGTGACAAAGAAAACAAAAATTTTAGTCGCTAGGATACCAATTCTACAAATTCAAGAGAGAAGAGGTCCGTTCTCGTACGTGGCAAGATCGGAAATGGCTGTGTTGGCCCGGAGCCGGACTGAAAAGCTACAGGCTACAGGTTGTCCTGTCCAAAACCAACAATTTTAATTTTTCGCTTTGATTTTAAATGTAAGAATCCGATCAGGCCTGATCACCCTAATTGGTAGGCTCGAGCCCCTCAGAGGGGACGTACCTATATGATATGATGATGATGATGATGATAATTGATTATCGTTTACTTTAGAACGCTAACTAGTTTTTTTTAAAGTTAGTATTCATATTTATCAGACAAGAGAGAATGGTAGAGCATCGGCTGCGCCTGGGCAACTCGGGGGCGGGGTCAACGCACCGAGAGGCAGTCTGTCACGACCATTATAACAGGACTGAAAGCTTCTACGCACGCGACCGACGACACGACAACAACGTCGTGAGACGTGACCATTTCAAAATAAAACGAAGGTTGGTCCTTGTGGTACAGGACAGGGGAGGGGGTTATAGCAATCGAGTACATCTGCAGAGCATGCGGACGTCATTGTCTTACACAGCCACGAAATTTCGACGCCCATTACGGAGGTTCCGCGTTCGATTCCCGGTGGGGACACTGTCAAGTAAAAATCTCTTTGTGAGACTTTCCCCAGTTTGATGAGGACTTTGCAGGCTAAATCACCTGATTGTCCGAAAAGAAAGATGATTCCGTGCTTCGGAAAGCACGTCAAGCCGTTGGTCCCGGCTACTATCTAGTCGTTACACGAGCCAAGTCAGTGGCCTTTGGCGGCCATAACACTGTCACCAGGGTTTGTGCGGTCGGTTGTCGACTTTACAACCCACACGATGAAGAAGAAGAAGACAGCCACGAAACAAGTTGTCTCACACGCACTGTTTGACGGCAAGGCCACTGATGATAGCAATCGGACATCATCAATATTGGACGAGGTGAAGGTCGATGGCCAAAGGTTTTTGAAAAGTTCGTGTAACAAATACTTCCGTAGATAATAATATAATCAGACCGGTTGGCAGTGGCTTTCGGAGCACGGAATCATCATCGCCCTAAGCTCAGCTAATGTTTGTACCAAACTGGAGACAATGGCCTCGTATCGGGATGTTACGCTCTAATCCTTAATTTAAGTTAGTCCGTCCTTTTTACCTTTTAAAGATTGAAAAGGGACAGGAGATGGCCATCCTAATATTAGAGCTGTCAAACATCGAATTTGAACATTATGGCCGTGTCGATTGCACAATTTTAGAGAGCACTTAAATCATGCGAATTAAAAATATCTTAAACTGACAGCTATGCCCTTATTTTAGGTTATCATTCGTTGAAATTCAAATTCGTTCATCACCTCTCTTTCATTGGTCATAAAAACGAAAAGGATAGCTGGATTTTAAAATTAGAATTAGAGCATGACATCCTGAATCGAGGCCAGTATCTGCAGTAGAATTCGATTCCTGAGCATTTCCTGACTGGATCCCGGAGGCTGTAACGTCTGTAGATCGTGTCGGAAAGAGACTGTATAAATTATATCTTGTAAACGCCGGCGCAGCGTAACGTAGTGATGTTACACAAGGAAATGGGATTATAAATATCTAATGGTGCTCTTTATTAAGCCTTTGAGACTGTGACGTCCAACAGAGAAGGCATTCTGTAAGAATACATTTGAAACCACGAGTAAGATCATCATCATTTTTAGGTCAGAGTCGGGTGGTCTTTTCTCCTGTGGCTAATCTTCCTACTTTGCGTAGGTGGTATTTCTATCAATATATTTTTTATAGCTTATAGTCATTTTAGTCCTATAGTAATTTTATACTTTGCCGTCTTTTAAATTTCGGAAAGCGTGTGGGACGCCCCCCTGCCATGTGGACTGATGACCTGAGGAAGATCGCTTAGGGAAGCGGGTGATCGTGCGCTTTGGCGTGCCCAAGGGGAAGCAGCAGTCCAACAGGCAAACGACTGCAATAGGCTGATTGATTAACTGTGTTTTAAATTTGTCAATTTTCATTGTTGTAATTTTAATTCGAGTGGACTTGTCTTTATTCATTCGATTCGATTTTGATTCGATTTAGTCGCCTAATCTCTCCTTCCTGTGTTCAAAAAACGAATATTAAAAATATTTCCCTGGATCAGATCAAGCATTCCGTCTGTCTGTCTCACACAAAGACAAGACAACAGGCACAGGTACAGGTTACAGGCCGTTAAGAAAGGTAATTCCGTGTTTCCGAAGGCACGCAGGCCGATTTATGAAGCAGGCTATGAGCTGGAAGCTATAGGCTTTATTATATGAGGACTTTTTGTGATATTCTAACGTGATTTCAATACGTTAGTCGGTATCGTAAATAAAAACTGTTACACCAAGAAATCATAATGATTGACAACGTGAAATAGGCAACAATGAAGGCAAAAATTTCTTTTTACATATAATAAAATATATTGTTTCCACGGGAAATATGGCTAACACCACTGGGGCAGCTAGTTAGTTTTTATATACTTAATGATAATTTGCAACAATGAAGGCAAAAATTTATTTTTGCCAAGTTCTTGGCCGGGGCGCCACGCACGCTGTCCACACGGCACCGGCTCTCCACCTGCCCCATACGTGACATTATCGACATACCCGTAGTCAAACCATAATGTATTCCATTAGAACCATAGAGTTCAGTGGTAATAATAATAATAATAATAATAAAATTTATTGTTTAAAAATTACAGTTAATACAATCTTAAGATATAGTAATAAATGTAGGTAAATATTGTATTACTCTAAAAACCCTGCTCCTTAAACTAAGATTATCTCTTGTATTTTAAGGAGCAGTGCTCGACCGTGGAATTTAAATTTTACCTTACATTCCATTACACTGCTAATAATGATCGATAGAATTTATAAACATGTTGTGAGTGTGTGAGTGTGTATAAGTGAGCATTTATAGTGTGTATGTGATGAATGTCAGGTGGTGTACGTACTTGTGAGTAGAAGTGTGAGTATTATGTGGCATTAGTTGGAGAATTTTAGTAGGTCCTCAGTTTTAACATAATCTAATGAGTTGAGCCATTTTGTTACTCTTTCTGAAACTTCATGTTTATTTGAATTAGAAATATTTGTAGCTTTATTTACTCTATTGTATAATAGATTACTTAGCACATAATATTGATTTTTAGCAAACGATGTTTTATGCATTACTCCGGGTAAGTCATTCCTACGTTTAAGGTTATCAGGAGGAGGCACACTAGCGTGTTTCCTTAGGACAGATTTCAGTATAAATAGCTGTCTCACGGTCAACAGCTGGCTATCTGAGTATAGTTGAGAGGTAGGGTATCTTTTTAGCTTCTTCATCATCACCTTTATGACAGCTCTCTGCGCTCTTTCAGCTTTAATTATTCTTGTTTTACAGGTACCTCCCCAGACGGTAATACAGTAGGCTGTAATGGACTGACAGAGTGCTAAATACGTCATTTTTAGGACATCTGGCTTGGTGCAAGTTCTTAAGGCTTTAAAAATATAAGTTAAACGTGCTACTCTTAACGATAGCATATCAATTTGTTGGTTCCAGCTTAGTCTGTCATCAATTAAAATACCTAAATACTTAATCATGTTCGATCTACAAACTGTTTGACAAGGGCACCCTGAGTCTATAGCATTTACGCAGGTGTGAGCTTTTATTGTGAAATGTGCAGGAGGAAGCGAGTTTGCTCGTAGTGAAAAAGGAACAAACTTTGTTTTATCTACGTTTAGTGTGAGTAAGTTCCTCGTTAGCCATGACATTACCTTATGCAGACCAGTCTCAGCGCTACTTTTAACTTCGTTCCAGGTAGACCCTTGGACCAAGATTGCTGTATCGTCTGCATACGTAAAGATTCTACATTCAGGCAAAGACATTTCACACAGGTCGTTAATGTAGATTTGAAATAATGTTGGGCCCAAAACACTGCCTTGTGGAACTCCATATTCAACTGAAAATCTATCGCTATATTGTCCATCAATCTTTAGTATTAGTTCCCTATTAGATAAATAGTCCACAAATATATCTAGGGCTATCCCTCGAATGCCTATATTTTCTAACTTTGATACGAGTAGGGGGACAGAGACTGTGTCGAACGCCTTCGAGAGATCCAGAAATATACCTAGACATTTTATTCTGTTGTCCAAGTTTTTAGCAATTGCTTGGGTGAGATCTAATATGGCATCTTCTGTCGAGACTCCAGATCGAAAGCCATATTGATTATCTGCAATAAGATGATGCTTGTGTAAGAAATTTTTAAGTGATTTATTTATAATTTAGCCAGGGTAGCCAGTATTGTTCAGATAAATCACAAACAAGTTTCGTGGTATTAATTGGGTTTAGGCTAATTAAAAAGGCGAACAACTTAAAAAAATATATTTATTACGTTTCGTTTAACAACGATTTTTCACCAAGAAGTTTTAACTAGCTGTGGAAAGAAAACTAGACACGAATTTGGGGATCAAATTAATAATATGCATTCGGAGAAGAGGTGAACGTAAAACTATTCGTCGTAAACGATCATAATATTACTATGCACGGCTCTTGGACTGGTATTATCAATTATGTATTAAAAAAGTTGTACTGTAAGCCTGCCACCTGTAATGTAAGCATCAGCTCATCGGCGGCGGCGCCACCGCACCTCTCCGGCGTCGCGTCCGCGCCGTGTCGTCGTGCCATGTGTCGTGATGCGTAATAAATTGAGCGTGCCGGGTGGCATGCTATGATGGCAAAATGTTTACCGACAGATCAACGCGGCTAAGCGTAAAATAATGGGTTAATGAGACGTGTGACGGACGCGCTCGTGTCACAGCAATAGCTTCGTTTTCAACAAATAATTCAACTGCAGGTGGCTAGTTGATATAAGGTAAACGTTTTGATAGACAAAAGCCCGTGTTATACACTGGTAGTAAACGTTTTGTTGTCATGTTATATCTGGCTGGATGTAAAGCAAAACAATTTATTTCGATAGACCTAATTCTGATCTAATTACCTATAAAGTTAGTTTTCCCGTAGTACATGGTCACTCGCTGGGTATAGATACATCGCAGAATGTCCTATTTACATAATGTCATTGCGCAAAAAAATGTCCGATTCGCACAATGTCCAGATTGATCCTGGACTAACCCTGTGGCCTTTAGCAAGGTAAATCGAACTCGATGTAGCGACCCTTGCCTTCATCAGTTGGTTGGCCTTATGGTTAATCAAAAGACCATCCTGCCCGGCGCATCAGGCATGTGTTGCCAAGGCCTGCTCAGGCGCCAAACTGGCTCGTTTCCAATAACAGGGTATCGGAAGGTGCAGGTACTAATTACCGCACACTTCCATGCTGCTCACGCGCACCGGGAACCGCAGCATGCGCCGGATATCGAAATGTCATGGGCTTACGTCATCAGCTCGCCTCGCCAATCGCTTATGTCTGTACATCACACTAATATTATAAATGTGAAAATATATTTGGATGTTTAGATGTTTGGGTGTTTGTTCCGCTTTCACGACTAAACTACTGGACAGATTTGGATGAAATTTGGAATGAAGATAGTTTGTAACCTGGATTAACACAAAGGATACTTTTTACAGGGAAAAGTCTTATTCCCACGGGAAAATCTTACATAGCGCGAGCGTAGTAAAAGGAATACAGGGTCTTTATATGAGTAATCAAAGCCGAGAAATGTTTGTCGGTCTGTCTGTGTGTATATATATATACGCGCATTACGCAAACACTACTGCACGAAATTGGATGCAGTTTTCAGCTATATTGCTAAAGGTCTAACTTAAAAGCTGGTTAATGTTACCCCCTGGCCACGACATCGCCGCTCGAGCGAATTGCGTCTTGCGACTGCGACCGCGTCTAGAACAAATATGTAAGAAATCATATGGAACATGCCACGAGTCGAGGCGGCGCGTCTTGCGAAGCGAATTGCGGCGCGAAATTGTCCGAGCGGCAGCGGCGCCGGCGGCGGCAAGCGGGGCGACGCGCGATTGAAACAAAAGTACTAGCTCACAGGGCAGCGGCCACGACACAGAGCGATGCGTCTTGCGTCTGCGGTGGACGGATTCAGTATTTTGTTTTTATCTCCGCGATAATTTTTCTGCAGGTGAAACAGCTCTCTTCTTTTATATGCAAAAATATATAGTCGAATGTATCCACGGTCATTCTTGTACAATCAAAAAATTTATCGGAGTATTCACGGTATTCATCGTATCAATTCTTGAATTCACCTTTTTTGGTCTCTTCTTATTGACGGGATGTACTCCTTGCCTTGCCTTTAAAATATCCTCAACAAAAAATAAAATTGATTCAAGGCAGGACCGTGCAATTTTTGATAAAAACATTCTGACTTAGTACGTCCGCCGCGGTCGCAGTCGCCGCCGCCACTAGTGAGTCGTGGCATAGCTACGCTGGTCGCAAGACGCAAGACGCGCCGCAAGACGCATCGCGCTATGTCGTGGCCGGGGCCTTACATTTTGATACGCCGCGCCGCGCCGCCGCCGCAGCCTAGAGGCCGCGTTATTACATTTTTATTTTTGTGCTAAAACAATTAATCTCGGAGATAAAGTTTTGATCACGCAAGCGAAGTCGCGGGCGGACGGCTAGTATAAGTTTATATATTTCAATTTAATTGTAATTTGGAAGTCATCGTATCTGGTCTAGGCACAATAACCTTTGAATAATACACTAATTTCACAGTGGATTAAAAATTAGTTTTTAACAGTTTTACTGACAACTCAACCATGAAATAGTACATTGTATAAATTAGAAGCTGTTTAGCAGAATATAATAAGTATTGAAGAAAAACAATAGTGCGGTCTCTCTCTTACTTACTTGTACGAAAACAAAGTGCTGTAAAACTTATATTGTTATGTAATTCATTTTCCATTACAATATAATGAATAAGTAACAAAGGATATTTGTTAATTTTATAAGTGCAGTCTGTCTTTCTTGGTGCATATTCTGCTTGAGCGAGACGGTTATATCAGCTGCTATCTGTCTTGGGTCTTGTGTTAATTTTTATATTTTATTCTGTTAAACTTATCATAACACTATGGAATGGAATGCTAGGGAAGAGGCTTTGTTTTGTACATATAAAACATTCTGTACAAACAACTCATCAACTTGTAAAGATTGAATTGGCTCACTCAACTAGCATTTGATTCCAAATTAAAAATAAATAAGATACATATAAGTGATGCCAATACCTTTACATTGTAAAATTAGGTGATAGGAAAGGTACTTACCTGAATGTTTACTATTAGCTATATAGCTTAGCAGTTGGAGTTGAGAGTAACAGAGTGACATATACAAATGGATGAAAGTTGTAAGCAGCAGTTAAACAAAGGCCACTTTCCACCAGCAAGTATCTCAACCATTAGCAGGTGTAGTGTGAAACAATGAGAAGTAACTTTTGGTCCATCTGCCAAACGTAACAAAATAAACAAACAAACATAAATACAGCTTTATGAGTAACCAAAAACAAGAAAAATTGTTTTCATAGCAAAACAGTTTAAACTGACTAAAAAAGTGAGTTTCTTGTGCAAACTTTTTGTATTTAGTCACCAATATTTGTAACCTTATTTCAATGTTGTAAAGTAACTTGTTCAAACTATTGAATATTTATTAATGCTATGGGTGGAAAGAAAAAGTGGCAAGGAACTAGCAAAAGATGAATATTTAGTTTGTTCATTTGCTTTGTTTGTATTTGTTCATCAACTAATATTTACAGTTTACAAGTATATCCACTTTATACTTCTTTCATCAATAATATTATCTTGATTTGACTTGCATTTTCTTTATAAAAGGGGCTGGGATCAACCTGTGAAGATACAATGAACTTCGTTGTTAGCTTCATTAGGTGGTATGTCCTTTTCTCTGATTTCTAAGGTAACTGTGAGTTGTGAAGCGACTCATATTCTGGCCTCTTAGTCATGGATAGAAAATTAGAAAGACAAGAAAACACTTTTGAACTTGCTATTTATGGAATTGTGTTACCTACCTAGCTTCAGATATATTGTAATGTTATATAAAAAAAGTAAGTACATACAACACAACAATAATAATACCAGCCAAGAACTGTTTATCAAGTTTTTAAGCAGCTGTTTAAATTAAGTACTTTATGACATTAAAAGGTAAAATATTTTTAAGAGACTGGTTCATTCAGAGTTTTGTATTTGGGGAAAACATACTTTTATTTATTTGAGAAAAAATATAAAATAAAGTAAGATATTTTCCTCAAATCTGTATGATAAATACACTAATTCAAAATTAGAAGATGTATGGACCAAAAGCATATATAAAATGATTTTATGAGAAAAGAAAACTAATTCCTGTTTTGTTTTACAACATATAATTACTAATGTTCTTCATCAGCCTAAATTGATGTGAATATAAGATTTGTGTTATGTGTATGGTGTATTACGAAAACAAAATTGAAATTTTAGCCCCTTGTTTTTTGATGCCAAGGCTCTATACTGTATGTATGCTCAATAATTTAAAAAACAGCTATATTTATAATGTAACAGGGCTCCCCTTTATACAACGTGTTACAAATAATACCAAAAAAAAGAATAATCTTCATCACAGGTATTTAATCAAAATTTTCCCATCTCTAGTGTCATTTGACATCTAAAATATAGACTATCGATTCTCAGAACGGACAAGTATTTGTACACCATTCGTGCCTATAATTTTAAAGAGATGTACTTGAATCAATTTATGTTAGAAAACATTTTCTTTTTTGCTTAATTATCTTGTTTACGTATTTACAAACATAAATATTATTTTGAAATATTTAGTTCATCATTTCATAAATTTATTATTTCATAACAATTATTTAACAAATCTTTTTTTATTTATTTGTGGTTTTTTCATTTTGAAATTAATTGTTCTAATGTGAATGTTATGGTACAAGAAGTACGTAAACATTTTTAACCATAGCGGTAAAAATAGGCACATTGACCTAAAATTACATATCTGGTCTGAATATTCTTTGACACAGGTGATCACTAGAGACGGGAAAACTTTAATTAAATGCCTTTAATAAAAATATTCTTCTTTTTGGTATTTTTTGTAACACATTGTATAAGTGGAAGGTGACTATAATTGGGTTATTATAGGATGGGTTCTGACAGCTTCAAAAATTTTCATACAACGTTAACAACTTTTTTTAATATTATTCATTTTAAAAACCATAATAGCTGAAATATTAAAAAAGAAGTAACTTCACCTTTTATTTTATCATTAAACAGTATGTAATTTTATTTAATAGATAAATAAATCAACGAAATAATATTAATAAGTTTTTAAAATTTTAATCTGTCAGAGCTCATCCTATAGTAACCCTACTTGGGTTGGGTAGCCATGGAAACTGAAAGAACAAGCACAGCTCTATGATGACTAAGAATAAAAATAGTGACCTAGATTTGAGCGTTTATATTCTAGTGTTAGTTCAAAGACGTAACAAGAGTGTTCTGAATAAGTAGAAAAATTGTAGGATCGTCAGGTTGAGATATCATAGTTATAGGAAAACATTTAAAAAATCCTACGCCCAGATATAGGACAGTCCACAATGTCCACATCTTACTAAATTAGTGAACGGGGCCTGCTGTTATTTCAACTAGGTATCAAAATATTATTTATATAGATTTGATTATTTTATATAGATATTAAGAAAATAAGTTATATAGTTACAGTAAATCCACCGCAGCAGAAATATAAATTATTAGTAGAAGTAGTAATAATAATAATAATAATTTATTTATTCAATAATTACAATGCGCCCCAAAGCTTAACTCCTACTCACATACCTCACCCTGAAGACATAATAAAAATAAAAAGCTAAAAATGTTAAACTTCTTATAACTTTATTGGATTATACTAATTCCGAAAAGAGGTCTTTTTTCCATTCATTTGTATTGTAGTCTATTCGTTAGTTTTCTTAAAGCCTGAACTGAGGTCGTGAATGTGCCGACTTCGGCAGACCTTTCACAAACGCCCCCTTTGCTGCGCCCCTAGGATCCAACGCAACAAATGTTCATATTCCAGCGGTTTATTCTTTCATCGCGACAACATGGGACCTACACAACCTCCAGGTAATTACCAAGCACGTAGGTATAATCAGGAATGCACCAACCTGCGACGTTGAGCGCCGCGCGTCGCCTCCAAACGGCTACCTTCATCGTGTCGAAATAATCAACAAAAACACAAATCACATTCACCAACACCAAAACAACACACTTTAGCTAGTTATACACATTACACATCGTAAAGCTTACGCGACGCTAAACAAATTAAACGAAATCATACGAAAAACACAAAGTTGAAAATTCATAAAAATAAAAATACAACAAAAGGAAACATCACCGCCCGACGATTTTTGACTAACTGAAAAAAAATGACACATGCAGGGTGACCATTGGAAAAAAAGAGAATCTGCCACAACACACCTCTTCTACCAACTTATCTGTGAAATGAACGGCATCGCTAGTAGTAATACAAAATTGACTCTTCTGAAAGTTGTCGTTTCGCTTACATACGTACTGATCGCCGTTTGGCCATTTCACAGATATTATGGTAGGTCTATAAAAATCTGCCGAGCGAGCATAAAGAAAAATGCAATTCGTTTGCGTGTCCTTAGGGTAAGAAAAAAAAACACAATTTCAAAGAAGCAGTTCTACAATTTACGCCAGTGAATGAATGTAAGATGAGCGAGTTTTCATGATTCCGTCTTCAAACAGTAATTCCCACCCAGATAGGTAAAAAAATATTTCCTACGAAAAGAAACCTTTAAGCCCAAGTCACACAGAGTGGGAGCGGCGCGGTCCGGGGCCGGGACAAGCGGGACGGTGCTACGCCGCGCCATAGCGCTGTCCCGGCCCCGGACCGCGCCCGGCACGGCTCTGTGTGATTTGGGCTTTATTTTAATTAAATAACAATCTCTCCATAAATTTTCTAATTATTCACCAAACTGGCAGAAATCTGTCACAAATGGTCACCCACGAGATGTCAGAAAAAAAAACATTTCCAGAATTTGATTACTTTATTTTTAGCGTTCTGACAAGCACAAAAAGATAAATAAATTATTCTCACACAAATTATAATAATATTCAAAAGCGCGTCGCCTTCCTCTTTAGTTACTCTGAGAAACTAATATGTTCAAAGATTTGGAGTATCTTGAAAAAGAGTCGGCAATAATGGGTCAAGTATTCAAACCAGTAAATTAAAACTATTTAATTACCCGTTTCATTATACGCAAAGCCAGTATAAAACAAACACCAAATCTTTCCAAATGTATAAATAATTTTGGTGCAATTTTATCACTAATCGATCCAATTTTTTATTTCTTAATGAAAATATTAAAAAAGCATCTTGAATGCATCAACAAACGTATAATACCAACAAACTTAATAAAATTCTTGTAAAAATCTTGCTGCGTATAACGTTTCAAATAATGTTGCTATTTTTCTTAAAAATGGCAGCCTTTATGTCGTAAGCTTTTCTTTTCTAATGATGAAGTTTTTACTACCATTTTACGGAAGATTTATAATGCTAATTGAGAAGATACAGATAGTCAATCGGTTTTTCTACAAGAGCACATAGTTTACCAACTGTCACTAAACGTTATGAGTCTCATTATCGTGGTGAGTACGTGGTTATTTCTTTTTGTGGCACTTGCTCGCTTTGCTATCGTTCCACATTATAGCCTGAGCTGAGTCATATTCTATTAAGAAATCTGATTTTAGGTGGCGTAATCTTCGATCTCCATATTCAGATGTTGAACGGTACCGCGGATAACGATACAAGCGGTTCCACAGTACCAGTAGAAGATAGAGATAAAATGAGTGGAGGAGGCGGGCCTGGTGGTGCCGCGAGCGGCGGCGGAGGCAATGGTGGCAACGGAGGTGGCGGCGCGCCGTCGTGGGAGCGCGAGCTGGCGCACACGCGGCAGCTGCTGTGGGGCGACAACGTGAAGGACGACGTGTTCCGCCGCTGGGCGCAGGGCTTCACGTTCAGTGAGGACGAGCCCAGCGCGCTGATCCAGCAGGAGGGTGGCCCGTGCGCTGCCATCGCGCCCGTGCAGGCCTTCCTGCTGCGCATCCTGCTTGCTGAGACCCCCGGACATAACTTCCGTGACCTAACTTCGGAGAAGTGTAACTCCCTTCTTGTTAGGGCTGTGTGTACCGTACTAAGCCAGTGTCTAGCTCCTAAGTACAATGTAGCTTTGTATCGGAAGACCGAAATTGATACAGAGCCTAGCGCTACCAACAGCATCAGTGCGGATGAACAGTCTTGTGATACCATTGAGCAGTTTCATCGGCGAATTGAAGTTCATTCACTTCAGACGTTATCCGAGGTAGAGGCATACTACACAAGAAACATTAGGATTTTGAAGGACAAGTATGGTGTACTTCTCCTCTTGTACAGTGTAATCCTTAGCAAAGGAGTTGCAAATATAGAAACTGAGTTGGCAGAACTCTCGGACCCTTTAATACATTCTACTTATGGATATGGTTCTCAAGGTCTCATAAATTTGATGCTAACAGGCAGAGCTGTGGCTCACGTGTGGGACCATGATCAAGTTGTGGGTGGCTTGCGATTAAGAGGAATAGAGAGACAGAATGACATAGGTTTTCTCACAATCATGGAGCACATGCAATATTGCACCGTGGGTTCATTTTATAAAAATCCAAAGCACCCAGTGTGGGTGCTTGCTTCAGAGACGCACTTGACGGTGCTATTTTCGCTGGAGCGACGGCTGGCGGCGCCTGAAACCGCGGGCGAGTCTGCCGAGCGTATCTTTCGCTCGTTCGATCCTGAAGGGAACAACTTTATCCCCTCAGCTGCTCTGCAAGACGTACTATGCGCAGCCGACCTCGTCAGCGAGCCTGAATACGTGGAATTGATGCGACGGAAATTGGACGCGGAGAATCTAGGCATCATTCTTCTAAGCGCGTTTATGGACGAGTTCTACCCCGGCTGCGAGCGCGGCGCGCCGGACACGTTCACGCTACACCACTACAACGGGCTGGCGCGCAGCAACCCGGGCGCGCGCGTGCTGTACCGCACGGGCCGCGCGGGGCTGCTCGAGTGCCCGCTGCGCGCCGCCTGCACCGACCCCATGCTCACCTGCCTGCAGACCAAGTGGCCCAGCATCGACGTGGTCTGGGACGACGGCCACTCGCCCAGCCTCAACTAGCGTGTGATGTGCGCGAACCTAACTCTTCATGTCGCCTGAATTCCATTACTTTATTGTATTAACATATGTATAAAATGGAAATTGTATTAGATGGATAATGTCATGGCTCAGAGAGGATTCCTGCACTAGTATGGGCAGCTATTTTCCATAGATTTGGCAAAACTGATTGGACCTCTAGGTGCAGTAAGTTCACTCGTGGATTGAAGATGAGTCTTACTCCTTACTCATTGATTAAAGATGGCTTAAGATTTATCAAATACTGATCAGTCTTAAGGTTTCTGTGACATGTATAATTTGTATCACAATCTTCTGAAAAGACAGTGTTGTGATTTATGAGATAGCTCTAAGCTACAAACCTATTGAGTGATCTGTTAAATTAGGAAATAAGATTCGTACAACAAAGGTAACTTGAGTCCCGTCTGTCATTCCACTTGAATGCGGTGTTGAGAAGTAAATGAGCTTAGCTTAGGTATATTGATTAAACAATTCAGTGTGATTGTACAGTACACCTGCAGTTTGTGACATGTAATGATCATAGCATTCTATTAATATGTTCATTCGGAGTGCGAGGCGCGCCGCGGGAGGTGCCAATGCCGACTCGCCACGCTCGCTTGCCCACATCGCAACTGTAATGGGTTTACTAAATACAGGGTGTGCTGCTTCATCTGACTTGAAGTTGTTCTGAAAATTATTAAAAAAAATGTTGTTTTCCAATGTTCAATAGGACTAGATTTCTGAGCCAGTTACTTTATATTTTTTCAAATTCCTTTCCGCGTTGTCTGTTAAGGGATACTAACTACTTACTTACTGCAAGTAGCGAAAAACTCTTAAACTACTTACAAGCTCTTTAATTAATGTGCAATGTTGAATTGATTCTTAAAAAGTTTACATAAAGTTTTTAAATAATGTAGTGACTAGCATAAAATTTTAGACATTTTGCTGACACTACTACTGCAGAAGTTTGCTTTTATTTTGTTGCCCATAAATAAAATTTTCATTAAAATCTACTCAAATGTCATCTATCACGTATGTGCTCCACAAGCTGTATGAATGCATGAATTAGATAACTGTAGATTCTACAAGTTGGCAATATGAGTGCTTGATGAAAACTCAGTGACCTGTTATATAAAATATTATAATATAACTTGTAAATTACTTTTGTTAACCTGGAATGACTTACTTATACATTGGATGGAACAGATTTAATTTAAAACATTATTGAAAGTATTGTTATTCAATAATATGTGCAAGTTTCCTATTTATTAAATTAATTATTCTATTTTTTACTATTGTACAGTAGGTATTAAATTTTAGTTTGGAAATTATATGGAATTTATTGCCATGCTGAATAAAGCACAGTACAATAGGATTGAATAGATATGTCCAAGCAAAATTGTGATTATTGGATTTTAGTGAATAGTTACTATATTGTAATACCATTTATGTATGATGATTATGACAACTTCTACATTAATATAGTAATTACTAAGTTTCACTGAGGGCAATTGAAAATCATTGATGAAAGATTGATCCACTTGTCATTATGAACACAAAATTATTTCAATAAATCTTTTGTGTAGATTAAAATCTCACATGTTGGGTTGTGTATAGATTTTTTTCTTTACTTATTATAATGTCATATTGAAAAGTTCATAATGTAAAGTGAAATCAATCAGGTTTTTAAATGCAATGATATCAAGTGCACTCTTGGCTCTAGCTTGCATAGAAGCTGCATTATATCAAAGATATAATTATTTTTATATCTCTGGTATTGTTTTTGTCATGTTCATGAGAAATAGCTGTACACATTAGTGTTGCGTTATATAGAGAGTATATTAAAAGATATTTTCAGTTAGTCATAAATAGTGTAACATGCTTTTTTAATTACAAACGAGAGTTTTATTTACACTGCGTGACCTTGCTTAGCGAATTATACCTTTCTTTCTAGTAAGTTGGCATAATGTAACAAATTGCAACTTAGCAGAGAATGTCGAGAAAAAAGTGAAGGAGCTCTGGTGGGGTCTGGTTGTTGATGGTATTTTTACAAAACGGTGTACCTACACACTAATTAAAAGCATGGAGGGAGAATAAAGTAAGCACACAAGACGACTGACTACTGAGCATATAAATAATTTGAATAGGATTAGGACCAACGAAAAAATCTGTAAAAAGAAACAATTAGCTATTCATCTTAGCATAGGTAGTGAGGTATATCTTTCTAATAATTAATAACGTTGCAACGAGGCTAGACCATCATTCATGATGAGTCGGGTTAATGCAACTCCTCCATCGTATGGGTTGTAATGTCGACAATCGACTTCACAAACCCTTAGAGCCGCCAAAGGTCGCAGAGATGGCTCGTGTAACGACTAAAACTGTACTACTAGAGCTACCGACTAGAATACGTAGCATAACGTACTTCCGAAGTACGGAGTAATTTTTTACCGGCCTACAAGGGGAAATTTACCTACTGTTTCAATTTATTAAAATGGAGACAGTCTTATTATATATTTTATTTGATAGTGTACAGTTACCGTATATTACAAGGTACTATGTGGTGTACAGATCCTCGAACCCAGGATCTTCGCAATGCGAGAAACGTGTCCGTTACGCTAGCTTACACCTGAGCTAAATTGTCGTTTGTGGAGAAAGCAGCTCTCTGTTATTATAGGGCTTGGCAGAAATAAGATAAAATAGCTTGACCATTGATAGTTTTCATTTATTTAATGCTACTTCATGCAATCCAAAACCAGCGATGCTATCGTAATACGACTATTTCAATAGAGCATTAATTATTATTCAGTGCAGAAATGCATATTTTTATAGTTTTGTTTGCGACTGTACGACAATGCATATTTTATTCCTAGAACTTTACATATTTTTTTTTTATTGTTCCACTGCAAATTCACGTAAAGTATTTATACTGGCGGCAGCGGGGGCATTATTTCATACAGAATTTATACATCATAGCATTTGATAAAATAATAGCTATGAGAACTATTAAATTGTTTTTTTTTTTTTATATATTAGCAGGCAACCGAGCAGACGAGCCAAGTGGTGGTAAGTGGTCATCGTCGCCCATGGACATTCGCAACACCAGGGGGTTTACCAACGCGTTGCCAGCCTTTGAGAGCCCTGTATACTCGCCCCTTGAAGAACCCCATGTCAAAGCACAAAGGAAACACCACAGGGGAGAGCTTATAGCATAACGCTAGCTAAGCTGTCATTAAAAAATCTTGTTGAATATCTTCGTTCCCGAGCAAAGCAATCAACAAGGAGCAATCATTAATCACTATTTAGCGAGATTTATAGGCATTAAAAAATAAACGACGATTCAGTTCAGGTGTACGCTAGCGTAACGGACAAGCTGAAACCGGTAATACTCCTATATAGTGAACCGATACATCTCTATTGATTAATTTACCAGTTATTTGTTTCCGTCTAGCTAGCAGCCTCACCATCAATTTTGATGGTTTTAACCATGTCAAAAAATTGATTGGAATTTGATTAAATTTGTTTATAAATCTCAGAAAAAGTTTAATAGTATTTTAAAAGATATTTGAGTATCTTACTGAGGCTTCTAGATCGACGTCTAGCTAGCAGCCTCACCAAGGTAGACTGGCTCTATCGTTATAATTTATATGTCAAAAATTTTATTGGAAATTGATTATCTCGGATACAAAGTTTCAACGAAATTGGTCCAGTAGGAGCCAAGATATTACACCCCCTTGGTGAGGCTCAGAGTGTGAGGCTACCAGCTTGACGCTCCAAATGACGCTCGACGTGAAGACGATTCCCGTCAAACGGAGGTATTTTTTTTTAAATTTATGGCCCGGTTACTAGACCTTTAAGCCAAGGCCTTTACTTCACACTTTGGCCGCGTTCCGATTTGCGCTGACAGCACTTTGAGTACCCAAAACCGCGTACCGAATCACTGTCATTGGGATTACGGCAGCTATTGTGACGTCACGGATTGCGTCATGACCACCGCCATCTTTCGCTAACGGCGCCCATGCTGCAGAGCGAAATTCACGTAAGCATAATGTCAAATTCGACTTTGACATATTGTTTATTTATTTTTAAAAGTTAAATGTTTAATGTTTAAATGTAAAATTAACGTGTATTATATTTATTTGGTTGAACAAAATTAAAAACACGTTATTCAATTATGAAATGGCGATAAATTAATGAAATATTTTAAATCAATCTGTTTTGTAGGTTAGGGTTGCCAGATGTTCGATAGTAAAAGTATCGAGTAGGTTATGTATATATTACGATAGTTTTGACTCAGACACATACATACATAAGATAATATCATAGGCAATCTGATAAAATATAAATATCAAACATTCTTTTTTTGTATTTTTTTAATTTCATGTGCCTATTTACATCTCCATTTTTAAAAATTCGCATACCTTGTCTTATTTTGGGTACTAGACATGCGAAAAGTGCTGTTTTCACAGCTGTACGATACTTTTTTAATACGTATAATAATTTAGAATTTTGCCAGTTTTGGTACGGTAATCAACATCTGGCAAGACTAAGTTATAAGCAGTTTCAGCGCGCTCAAACGCCTTTCCGTTTTGATTTCGCTCATGAGCCGTATTATCGCGATTTTTGAATCGGTACGCGAGTAATCGCTGTCAGAACTTTGAGCCGTGAAATCTGATTCGGAATACAGCCGTAGTCTGTTACCGTATATTACAAGGTACTCTGCGGTAGTCTGTGAGTGATTACTTTACTTCACACGTGCTTCACACTTTCCCTGCGTTCCGAAACGCGCTGAAATCGATTAAAACACCCGTAATTGTGTTCCGAATTACTGTCAGCTGTCAAAACTCATACGGTTTTTTGCTTTTCTGATCGCTGACAGCGCTGAAAGTCTGAATCGGAATACGCTCTTTACTTGCTCCGTGGTTCCCGTTTGGTGACTGGTGTATGGTCTAAGTAGTCTGTGAGTCTGTGGTGTAGAGTTTTGTTTGTTTGTTGTGTGTGTTGTGATTGTAGTTTCCTTTTTGCTGTTTTTCCAGAGTTATATCTGAAAAATGTCAAGAGAGGAGGATATTCATTTTCAGAAATATGCTACGGAATATGATCCAATCAAAATAGGATCGATTGACGGCAAGTTATCACTAATATTATAAGTTTGTTATTTCTAACCTTAACGAGAATTTATTTTGATAATTTGTATTAATTTAGTTTTGTATTAATTTATATTTGCATTAATTTGTATCAGGAACGGACACGGAACCTCATGACCGCGCTATTTTACGGGCGATGTACTCGGAATATACACCAAACAAAAAAGTGAAAGGAGACCCCAATTGTTCACTTTTCATAGGAAGACTTAACCCCAGGACCACGCAGGTATTTGTAAGTTAATAATAATAATAAGTTCTTACTACTAATAACAAAATTATTGTTTGATGCTTTCTAAAAAATTTTTTTAGGATACAATAGAGACAGAATTCGGTAAATTTGGCAAGATAATTCACTGTCGTTTAGTAAAAGACATTGTGACGGGAAAGTCAAAGCAGTACGCTTTTGTAGAATATGAGAGCGAAAAGATCATGGACAAGGCTCTTTGTGAGATGCAACAGGAGTTCATAGATGGATCTCAAGTTGTTGTGGACAGAGTAGCGGCCAGGAGACTGGCCGGTTGGAAGCCTAGAAGACTAGGCGGAGGATTTGGCGGGCGGAAAGATTCAGGCCAGTTGAGATTTGGCTGCAGAGCCCGGCCATTCCAGAGACCTATTGTTATTAAAAAAGAAGAACTAAAAGAGAGAAGTAAGTAGGTACAATATACTTTATTGTCTACGAATAAGGAAGCTATAGAAGTCGCATTCCGTTCAAAAATGGCCCCACGCAAAGGGCAACACAGAAGGCGGGGCTTAGAAAGGGCAACACACGCGCTAGTTAGTCTGCCACGCACTGTATGACGGACTGCCGCTTCCGATAAAAAACAAAAATGCAATATAATTCAGACAAACATAGGTAATAAAATGACCTCAGGCGAGGTAAAATGGTGCAGGAGGCCCAAAAAGCCAGCAAAAAAGAAACTGGGGTAACAAATCACAAGTAAAGACATTTATTTTCAGTATTCTAAATACTTGTCATAAAATAATGATGGATGGGATTATGCAAGCAATAGTCAGTCAATGTCTACGGCTTATATTAAGGTATAATGTCATAATACTTATATCCTATAAAAATACTTATATCCTATAAAAATACTTAAATAATCTCCATAATAAGTATTACTTAAATAATCTTGAATAGAAACTGTTATTTTCCGTTAGTTACCCCACTAAGTAAATTTTGAAATTATATTGATTGTGCTGCATTATTATTAACATAATATGATGAAGTTTTCTCTATAACCCAAAATGAAAGACAATGTAAGTAAACCATACATCTGAAGTTGCCAATTTTCTTTGTTATTTTCTTTTAAAACGCACAAGGCCAAGTCTTATATACTAGTGGCTCTGTGAGCTGTAGACCTCGCGAGTCCCTGTGTATCTCTTTATATTTGACGAAGAACTGTTGCCAGCAGGATCGCACATGGTGGATGGATCCCCGAAATAATGTAGTATCTCCTTAGTTACACTGCCTCTCAAGATACAGGTTTCCTAGTTTGAGAGACAGGGTTACATTTCAGCTACTAATCTGGCCACCTTTACTTTATTCTAAATTGTATCTAAATGTCTATTTACCTACTTGTCAATTTTATTGTAATATAAACTGTACTCTCTGTATGGGTGGAAATAAATATTTTTATTATTATTATTATTAGTTTAGGCTTGTATTTCAACGTTAGTAAAATCACAACTCGAAAATAACAATTGATTGGCAAGATTTTAATGGATACAAAATACAATACGGAAACGTGAGAAGTTTGACACAGAGTAATGGCTTCTTCACAAAAACAAGCACACAATCGCACATTTAAATAATAATATTATTTTAGTAAATAATGACAAAGTAATCTCTTTATATTTGACGGAGAACCGTTGCCAGCAGGATCGCACATGGTGGATGGATCCCCGAAATAATATAGTATCTCCTTAGTTCAGACTTGTATTTCAACGTTAGTAACATCACAACTCGAAAATAACAAATGATAGGCAAGATTTTAATGGATACAAAATACAATACGAAAACGTGAGAAGTTTGACACAGAGTAATGGCCTCTTCCCAAAAACAATCACACAATCACACATTTAAATAATATATAAAAGGTGATTTTAGTAAATAATTACAAAGCAATCTGATTGATATCAGTAATGCAAAAGTACGATTATTTTTAATTTGACTTGTTCTATCACACTTAATGCATAACACATCCACTGCACAAGTGACGCGATCCAATCACCGTTATCCGTCATGCCGTGAACCAATCACCGGTCTTGTCGGAATATGACGTGATGCGTGAACGCATCCAATTGGCCCGTCTACAGTGACGTTTCTCGTGTAAGTATTCGAGATTTGGGGCCATATTTTTCTTGGGTTTTGTTTACAATTACACTTCCATAGCTTCCTTATTCGTAGTTTATTGTACACAAGAAAAATGCAGAACAGATCATCATCATTCATTCATTCATTTCATTCAACAGATATACATACAAGAAGTACTTTATCGCAAGGTATCTCAATCATCCAAGTAGCCTCAACCACGGAGACAAATTGTCTCCATGGCCTCAACTAACATAGATCAGTCAGTACATGTCTAGATATTAAAATTTTGCTGTTAACAGACTATGTACCTATATACAACTTATATGTATGATATAAAGTTAGGTTTTCATTCATATTATTAATGCTTATAATTTATTTTCCAGAGATAAAAAAGGAAAAGATGTAAGAGGTGGCAACAAATATTCAAATTATCAAGTAGGCTATGCATGTTCTGTCAAAATAATATTGTAAATATGAAACTTCAATGATGAAGGGCCCTTGAATAATGTGTAATGAGTGCTGGAAGGAATTCAAGGGATGGTGCAAGGCCTTCACGCAGACTGAGGTTTTGCTTGCCATCTTGGAAGCTATCCTTTTAATCATCTGCATAGCATTTTTAATATTTTTAATTTTACATATAATTGTGTGTGCATCCTGGCAGACAAGAGATTTTAAAGGGCCTATTGACCCTACTGCGGCTATTAACAAGCCATCGTATGACAAAGAAGTCACAAGCCCCCCCTACCGCCACACCACTCTGGATCCAGCTGTGAAATGCACCTGGGAACCTTCAAAGAAAACTGAAGCACCAGTACATTATTATGAAGGGGATAAACGTCCTAAATTTGTGCTAAAAGATACAAGAAATAAATCTCTGATTGAAACACTCCGACATACAACAATGCTTGTAAATAGCTTGTTACCAGATTCTACACAGAGTTTAGAAAAACCTGGTGATGTGGACAGTCTGGCGTTTGATGAACAATCTGATGGAGAAGAAGCTGATAATGAATATAAGGTAAATTCTTATTTTATAGATTTATTAAAAAAAACACTTATTAATTAAAAACGAAATTATACAAACATTTAAATACAGAGTACAGACACAAAACAACACACTGCTGGCTCTCAAAATAGAATAACCGGTAAAATTATATTCTAAATAAATTAAGCTTGAAAATAACTCTGCTGTTTTACACAATTAATATAGCTATGTCAAATCAATTACAATAAGAATTTACAATTCCAACTTAGAATCTATTCATGGTCAAACAACCTGCTGAATAGCACCTAGTGGGAATGTTCCCATCACGCTGGCGACGTTTCCACGCTGTATCGCAATCATAAACGAGATGTATTGCCTCAGGTTCGATACAACAAAGTAAAAAATTATTTATTTCCATAAGATGTTATTACATCACTTAGATCAGTCATTACATTTTTTTGTGTGAGTTCACAACGCGACGATTATTCGTTGTTTTCCTTAAAAGCTGCCATGTTGCCCGAGCCAGCTCCCTAATAAAACTCCGTGCTTCTGCACTCCACGGTCCAGCCATCTCGACAGCGACCAAATACGATAAGGATCGCATACATGAAACTTGGAAAACACTCGGCAGCTGAACCTGACCTGACTCGCGCATTATGCAATATATGCTGTAGAATTTGTCTTATTTCGCAGATTACAGGCTAGTTCATCAGATACGAGTGTCCATGAGTATGTTTAGCATCCATTACTTTAAATTTGGGCGATCAGACCTTCGATCCCTTCGAGTTGCCGTGTGGTGACGGCTTTAGAATACTTTAGTCACCACCCCCTCACTTTTCAGGGAGTCGTAAGAGGCGACTAAGGGACAAATGCACAACAACATCAGTGCAAGAGATGGAAAACTCGAAACAAACCCTGTGCCAACCCGTCTAGCCAGCGTGGTAACAGTAGGCTTAAAAACCTCCATGAACACACAACCAAAAACCAGGCCCCTAGTCCCCGGCGGCCCCGCTATTCCTGGCTACGGTAGCGGCCAAGGTAACGGCGGGGCAGGGGGTGCTAAAAATCTCCGGAAGAGATCCGGCTACCGCCCCAAAAGACGACAACAACTGGCCCTGGTAACGCACAACGTACGCACACTGAGGTTGGACGAGAAACTAGTTGAGCTGGAAGAAGAGGTAAACAAGTTGCGCTGGGACGTCATTGGTTTATCGGAGATCCGAAGAGAGGGAGAGGATACGATAACCTTACAGTCCGGCCACTTGTTCTACTACCGGGAGGGAGAACAGAAGACCCAAGGTGGTGTTGGGTTTATCGTCCACAAGACTCTCATGAACAACATTGTGTCCATCGGAAGTGTGTCGAATAGGGTAGCGTGCCTTATACTCAGAGTATCTAAGCGGTACTCGATGAAGGTCGTACAGGTATACGCCCCAACCACGACGCACACAGATGATGAGGTGGAAGATATGTATGAGGACATTAGTAGGGCCATACATAGCTCCAAGACACACTTCACTGTTGTCATGGGAGACTTTAACGCAAAGCTGGGCTGTAGAAGCGATGATGAGTTGAGAGTGGGGCAATTTGGATATGGGCAGCGAAACGCCAGAGGACAGAGGCTGGCTGGTTTTCTGGAGAAAGAAGGACTCTTTATGATGAATTCTTTCTTCCAGAAGCCGCCTCATAGGAAATGGACCTGGATGAGCCCCGACGGTATAACTACGAACGAGATCGACTTCATTATGAGCACCAATAGGCAGATATTCAATGATGTCACTGTGATCCACAAGGTTGAAACCGGTAGTATCACCGAATCGTCAGGGGCATATTGAATATCAATGTCAATCTGGAAAGGCTGCGTATGATGAAGTCCACGCTCCGACCGTCAAATGCACATATCCAAAACCCCGAGAGCTTTCAACTCGAACTGTCAAATCGCTTCGAACTGCTAAACAGCTGTACATCAGTGGACGATATTAACAGCAGGTTAGTAGAAACTGTCCACACGGTAGGGTCTAAGTATTTCAAAACTCACCGTAAAAATAGACCTCAAAAACTATCCGATCACACCCGAAACATCATGGCTAGTAGACGTTCCATGACGCTCCAAACCTCCGAAGACGCTGAGTCTTATAGGCAGCTCAATTGATAGATTATGACGTCCCTGCGACACATACGACATACGCTCCTTCAATACACAGCGTATTAAGGAGACCATCGAGTGGAACCAAGGCTCCAAAGTGTTCGCAAGGGACATGTCTATTGGGCAAAGCCAGCTGACGAAGTTAAAGATCGAGGATGGAAGCGTAACGTCGAACAAGTCAGAGGTGTTACGGGAGATAGAGAGGTTTTATATACCTCAGTGTCCTCTGAGCCTGTTGGCTCAGCGACGGACCCCAGAGCCAAGCTAACCCGACACTATACCGAGGATATCCCGGACATCAGCCTGTACGAGATTAGGATGGATCTCAAACAGCTTAAGAACAACAAGGCACCGGGCGAGGATGGAATTACCACAGAGCTTCTGAAAGCGGGCGGAACGCCGGTACTGAAAGTCCTTCAGAAAGCTATTTAATACCACCTTGCTCGAGGGCAAAACGCCTGAGGCGTGGAACGGGGGTGTTGTGGTACTGTTCTTCAAAAAAAGGTGACAAAACCTTACTGAAGAACTACAGGCCCATAACACTGCTGAACCACGTCTATAAGCTGTTCTCGAGAGTCATCACGAACCGTCTCGAACGCAGGCTTGATGATTTCCAGCCTACCGAACAAGCCGGTTTTCGAAGGGGCTATAGACGCTATAGTACTGTAGCGGCTGTAGCCTCCTTAGGCTACAACTCGCTACTTTAAATACAAAAGACACTTTTATAACACGATACTTTATTTATAACTTAAACGCTCTGTTTATAACTTTAGCACTAGAAATAATACTATGGTCCGCACTCGACGGCGGACGGCAGATGAGTACGTCAAACTTCCACGGCCCCAGCCCGTCTGAAGTTTCTATCGTTCTCTTTCTAAACTGAATAGTTAAAAAGAGAACGAATATATTGCAAAAAGAATACTATCGCCAGTATCAAACTACATAGCACTCGGACCAACGAGGCCCGATGCTACAGTACTGTAAGGAGCGGTCTCCTTTGAGGTGCTGGCTGTTCGTTTAGTTCGATTGGGTTTAGATATTTTGAAATACGAATGGTTCTTTTTTGTTGTTTTGACTCGAGACGTCATCGTGTTACCGAGTTGACGATATTTTGTTCTAGATAGTGAAAAAATATAAAATATATTAATTAACGTATATCATTCGCATTTTCTTCAGATTAGCTTAGCGCCCATCTGGCTACTGCCCCCCGCTTTTACTGTACCATAGACCACATACATACGCTGCGGCAGATTATACAGAAGACTGAAGAGTATAATCGCCCATTATGCTTGGCGTTTGTGGACTATGAGAAAGCCTTCGATTCCGTCGAAACATATGTTTGTGGGCTGTTCTAAGAGCTCTCAAGCGGTGCCGTATTGACCATCGGTACGTTGAAGTGCTTGTACAACAACGCCACCATGTCAGTTCGGGTACAGGAGCATTCCACGAAGGAAATCCCCCTAAAAAGAGGAGTAAGACAGGGAGATGTAATCTCTCCGAAACTGTTCACTGCTGCTCTGGAAGATTCCTTCAAGGTCCTGGAATGGCAAAGACTTGGCATCAATATCAACGGCGAATACATCACTCACCTTCCATTTGCCGACGATATAGTAGTCATGGCTGAGTCGCTTGAAGATCTTGGAAAAATGCTCAGGGACCTCAATAGAGTTTCTCAACAAGTGGGTCTTAAAATGAATATGGACAAAACGAAGGTCATGTTTAACGTCCATGTTGCACCCACCGCACTAACTGTTGGAAACTCTACTCTCGAAGTTGTTGACGAATATATATATCTGGGACAGGCAGTCCGATTAGGTAAGTCCAATTTTGACAGAGAGGTCAGTAGACGGATCCAACTAGGTTGGGCAGCGTTCGGTAAATTACACAACGTCTTCTCGCCCAAAATCCCTCAGTGCCTGAAGACTAAAGTGTACAACCAGTGTGTGTTACCAGTGATGACTTACGGCTCTGAGACGTGGTGCTTCACAAAAGGACTTTTTCAGAGGTTCAGTGTCGCGCAGCGAGCTATGGAGAGGGCTATGCTTGGTATTTCTCTACGAGATCGTGTCAGAAATGAGGAGAACCAAAGTTGCTGACATAGCTCGTAGGATAAGCAAGCTGAAGTGGCAATGGGCAGGCCACATAGCGCGAAGATCGGATGGCCGATGGGGCAAGAAAGTCCTTGAATGGAGACCACGTACTGGCAAGCGCAGTGTGGGACGGCCACCTACGAGATGGACCGACGACCTGGTGAGGATCGCTGGGTCTCGTTGGATGCAGGTGGCTATGGACCGGTCGCGCTGGAGTGCGATTGGAGAAGCCTATGTTCAGCAGTGGACTTTAACAGGCTGAAATGATAATGATGATGAGACCTTCGATCACGTCGGCCCAGTGCGGGTTCATCATCATCATCTCAGCCGGAAGACGTCCACTGCTGAACATAGGCCTCCCCCATAGGTTTCCACCGTGACGGTCCTGCGCAACTTGCATCCACCGGCGCCCATAACCTTCACCAAGTCATCTGTCCACGTTGTGGGAGGCCGTCCAACAGTGTGGGTTGGTCGATTTCATTCAAATCACAACCTTTAAACTTCGCAGGAGTGTGCAGGTTTCCTCACGATGATGTTTTCCTTTACTATAAGTGCGTAGAATAAACGTACATATGAATTCGAAATTTGAAAACACATTGGTGAGGATTGAACCCGCGTCTCCCGGACGGGACACAGCGGACCTGGTCACTACACCGACTCTCTTATCGGGTACTTAGCTTATTTAACAATAGCATTATTGTCACCAGTCGTCAGTGGTGGCCGTGGTGAAGCTGCGTCCGCCGCGCGACGTGTCATTCGGTTGCATCGCGGCGGTGATCAGCGAGCGCTGGGCGGTCACCGCCGCCAGCTGCATCGAGGCCGTGGAGGAGACCGACTCGCTCGACAACTTCGTGCTGATGGAGCGGTGAGTGACTAGCGTGGCTGTACTTTGTTACTGCGACAAACAAACTTCGAATATCGTCAATCCGAATGAACCCCTTGTATGCGGCTGTTAAGACGTATTGACGGCAAAAAATATCCCCTTGTATGCGGCTGTCAATAGGTATTGACGCAGCGGCGGCGCAGGCAACGAGCGCCGCATATAAAATATTAATTCTGCAAACCTTTCACTTACCGTCATTACAGTTACGGAGCTAAGAGATGTAACAACATCCTATGGAAAAACAAGGCGTCATTCCTTCTGTCTATACCTTATAGTTGATACAATGGGCCTCATAAAAAAGGCTCAAGGTCACCCAAAGGACCATGGAAAGGGCTATGCTCGGAGTTTCCCTGCGAGATCTCATTTTGCGGAGGTAATTAACGCTAGTCTGGACAGTGGGAAACAGGTGTTAGCTATATTTATAGATTATAAAAAAGCCTTTGATACCCTGGACCATGACGTGCTTTTAAAGGCAATGGATGAGTGTGGCATACGCGGGCCCACAAACGCTTGGTTTAAAAATTACCTATCCGGCAGAACTATACGCACAGTGGTTGACGGTATCGAAGGACAGGAGGCGATTGTGACGCTCGGTGTCCCGACCGGTTCAGTCTTTGGGCCGGTCGGGTACACGATGTTAATAAATAGCGTTACTAACGTAGTAAAAAAATGCCAAGTGTTTATGTATGTTGATGACATGTGCCTACTTTACGCATCTAAAGATATAAAAGAAGCGCGTTTTGAGGTACAAAAAGATTTTTACAATATCGTAAAGTGAGCACATGACAATGGCATAATTATCAATTTAAATAAAACCAAATGTTTACATATCTTTTCTCCATATAATAGAATAGCTAAGTCTGTTGATTAAGGACAACTAGGTATTGTTGGCCATTCCTACGAGTGCCTGCATAAGCTGAACGTGGGGTGTAGGTGCAGAGACCTTGAATTGTTGATAGATATATATATTTAGGTCTATTAGTAGACTCTAATTTTAACTTTAAATACCACAGATGCACTTTGTAAAAAATTAAGAATAGTGTTGGGGAAATTTTATCACTTAAAATCAGTAGTCAGTAGATCAACTTTAAGAGTAGTGTATTTTGCATTGGCAGATTCACTTATTCAATACGGTTTGAATATTTATGAAGGATGTTCAAAACAGAATAGTAAAATATTTGGGTGATAAGAAAACGAAAAGTAATTGTGAGTATCGCATCAAATTATTTAGATTTTGTAAGATATTACCTATCAGCCAGAAGGTGAAGTTTTTGATTGCAATACACCACTATTACAACAGTGATTCAAAGGTATTAATCACTAATAAATATAATACTAGAAGGGGAAGACTAAAATGCTTGTACGTACAACCACAAGGGTAGTCAATTATTATGGAAAGAGGCTTAATAAATATTTAGTTCCTAGGATATATAATGAAATAGAATGGTTAAGGAAAGACACTAAAGTAAGCAAAACTATTTTAAAAATGAAACTGAAAATTATAATGCTAGGTATAAATGAAGAGGAACAAGCTTAGTTTTTAGTGCATGATAGTTTTTAATTAGTGATAGGTACATTATTCGCATTTATGTTTGAGCGCTGTACTCCAACAAACTGTTTCAGTTTGGCGAGATTTGTTTGTGCATGTCAAATGTACCACTTTTAGCAAATAAAAAAAAAGATCGAATCAGAAATGATGAGATCCGCAGGCAAACCAAAGTTGCTGATATAGCCCGAAGAATTGCGAGACATAAGTGGGAGTGGGCGAGGCACATTGCACGGAGAACCGACGGACGCTTCGGCAGAAAAGTTCTCGAATGGCGACCACGCACCGGGACATGCAGCTGGGTACGTGACGTCACAAGGTGGACCGACGATCTGGTGAAGGTCGCGGGAAGCCGCTGGATGCGGGCCAAGCAGGACCGCGAGTTGTGGAGTTGCTTGGGGGAGGCCTTACTCCAGCAGTGGACGTCTACAGGCTGAGATGATGATGATGATGATATAGTTGATGGCCAACACAAGGCTGAGCAAGAAGACCGCCCGCATAATTTGGATTGATTGTTTATCATATGAAAAATGGAACTAAGATACAAACAGTAATCTCACATCTATTAAATTTTCATTTAATCAATGGCAATTCTTACAGGTACGGGGCGCTACGCCGCGGTCGCACGCACGCCATTGCAGACGTCCAGCTACACCCACTGTACCAGGGCTCCAACCGCAGCTACGACGTAGCCGCGCTACGTAGCGAAGATGCGCTACAGCCGGCCGCTACGCCGCTCGCGCTGCCGCCGCTACTTGACCACTTCCTGCTCACGGTCGGAGAGAGACTCTCCCTGCTGGGCTTCGGCAGCTTCAGGTGAGCTACGAGTGCGGACGCTACGCCGCACTATGGGAAAGCCCCATACAAAGCCGTCTCGAAACTATCTAACACGAAAATCGGTATTCCGGGGTAAAATATATATACTACAATATACGAACTTCTCGTTTAGATGTTTACATTTTATTTCATTGATACACATTATGAATAAACAGGCATCAAACCTGACCCATGTTCGGTAACATGATGTTAACGCGACGCGTTACTTTACTACATTTCAATGCCTTATTCCTCGAAAGTTTTTGTTGTAAGTATTAAAGTATTATACATTTTTGGAATGCTTAGTTTCTTTATAACTTTCCGTTAATAATAGTACATTGTTATACGAGGGGTGAAAGTAACTTATTTAGCGCCGAGACGAATAGTTCGAGGCACTAAATAAGTCTTTAACCAGAGGTAAACACTGTGATTTTCATTACGAATACAAGGAAAGTAAAAATAAAAACACGAATTAGCTAAAGAAAAAATGAGTGACTTCCATATCTAAATCAGATGAACTCATTGTACAACTCGAGAAACAAATTATAATCGGATTGTTGCTTTATTTTTATTTTTTGCTGTGGCCGTGCCGGCGCCGGCCAGCATTTGAGCCATTATTTTTAATTTCCATCATTGAAAAATGTTAAATATTTTGCCCAAATCTGTTTTATTTTAAAGAAATAGTTGAAAGTTAATTATAATAACTTTATGTTATTTCAATTTAACATTGCGCTGTAATTGAGTGGCTGTATAGAAAGATGGAACATAGTTCAATAGAAATGTGAAATTAGAACCAGTTGTTTTTTAAATAATTTGCCAGAATGAATGAAAATGAATGAATGAATGACAGCTGTCAGTTGAAAGTGATTCTCCCTCCGGGCTGAAAAGTATTACCTTCAATCCGCTCCTCAGGCAACTTCCGATCTACTTTCAGAGTATGAGTAATGAAAATTATATTGGTTAATGTAATAAAATGTAATTAATCAATGTCGTTTGAGATCTCATATTTTAAGACTTTTACTTTTTTCAACAAGAGGTTTACATGTTGCCGATGCTTGCCGATGTCGAGATATTTATTACATTAGAATCTTTATATATTACTTTACATAAGGGGAAAAAAATCCGACGATTACGATTATTTAATGAAATTACTTAAAAAACTAGATAATATGATTATAAATAATATTTTAACATAATTATAACATTTCCGACGACAAAAAATGAACAAAAATGGATTCTAACCTCGGCAAACCACTACCAATTTTTGTTGAATAAAATTTTCGTAATTCTAACTTTATTACGAGAAACTTCCACATTACACTTGATCAATGTTTCGCTGAGATTATTTTAATGTATAATAATGAGATACTTACCATATTTTCCAATAATTTACAACGCAAATAACACATAACGCTCCCACGAGTAAGCGCGCACTAGAAGCAAACTTTTTATTTTCGTTGTAAAAAACATTAATCGCTGATTTAAAGGTTTGTGTCACCTTCAGAGCCAAATATTAAATAGTGGTGTAACGAAGCAAGTTTCAATCGAATTAGTTCAGTATCCGAAAGGTAGAATGCCTTAAAAGGAACGTGGGTATCATTAGGCACTATAGTGCCGGGAACGTTTGAGTGGGTATGGTATGGTAAGGTAAAAAAAAAACGCTTTTAATTTCTCAAAAAAAAAAAAATAAGACATGGATGGCAATGCATTGTATTCGGTATTGTGAATTTATTGAGAACAAGTATGATAACCTCTTTTCAAGACCTAATTTACATCTGGTTAAACAAAAAAATTGTTCTGATAAACAATCAAACCCACAACACAATCTGTTTTAACAACTTATACGGACTCTCTACACTACATGCTTAGATTAGGAGCATGGAGATGATCTTACATATTTCATATAATTTGTCGTCTCAACAATGGTCAGCTATTACGCCTGAAAAAAAAAAAAAAAACATGAGACGAAGAAGTTGGTACAAAAGCGGTTCAGAGAGGAACTGGGACCTGGGACTGCATGTCGACAAACCACGACAAGGCACTGGTATAACTCAATTATTTTAACTGTGCACTTCGAGCTGTCAAAATCGTCATGTTGGTGGCATTGAATTCACCCGCCCGCTTACTTCCTCACCTCCTCCGACGCCTATCAAAACGGATACCAAACCTACCAACATGCAAATATTATGACGTTGACAGATGCACAGTTATAAAAATTGGGTTATAGTAGTAATGACGGAAACACAGCTCGAAGATTTTTTTCAGAATTACTCTTGCTCTGCAGACATTACAGGTGTAGATGAAGAACTTATAAAACGTATTTATACAAGGTGTCCAAAAAGGGTATTTGAACTTTTAAATATCAATAAATCGTCTTAATGAGGGTAGATAACAAAAAAATATATAATGTCATACGTGGAATTTATTGGAAATTTAGTTGCAATGGATTCGTATACCGGAGCTCAGCGTGCATTTTGTGTACGAGTTTATTATCAAAACAATAATTCGATAATAACAGCTCGCTGCTTATATCGCGCGCAATTCAATATACGGGACATTTCTTTATCTCCCAGTGCGAATATCATTAGAAAATGGATTAAGACATTTGAGGCTACAGGGTCAACTTTAAAAAACTTTGATTGCGGACGTCCGAGAGAAATAAGGCTACCTGCAGTTATTCAATAAGTTCACGAGTCGGTAAGGCAAGATCCCTCACTATCACTGCGAAAGCGAAGTCAATCCGTAAACATTGCAAAATCAACATTGCACCTGATTTTAAAGAAGGATTTGCATTTACGTGCTTACAAGATTCAATTAGTGCAAGAATTAAAACCCACAGATTATGAACAGCGACAAAATTTTGTTCAGGAGATGTTTGCGCGCTTTACCAACTTCAACAATGTTTTGTTTAGCGATGAAGCAAATTTCCACTTAAATGGCCATGCCAATAAACAAAACTGTCGCTATTGGTGTGATAAAAATCCTCGTTATAAGCATATGCGTCCACTTCACAGCCCTAAGGTGGTAGTGTGGGCAGCAATGTCCGCCAAGGGCATAATCGGCCCCTATTTCTTTGAGGACGGTAGGGGACATGCACTTACAGTTAACGCAGACAGATATTGTAACATGATTGAAAGTTTTTTGGCACCATCTTTACAGGAATTTAGTGGTTACAATTCGGCAACATTTTTTCAGTAGGACGGTGCCAAATGTCACACGAGTAGAAGGTCTATTGAAGCATTGAATGAGTTATTCCCAGAAAGAGTTATCTCAATAAACGGGAACCTTAAATGGCCCCCTAGGAGCCCGGACTTAAGTCCACATGATTATTTTTATGGGGTTACCTAAAGAGTAAGGTTTACATAAATAAGCCGTCAACTCTTAGCCAATTGAAAAACAATATTGGAAGTGAAATAACAAAAATCACTAACGTTTTATGTGAACGTGTCTTAGGCAATTTACGGCCACGACTTGAAGAGTGTCAAAATCGTAATGGACGTCATTTGGACAACATAATTTTTTCGTCGTAAACTTTCCATTGTATGTACTTTTTGCAAATAGTAATAAAATTATGAAATGATATATTTTTCATTTATGATTTTCGTATATAAACTGCCAACACCCTTTTTGGACACCCAGTATTATACTATAAACTATTTCATCGGGAATGGCAATCAATCCGAAAAAGTTCGGAGAGTATGCATACAGTACAGCCCAACAATACGGGAATATTTATAATTGGTATTATATGCCTTCTTCTGTACATAAAATACTAATTCACGGAGAAAAAATAATTGAGTGCTATGCTATTTTGCCTATAGGACAACTGTCAGAAGACGCAAAAGAAGCTCGAAATAAGCACTACAGAAAGTTTAGACTTCATCATTCTAGAAAATGCTAGTTCTAGAGAACGGCAACCAATGAAGACGTTTTTCATACCTTGTTAATATACTTTCGACCCGTATATATCAAGTTTAAGACACACCTCAGAAACAATAACAAAAGAATTGTTTGACGAAGCCAAGGCCCTTCTTGCGGTTACTAAATAGTGTAGAAACTTACTATTATTTTACTTTTCTTACATTTTTTATTTTTTAATAATTTATTTTACGTACCATTTTGTGTATTAATAAAAAAACAGAAAGAAAATCCTTAAAATACATACTTTTTTTAATGTTTTATTTTTTATTACAAAAAATACAATTAAAATTTTAAATTATATAAATGAAACCTTATATATTCAACTATACGTGTGTAAAATTATAGCTCATTTCATTTATAAACAACTGAGATATGAAGTTTTGAGACGAAACGTAGTCAATTTTCCCATAGTGCGCCGTAGCCGCGCCGCGAGCGAGGACGCTACGAGTTAGCCGCGCTGTAGATTGTGAACAGTAGTTTACGACTGCAGGCATAATTATATTTTGGATTATGTCTAGCTGTGAAATTCGAAAGCTACGAATGCTGCTAATATATCTATCTATATCTATCTACATTTTTTTACAGTTCGATTGATGCACGAGTCCCTCAGTGGGGACGAACTGTTGATGATCATGATTGATAACGATTCCTTAATACGTTTGCAGGACAGTGGACCAGCCGTCAGCCGAGCGTTCTCTCCGCTCCGTAGTAGTGTACGCGCTGCCGGGGGAGACGTGTCTCGCGGCGGAGGAGGCGGAGGCTGGGGGCGGCGCGGAGGGGTGGGCGCCGCGGCACCTGTCCCGCGGGCGCCAGGACGACCACGCGGGCGGCGGCTGCGGCGCGGCGGCGCTCTGTGCCGGCGTCAGGTGAATCATCAACAGCCCATATACGTACCCACCGAGGGGCTCGAGCCTACCCTGAACTAGGGCGATTAGGCTTTAGTCGACCACGCTGGCCCAGTGCGAGTTGGTGGCCTTGACCCACAACTTTTGAATTTCTTCGCAGGAGTGTGCAGGTTTCATCACGATGTTATCCTTCACTTTTAATGTGAATAGGAAAAATCTTACTGCCTTTTGGTCCCGCTAGAGGCGCCACTTAAACATGACGTAAATAAATGGCAGTTATTTTTTAATCATGTTTTCGGCTCTGGGTGCAGAGCCATTTTGACGTAAATGGAAGTTGACAGCAATATTGCGTATGCAACCTTATTGACTGTTAGTAAGTCTGGCATCTTTAAGTTATTAACTCTTCTCGCAGCCTCTCACACGACACGTCCATCAATAGCTCATATACGTCCCCTTCGAGGGGCTCCAGCCTACCCTGAATTAGGGCGATTAGACCTTAGTCGACCACGCTGGCCCAGTGCGGGTTGTCGACCAACCCGTCGCACGACACGTCAGGCTTCTTTTAATATGAATTGACTTTTAGTTTAGTCAGGTATTTTCAGCGAGAGATGACTCTTAGTTAACTGCTCCACAGGCCTCACGTCAGGCATCCATCCTTCATTTAGTTTGTTCCCTCAAGCTTTTATCGATGTGGATTGATTCTTAGTACCCCGCCCCTCAGGAATTTTTCAACGTAAATCGACTCTAATTTCGTTGGCGCTCAAGCATCTTTCAACGTAAACTGACTTTAGTTCACTGCCCTCGAACATCAACGCGAACTGACCGTTCCCCCCTGCCCTGGTCAGATACGCGCGCGGCTCCCCGTGCACGTACTGCGCGGGTTCGCCGCTGGTCCGCGGCGGGGCGCTGCTGGGCGTGATGACGTCGCCGCGCGCATGCGCAGTGTCGTGCGAGCCGACGCGCTTCGCCAACCTCGCCGCGCCGCCGGTAGCAAACTGGCTGAGGGAGCTGCAGAACTCCTCTAAATAATCTGGCTTTTCTCACGCACTGATTGTTAAAATAAACGTATTTATATATAGATATGTACTTGTTTTCTCTGCCTGTTATATAAAACACTAAAATTGCTTGTAATAACACAATAACCGCGATTGCTAGGTTATAAATACTAAGGTCTTTAATATTTTTAAACAGATTTAATTGCTTTCCTAGCCATTGAATTATGATGAAAGCTATTTCCCCTGAAGCTATTTCCCCTGAAACTCCGCCTCGGGCGCGAACCAACATAAAAACTCAAACTAAAAATAAAAACAACAAGTTTTTTCTAAGTTTTATACCTTCACAAAAGTCTGGATGCTAGAGTTACCTCCGCGCCGCTTTACCTACTTTGTGCTAAAGTCCAAGGAAATATAATAGACAAGTGAATGAGTAGGTCTTTAGTCAGCATCTGACAATGGCGGACGTGTCTTCGTTTTAATTTTTTAATTTAGTTTATTGAAGTGTTTAGTGTATAATTTCGATAGTGTATTATCTAGTGAATGTTTCGGGACTATAAACTTTAATAGAACAATTGTATCGCTTACACTTTGCTGACATTTTTAGGGTCGGGCCACGCTTATCGACGGCCTTTCGCATTTTGCCGATCCGCCGCTTACGGAGGCGTTCGCATCCGTACGCAGCCGCAAGGTGCCGTATAGCTCCGTCACAGTCTAAATAATTGTTGCACACAGTAAGTAGGTATACGTAATAAAGGTATGTAATAATATATGTTCAGTGTTTTTGTTGCTCATTTGAGGAAACAATATTGTTAGACATTAATTAGGTTGAGAGTAGGGGTATGACGGTTGACAGTAAGTATATAAGCGCTGAGGGAAGGGGGCTCGCCCTCTCTTTGGCTGTCATCCGTTGTGCGAGGTAGACGTAAACTTGTACTTTTGTCATCTTTTTATATTTTTATTGCTGTGTTTTGGATCGTAGGATCTATGTGTATTTCTTTTGTTTTGATTATTGTTTTAGGTTAATAAAAATTGTTTTTAAAAAACGATATCTGTTCCTGATTCCTAAAAATATAGTATTGTTTCCTGTTTATTTTCGAATTATTTCTAGTACTAGTTTTGTTAAACAATTTGATTATTTGCAGTAAAGTAATTTATTTGATGTAAAAATTATCGAATTGGTGAACATAAACTTATGGGTGATAAATTCTTTGATGTGCATCATAATTATGATGGGTAACAAATCACAAGTAAATACATTTATTTTCAGTATTCTAAATACTTGACATAAAATAATGATGGATGAGATTATGCAAGCAATAGTCAGCCAATGTCTACGACTTATATTAAGGCATAATGTCATAATACTTTATATCCTATAAAAATACTTAAATAATCTTGAATAGAAACTGTTATTTTCCGTTAGTTACCCCACTAAGTAAATTTTGAAATTATATGTGTACGAGTCAAGTAAGACCCGCACATTTGAGTTGTGTGTAGTTCCAGCAGGTTGTAAGGCTGCTAGTTGTTGTGGAGCGCCGCGAAGAGAAAGATCACACAAACGTAGTAAAAGTTATATAATGTAAAGTTAATATATAAAATTATTATAATTTGGCGATTCTTTCCTTGGTGTGTTGCTAGTTCGCGAGATGGTAATGCACTCAAAAGTTATTGTAATGATTTTAGTATTTAAAGAACACTGCAGCGCGTGGCCGAAAGTAGGCTGCCGCGTCTGCATAAAAATATGTACGGTGTCAAGACCGTACCTACATATTGATTGTGCTTCATTATTATTAGCATAATAAAATATGATGAAATTTCTCTATAACCCAAAGTGAAAGACAATGTAAGTAAGCCATACATCTGAAGTTGCCAATTTTCTTTTAAAAGGCTCAAAGCCAAGTCTTCTATACTAGTGGCCCGTGAGCTGTAGACCTCGCGAGTCACTGTATATCTCTTTATATTTGACGGAGAACCGTTGCCAGCAGGATCGCACATGGTGGATGGATCCCCGAAATAATGTAGTTCCTCCTTAGTTCAGACTTGTATTTCAACGTTAGTAACATCACAACTCGAAAATAACAAATGATTGGCAAGATTTTAATGGATACAGATTTATTTTAATTTTACTTGTTTCTTAGGTAATAAAGTTATTTTACAGAACAGTCGCTTAATGAATATAAAAGCGACTAAATAACAACTAACAATTTGCTAGAAAATGATGTCGTCGTTCTGGGGGTCGTATAACTTATCTAATTTGCAAGTACAAATGCTATGTGGAGTTCATTTAGCCATTTAGTCTAAAATGTCTAAATTGTAAACATTTTTTTATTTTCTGTCATACCGCCGACGCAATGAATTTGTAAATTGTAGCATTGTGAAACGGGTCCCTGTTAGTTAGTATTTTCTGTCCAGCGACCGAAAATAAAACGAAACCTCGATGAAACAATTTTCGGTAAAATGAACCATCGAATAAATGGTCGTTGGAGTAACAAGCGTTCGATAATTTAATCTGTCTGTTAACTGTCATCCGGGAAACGTATTTCTATAAATAGGGTTTCGGAATGGTGTAGGAAACCCAAAATAATGTAGTCTCTCCTTAGTTCAGGCTTGTATTTCAACGTTAGTAAAATCACAACTCGAAAATAACAAATGATTGGCAAGATTTTAATGGATACAAAATATTTTGTACACTGTGGCACAACTTATCGCCGTCGTTCGCCGTCGTCCGGCCGTCGATCGCCGTGAATCGCCGTCGATACCTGCGGACGGTCGACCGCGTTTCGCCGTCGGGGAGCGTACGCGGCGTCGATGCCAAAGGATTTCCATACTTTGTGCGCTTTTTGTATAGGAAAAATGCGAAAGGCCGTCGATAAGTGTGGCCTGACCCTTAGATGATGCCAAGAGGCCTTGTGATGGCTTCAGTAATAAAATTGTACTATCACATTACTGAGCTCAATTCACCGAACAATCATCCAAGGATCTTAAACCTACAAATATCACTCGACACTGGCGAAATACGGCGAATACGTCGTCGGTAAGATGTGTCGCCATTAGTTAGGAAGAAAAAAAAAAGTGAATGAGTAATAATCAAAGATTCCAGACGCGCGTCGCCTCGCGCAAATACGATAGTCTTTTATTCCTCTGAGGTTATAATTTGGTTTTGCATGGGTTCTGCCAGCTCCATAGTCTCCCAAATTGTTTGGATTCTCGAAGGTTTAATATGCCTGAAATAAAAATTTTTTTATTTAATTATTTTATTTATTTCCCCCGAGTTTTAGCGGCATCTGTAGAATGAAAAAATCAGCATTTTAAGGCGTTTGATGATTAAAAGGTTTCCTTTGGCATAGTGAATACCTAGAACCCTTAGATCATTTTACGAAGGGTAGCCATCTAATTTTTTCATATAGGGTGGACCCTGTGGGAAAGACCCTGTATAACATAATGAGGAACACCTGTAGGTTCTAATATCGCGTCACAATATGACTAATAAAAAAGTTTGAATCATACACATCACACTAGTTTTTATTTCACCTCAATACGTGCAGTATTTCCAAAGTTATGACTGCGAGAAGTTCATGCACCTTTATCAAATTTCCGAGATTTCGCGCGCTTGCGTATAAAGTAGTACCGGGCGGCACACTACTGGTTAAGTAGGTAGGTACTCATACCTATACTTACTAGTATGCACCACTTATTAAACCTATATACCAACAACGCACAGCTACATTAAAAAAAAATTAATCCACATACATGATTACCATTCTCCTACACTCTTTGGATTTACTGGTGGCAATTCAGCTTGTAGCTAGACGATCAGGGAGGGTTATGTAACCGTATGTTTCAATACAGTTGGCATCGCTTAAGGAGAATGAGTGCCCGTGCTAGGGCTGGGAGTGGTCATCTCAGGCTAGCATCATAAGAGAAATCCGGTGATGAACGCTCCGTTGAGGAAGAAACTACTCAACGGGCTCTTTAAGAGCTAGTCCATAACTTGTTCTTTCAGAGCTAGAGCTGTGGTTCAAGTCAACACACCCGTCGCAGGCTCCAATGTCTCACTTTGGCCGTGTATTCAGCAATTGTCTTCGGCCTGGTACTGGGACGAAATAAACCTAGTACCTAGAGGTCTCTGGCGTGCAAAACGAAGGACCCACCTCAGCCAGCAAAGCAGCTTAGAGCCACTAACGGTTCCTTTCATATTCACATATATTATAATTTTAATTATCCCTGATACCTTTTTAGGCAACTAGAACAAATTGCAATTCCTCAGTTGAGCATGGGTTTTTCTTAGGTCGGAGGTTCAGTCGTGCCGGCTGGGTCATTCCTGTGTCGACTGAGGGCCAAAACCTGGGGCGATACGCTATGTAGGAAATACATTGTTTACTCAATGATATTTCCTATATTTTTTTAACAACCCTGTTGAACGAGCAAGAGAGAGATGATAGCTAGGAATTACATAGATGTTGTACAGAGACACTTTGTTTTATTCTGTAGTTAGAATTCCAAAAAGAAGTCGATCATTACTGTAATCTTCTAAAAGAGCTTGGGAAACTCACACAAAGTAGTACGTTTCCGCTACTAGATGATTAATGGCCAATTTTAATTATTATAGATATCAGACGTTCAGTTATAACCGTTTGCTTCTCCTTCTCGCTCCAACACTGTTCGTTGTTTTTTTTTAGTAGTGCTCGCAGAAAACTCGCTAAATCTGAGTAGTTAGGTATGAATTTACTTACGTAATTAACCATCCCTAGAAAACGGTCTAGGGACTGTCTGTCGTTTGGGCTTGGCATATCACTTATGGCCTGAACTTTTGCCTGATCTACCTTCATACCGTCGGCGCTGAAGGTGTGACCGTGACCTTAGTGAAACAAAATTCACATTTCTCACGATTAAATTTAATATCCACCTCTCTAGCCCGTTCCATCAGTGCTCTGAGACGCTTGTCGTGCTCTTCCTTCGTTGCTCCCCAGACTATGATGTCATCAACGAAGGAATCTACACCCTCCAGGTCTTCCAGCAGTTAAGAACTCTAGCATGGAAAATTTCGGAGGCTGAGTTGATACCGTAGAGTAAGCGTAGATACTGTACCAAAAGTGCAGAGGTCTGCACTCTCCTCATCCAGCTGTATCATCCAGAAACTGGATCTTGCACCCAAATAAAAAAAAAAAACTTTTGGTCATTTTATTCTCATGCATCGAATACGAATTTTTAGGAAAATTGTCTGTATTCTGTTGCAAAAGCTGGTAGCGCAATTTTGCCTTACTACGCGGCGCAACGTTTAAGATTTTTTTTCAGCATAATTTTTTAAGATAACCTATACAAAAGGTATTTTTTTCTAAATCTACATAAAATATTTCATATTGAAATATTTTTTTAAAATTAATTTATGTATAAGTTTTAAAGCTATAGCTGTTTAAATGCATTTTTTCAGGTTTAGTTTTTTTACATTTCCATATTTTTTTCGAACCACTTGCATTAAATGAAATAAAAATACCAGAAATGAATTTCTCGTCCTTAATTTATACGAAAATGATACCAAACTTAGCCTCAGCTATATTCTAGCGCTTACAATTTTTCGAGTTTGTCCGGTCGGAGCGTCCCTTTGAAGCCCCAGAGGGGTCGCTCCCGTTGAGTACCGATCTCGATCGGCCTCTTTTGATCCCATGAGCAACTGTACCAAGTTTCAAGCCGGAGTCATATTTTCTAAAGGTTTTTCAACTTAACGCCCCTAGTAACTGTGTCGAGTAATCATTTTTTTTCGTCGAAATTAATACAATCAATACATTATGTGTATAATTTTTTAAGAGAAGATTAATTGGGCTTTCTAAATTGGTAATTTTTATTTTTTTATCTATTGAATGAAAAAAGATAGACGTTTTTGAAAAAAAAAAAAAATTCTTAATTTACATTTATCACTATATTTTCATTTTTTATGCATAATATTGCAAATCAAATAGTGCCTTATAGCAACACTGTTAGTAACAGAAACTATGCCCCCCCCCCATTCCCCCAATAAAAACTTACATTAAAAAATTTATGGCTACCCTTCTTAAATCAGTCTTTGGGTCTAACTGAACAACTCCACAAAAGGAAATGTCTTAATCATCAATAGCCGTATAAAAAAGCGTACACCGGCAACTATTTGGATTAAAAACTAAGAGGATTTCAAGTTTGGATTTTATTTTTAATGGCATGGTGCGGTTTCCACATCGCCACAGTCTCATCATTTTATTGAAAACGATGTGAGTGTTGAAATGACGGCTGATAGGGATGAATGGAGGAAGAAAACATACTGCGCCGACCCCAAATGATGGGATAAGGGCAAGCAAATGATGATGATGAAACGAAAATGTATTATAAAATATTAAATTAGGATCGGAATTTGGATAGAATAAAGATAGCTTTCTTTGCGCAGCGTTTCTGAACTCTTTAGAATAGACCATAGTCTTCTGAGGAATAAACTACTGACTGACAATGACACATCTTCTGGGAAGTCTTTCTTCAAAAAAATTAATTGAATTGTTTTTGACAAAGATCGAGTTAAGTGAAGATGCTAAACAAATACATAAAGTAAATAAACATTTATTACGACTGGTTGACTGCAAAGCGCCGACCGAAAGAAATGACCGGCACGTTTAATATAAAACTGAAATAAAATTCTACTTATGGCTATAAACAAGGCTGTGTTGGCTCTTTCGCTCGTGATGGCGGTGTTCGTGTGCGGGACGTTGAGCACGGCGACTCTGCAGTTCATCGCGGGCAGTAACTTCGTCGAAAAAGCCACCGAGCAGGTCACCACTACCGAATCTACCATCACTACCGAATCTACCATCACTACCAAATCTACTACCACTACCAAACCTACCACCACTACCAAATCTACCACCACTACCGAATCTACCACCACTACCGAATCTACCACCACTACCGAATCTACCACCACTACCGAATCTACCACCACTACCGAATCTACCACCACTACCTCCACTGCCGAATCCCCAAGTTTTCTCCGGTATGGTAACTACCGTAATTATGACCACGCCGCTTCTGCTGCGAAACTGATACCGAAGAAGAGTCCGGTACAGCGCATATTTGAAACTACGAGAGCGAATAATATGGCGTCGGGGAAGAGCGAACTTACTACAGTAAAAGAGATGGAACTTTCGACACCAATTGAGACTTTTACGATGAACGAAACATTTGCGGCGCTGAGCGAGGAACCAGAGACTACCGAGGTCACAGAAGGCGATGCCAGGCGATACCGGCCAATGTTAAAGACGACTGAAATAATGATCGCGGGATGGACACCGCCTGCTTATATTACTGCCGGCAAGCCAACGTTGACTTCGCCTCCGGATATTAGTGCCATCGCAGAGATGGTACCCGTGTCCTCGTCACATAGGAACATTGGACTGGAGGAATGGATCCGCAGCGTCGCGAAGCTGGCCAAGCTGAAGAGCACGCAGCAACCACACTAACACCGTTACAGTGGACCTGGGACCTGACTGAAGTATTTTATTTATTAACAAAGACTCCAATTACCGTTTATTACCTATTGTGTTTTATTTTTGGATGAATGTACTAGGTTCTTATTTCACATTAAAACATGCCTTATATTCAAGTTTATTTCATGTACATTACATTACTTTTTATTTCACTTCAATACATGCAATATTACCAAATGAAAAATGACCGCGAGAAGTTCTGAGCGTGTGACATCATATACAGGTGGTTGCTGGCGGTGTAGTAGGTACGTTGCGTGCAGTGTTGCCAGTAAGTGATAGTCAAATGTAACATGAAACAGCTTAAAAAGTAACATTTACACAGGAAAAGAAACATTAATTTCCCTATTTTCTAGTGGAAAATAACTACTGTAATAAGGCACTTTATTACATAAAAAAAAATCTGCTTTCCCTTTTGTCAAACTTTATAATTTATTGACTTACCGAATCCTTTCCGACTAGTTAAGGTAAAAGAAAATTTCTGCTTTGTTAGAAACTAGTAGTTACTAGGGATTACGTTTTTTTTCTTAATCATAGTGCACTAACTAAGCATATAAATATGTATCCCTAAATACATATATTTTACTCTCTCTATACAAAATTATAAAACACTAAACTACAAATTTTATAAATAAAGATAAACTGTCCTGAAAGTAACATAAAAGTAACATATTGAGTCATGTAACGTGGAGGTAACATGAGAGGGTCAAAAGTAACGTAAAATGTTACAAAAGTAACATTCTGGCAACGCTGGTTGCGTGCATATGACGTCAATATGATGTCACAGCTACCACTCGCCTCGTGCGGAAGTGTGCACTTTGATCGTTAATAACTCAGTCATTTTTAACGATATAAAAAAAATTAAAACTGTGTATTAATTGTATTTTTTTATAGAACGTTTTGCCATTTTCAGCTAAAATCGTTGGTCAGACCCATTAGCACACTAACTAAAGAACAAAAACATATGTTTGGGTATTTTTGTAACTGTACAAATACTTAACATTTTAATCTCTCGCGTTTTTTTTTAAACCCGCTAAACCAGGTTTATTGATACATAAAAATTTCTACTTGACGCAAACTATAGCGTCAGGGTTCGGACTTTGTAGAGCTTCGTCTCTCTCGCACGTGGCACTAACAGATTATCTATCTCTTTCCTAAGCCCAATGTGCATTGTTTACATAAAGCATATCACATTTGTTTGAAACACGGAGACAAATACAAAGAGGAGCTGCCCTAATACGTTTTCTATATGATAGCGGGGGTCGCCATTGGGAGGGGGTGCGGGGAGATGAAGTTCTGCTAACCATCTAGCGGTCAATAGCAATACTAGCTTTGCAGCTAATGAAACACTAATGAACCGTACTTAATTTCGCTATTACACACAAGATGGTTCTGTTCGTTAGTTCGTTACGCTGTATAATGTTGCCAGGCAAGTGAAAAAACAAAAAATTCGGACCATTTTTAAAAAATTGATCTCTCTCTTTTTTTTTATTATGTAGTCGTTTTTAATGTAGGATTACCTTATAATATGAGCAATTATGATATACAGGATGGCCCATTTAAATGGGTCAGTATGGGTAACTCTGAAACTATAAGACATAAAAAGATCTGATAAGAAGGTCTCTTAAATATCCTGTAAATTTAAGTGTGCAATAAATTATATATATATATATATATAAAGAATATATTATATAAAAAGATCTGTTCAATTTTGACACGGGATTTCACGTAAGTCCTTTATTATCATCACTTACTTACTACCAAGTATAAGGAAACATCCTTGCCCAAAATGTGATATTTTGATGTCATGTATTCAATTATAAATATTGAGTAAGTTCATCAATATTATCTGCATTATTTAATTGTATGCTACAAAAATAAGTATTTTATACAAATATATTTTTTTAGATTCCATATCTGGCCACCCAGCTTACTATACAAAGTACATGAATGAATGAGCTTGAATGAAACAGGTCATATAACCTTCTACAGTCAAGAAGTTATTCTACTTGGCGATAGATGGCGTTGCACTTTCTCGAAGGAATAAGTTACGAGCATTAAAAATTGCATTAAAAAAATACATACGAGTGGATTATGTATTTTTTTCGTTAGAAATAGTTGTATTACTCGTGCTATTGCACGATACAACACAACATATAATTTTTGCGTCACTAATTTCAATTAAAATGGTTGTAATCAAACCAAGTCATATTCGTGTCGTATCCATAAAATCCAAAGTAACACTGACAGAAGCGACGCCTGGTGGTTAATAGCTAGTAGTAAGAGTACTTAGAACGCTATGAGACGGGACTAAGTTGCTTGTGGCACCTCCTCTTTGTGTTTGTCTCCGTGGAAATATGTCAAAAACTTACAGAACGAAAAATCAAAAGATTTTTTTTTATTGTTTTTATTTTGGATATTTACGAACAATATAAGATTATTACCCGTTTTTATATCATTCTCGTGATACTGCATCAATACATGCAACAAGAATCAGAAATAAATAAAAAAAGGATAGAAAGTACTTTTTCACAACGAAAGCCAAATAAGAGAAGAGACAGTTCGCAATGTCTGTAAACGTTTGTGTGATAGTATTAACGGTAGTGTGGACCATATATTCAATTGGAATGTGTTATTATACCATACATTCGATCTTTATTACCTCATCATTGTATTCATCTCCGACCGAAGCTGATGAAGAATCATATGTTGATACAAATCATAAATATCAAACATTCGCCATGTCGCGGCGCGCACACACTGAAACACCGACCGATTTACCCGAAGTAGATGTTGAAATTCCAGCTGTTGCAAGACCAGCTGTAACAGATCCAACAAGCCCAGTTCCAGCAATAACAGGTCCAGCAAGCGCAGTCCCAGCTAAGACAGATACATCGGATGCAAATTCATCTATTACAAGTTTATTTGCTGAAGTCTCACCCAGTAATGAAACATCTGCAACAGCTACTCTTGCTGCAATTAGAAGAGCGATCGATGATTCTGCTAGTGTAAGTAGCAAGACAAGTGATATTTTCCTGAACGCAAGCACTGAACAGAACGAACAATTAAAAAGCTGCCTGGTCGATGTTATAAACAGCATACGATTTAACGAAGCGCAGCCGCTGGGAACAACGCAAACAGGAGCAGGAGTTGCTCCTATTAATATTTTAGAAAACGTGATAGAGAAGTTAGCGAAGAAAACGACTCCGCCGCTGCTCCTCGCAGGAAAGAGATATCACTATCAGCGGACAGTCGCGCGACGCAATGACTCTAGCGACGAAATACCGACACAAGTGTACAGGAACGTCTGGAGCCGGACACAAAAACCTGCGAGGGCGGACTGCGGCGACAACTGCACCCTCAAGTCGATACTGACAAGCATATGGGGCGGCACCACACAGACCACGCCGGGCCCTTAATAGCACTAGTCTGGGCCCTGGGCAGGACACGGCCATCTTTCACCACCAAAGACAAATTCAATTGAATTCTACTCCGCTGAGCATATACAGCTTTATAATTAATATTTTTATTTATATAATTTATAAAAGTACTAAGATTTTTGTAGTAGAGATTTAACGGTAGTATACGTTTTTGTAATTATTTTAATTTGCTATTTAAATTTTTTCGTCACTCATCAGACGGTACAAAATTAACTTATATTGTACCGTAGTTTTACGTGGTTTACTTGATTCACTCGAAAAAGAAAGTCGGAATAATAGAGGACCCCGAAACGGATTGCAAATGACATTGTTTGCGTGAGTAAGACCTCGTGCCCACTTTCACGGTTTACGCCGGCCTGGCGGCGCACGGTCGCTCAGTAATGTATGAAACTCTATGGAGGTGTGCCCACGCCGCCGCGCCGCCGCCGCCGGTCCGGTTTGCAACCGTGGATGGTTCGCACCGGGCTCACGTCCGGCGCACAGTCTAGTATGGCAGTCTATGAGAGCATACCACTTAGCCGAACCTACGCACGGCGCGTGCCATAGAAATAAATTCGGAAATAAATAAATTCGCCGTGCACGTGGCACGCGTAGCCGGCGACGGTGACGCGCCGCGGTCCGGCGTAAACCGTGAATGTGGGCACGAGCCATTACCATTAAAAACGGTCATTGAATGCAAAACCAATGACAGATATGTAGTCAAGTTTTGTTTACCAATTTATCGCAGACTTGTGTGCTATATGAAATTATTACCTTAAGTATTTTTAGATAAAAACAACCACAAGATAAGCATTAACATAAACAGTTTATTTAAATACTTTCCATAGTTTGAATCATTATGATACATTTCAAATTACATTGCGAATTATATTTATTATGGGCGCCGAGCTGCGTGGTGAAGCGTCCTCTCGTTTGAGCGCTCGCTACGTTACTATCGCTCAATTGACGACCATACAGGGTCAACCGTACATTTATAACTGCAGGGTCAAACGTACATTTATAACTGCAGGGTCAACCGTACATTTATAACTGCAGGGTCAACCGTACATTTATAACTGCAGGGTCAACCGTACATTTATAACTGCAGGGTCAACCGTACATTTATAACTGCAGGGTCAACCGTACATTTATAACTGCAGGGTCAACCGTACATTTATAACTGCAGGGTCAACCGTACATTTATAACTGCAGGGTCAACCGTACATTTATAACTGCAGGGTCAACCGTACATTTATAACTGCAGGGTCAACCGTACATTTATAACTGCAGGGTCAACCGTACATTTATAACTGCAGGGTCAACCGTACATTTATAACTGCAGGATCAACCGTACATTTTTATAACTGCAGGGTCAACCGTACATTTATAACTGCAGGGTCAACCGTACATTTATAACTCTTTTATTGCTTTATAGATAAACCAGATGAAAATTAAAGATTCGCGGTTGTAGTCTAGTTTAAACGCGACGCGACAGAGCGGTCGCCTCCCCACGCTGCGCCCGCGTCACTTACTAAGGCAATCAGTATTTATACAACCCGGCTAATCCATCTATACAAAAAAATCATCAATATTTTTACATTATTCAACATTTTACAAAACAATTGGAATAGACAGAAATTATATAGAATAGCAATGGAAAATTATAAAGAATACGATAGATCTAGATAACTGTATTTATATTGCAGTAGGAGATGAATAACGCAAGCATTTATTGCACCGTTTCAAATTAAAACAACCCATTTCATTAATATTAAAACATCGAAAAATAATAGTAAATAATAATAATATCTAATATTAAATTAAACAAGACAAAAATAATACCAATGTTTGCGAATTTTCAATCCGACCAATACAAGAGGAAGAGCCATTTGTCATTTTGAATTTATTTACTACCGAGTCAAGAACGGTCTCCACACGAATTATCTACAATTAAATTAAATGAACATAGTGAAATGAAATATAAAACCGCAGTGAAAATGTATGAATATGAAATACACTTCAATCGTATCTAACTAAATTTATTCTATGAGCAAAACGCGCTGTTCTACATACAGTTTGACCAAGTTTATAAATAGAAATAAATGGACGTACCAAACTACACTGAATTCAGGACAGACTGTAAACAAACACTAGAAAGAAAAGCATAACATGCGTTTGATTTTATAAAATTGGTCTAACTACTATGAAATCGTTTCTTCGGTGCATTCGTCACTAGAACTCAACTAAAAGACTTAGTTGGTAAGCTGGGTGCGAAACGACACGAACAGGGCTTCGAACACGCGCGGCTTCCCCGTGTTACTACCAGTAGTACTAAGAGTATATATTTATACGGTGATACGTATTTTTGTATAGCTTGAAAAGTACTACGGGATAAATCAATATAAAATGTCAGACATCTATTGAGGCAGGCCATTTACACCGCTAGAGCAATACATTTTATTTTTTAAATATTGTGATACATACTCATACGGTGCATGTAAAATGGATAAGCCCTGTTCGCTCGCTACTCACAGAAGGGCACTCCCAATCCTAGGCTTTGCTAAGGCAGAGCTCACTAAAAGTCGACTCAAGCACTTTTATTCAGTTACATGATATTTTGAATGGTACGCGCGCCCAGGCGGTGGTTATGATGAGGTTGTGAGCGTTGAGCCTTATTAAACATGTCTTATAAGGCAGCTATACTATATAGCAAGGCTTTTCACAAACTATATTCAATTGAGTTTCAAAATCTTGGTAATGGACGTAGTATTATATTATCTGTGGTAATGGTAAATACTCGAAGAATATTCCATTTATTTTGCAATTTTGCTCGGACGAATGGAATGTCTGTATGACTAAACAACATAGGTTAACAACTTTCTTTTTTTTACACGTCGCATATGCGCTAAAAAGTTGATTCCAAGTTGAATGTAAAGCTCATTCAAAGCCTATATCAAAGCTACTGTGTGGGCTCGCTAGCTACACTACACTTTAAATTCTAGCGATTTTGCTATATAAGGTGCATTCTGAATCAGAATGGCAGCGCTGTCAGCACACTGAAACAAGAAATTTGTTGGTTTTCGCGCGCTTACAGTAATTTGGTACCCAAGTTACTGCGTCGACAGCGCTAAAAGTTCTGTCTCGGAATGTAGGGGTAGCTGCATAGTATAGCTGCCGTATATAACGGCTTTTGAACGTCACGCAAGTCAAGTTACGTTAACAAAGGTATCGCGTCTGTGGACGTGAGCCAAGGTGAGTGACCGCTGGTCGGCGAGATCTGTGGTCAGTGACCGCTGGTCGGCGCCCGCGCAATCGGTAGGTCAGTCTAGATGGCGCTGCGCATCGGCTCGTCGTCGTCGGTGGCCTGCGCTGACGGGTCGTAGTATCCCGACTGAAATAAATACAACGGTATATAAGTAATACTAGTGGCTCTGTGAGCTGTAGACCTCGCGAGTCTGTATATATCATTTAAATTTTTTTTTTCTCGACAAACATCCCCAACCCCTTGATTATTTTAATTTTTTAAGTTTATTTTAGTTTAATTTATTTTGTTTTATTTTATTTTAAGAAATGTGACCTGGGCCCCGTTTCACGAAGCTACAAGTAACAAGTTACAATTTAACAATTACAAGCTGAGAAATCCCACAATTTACAATTATTAGTGTTTCACAATATTCACAAACCTGTACAAACATCATAACAATAGTAAATTGTCTATGAATGCATCTGACAAGGAAAATTATATCGATTTAACAAGTGTGGCCCACATCCTTAATTCATTCACTCAGGCTGCGTTCCGAGACGCGCTGAAATCGATTAAAGTACCCGTAATCGCGTTCCGAATCACTGTCAGCCATACATTTTTTTGCTTTTCTGATCGCTGACAGCGCTGAAAGTCAGATTCGGAATGCCGAATGCGCCCTCAATCATTCACCCCTATTAAATAAATGAAAACTAAGTTTGGTGTTTGTTTTTTTCTTATGGATCAGAAAGAGCTCAAAATGATATTTTTGAGAGAAATTCTCAAAAGGAAAGGTGTCCTTTTTGGGTACTTTTCACCATCATGTATGTCGGATACGGTGTGATATATGTATTGTGCTCCAGACCCAAGCCAGTTCAGAGCTACGCACAACTGCATTTTCACATCTAGTCCTTGAAACCTCTATGTGTTAGATTGGATGTAACATGGCCCCAGCATTCTGATCAATTCCCCCATCTTCTCAGGTTTCATCCGAAATCTTTCGTTGGACAACTAAATTATTGTAGCCATATTATTGTATTTAATTAAGCTACTTAAGTCCTTAATAAATAAAGTAATCATCGTCTGAGTTCGACGATGACAAGACGAGTCCCACTCCAGCTGCGGGAATGCTGTTGCAGCATTGACATAATTTAATTTCGAATGTATGTTCTACCTTACTTTATTTTTATTTAAAAAATCTGATGAAATCCGAATGTTTTTATCACTTATTAATTATTGTTACAATTCTACCTAACTAAATCTTATCGACAGACATTAAAAATTGACAGTTACAAATAACAAATTTACAACTTTACTCGTGAAACACTTGTTCGATTTAGCGAATTTTGAACAATAAAGAAAATAAATTTCTATGACTTGTGAATTTTGTACTTGTTGTTTATAAAGTAACAATTGTAAAAAATAAACTTTGTGAAACACTTGTAGGCAATAATGTTGCCACTTAAGGTCAATGTTGCCATTTATTTCTACAAGAATTGTAACTTGTAGCTTCGTGAAACGGGGCCCTGTAGAGGAAAACAGCCTCAGCGGTAGACCTTGTAAGCTGGCAACCCCAATAACTTCGTCATTTTTTAAAATTTCCAAAAACTGACTCGACAAAAAAAATCTTTTACTTTATCGAACCTGCTCACAAAATTTCACGAGAATCGGTTGAGAAACGCGACCTGTAGAGTGAAACGAACAAACAAATCCACAAACAAACAAACAGATGGACATACAAAAGCAAATTTGGCCAAGCTGAAACAGAGACGCTTCGCTCGCTCGGTCAATTACATTAATTGAAATGGTGCGTTTATTGTCTTCGAATACCAAATAATAAGCAATCCAAAATACAACTATAACTCCTTCACAAAATACATAACAATACATTTATAACGACTTAATACAGTCCGACTACAAAATAATTACAGGCATTTTAATATACAAATGAAATAAATACTATTTTAAGGAGGTCCATGGGACAAACATTTACCCCTGGTACAGACAGATGAAGTAAATGAATGGACCACGGGTAATGAGTAATTTTTGAATGACATTAAGTTAGATTATTAATTTATTACCTGCTAGTGTCCATTCACTAAATGACCTGGCTCCTGAACGCGTGCGCAAAAACAACACAAATGAGAACTATGTCTAGTTTTTAGCAAATTCTAAAAATAATATTGTATTTATTATTTTTTCTAAATAACGATTTTGTAAATGAATAATTATTTTAAGAGAACTATAAAATATAGTCTTAAGTGAACTAAATGACAATACTAGCACTTATCCGTCCGCTGTATCATACGAGAGACGAGATGTTTTGTCTGTTAAATTATATTTTAAATATTCAATATGACAACTTTAGTTTACTATTTATCTTCCCAAAAAAACAAAAATGGGTTATTGCATGTGTGTGACACAAAACCGCGAACCTTAAGTGGAGGGTAGCGATACAGCGGTGTCGGGCGCAAGTAGGGTTACCACCCATGCCGATTTATTCGGACTTTTGATCGGCTCTTTTAGTCCGGAATTTTTTGCTTTAGAATACGAGTAATAAAACATAGATACATAAATGTCAAATCAGTCCCTCCCCATAAATGGTAACCCTAGGCGCAAGTGGTCTTGTAGGTACCCTATAGGAGCTGGGGTGGGGGCGGCGGGGGCGGGGGCGGGGACTGCCTGCGCAGGAGTCCTCCGGCGTGGACGGCATCGACAGCGTCAGCGGCTGCGCCAAGGCAAACCTTTACAACGTTTGCTCTAGTGGACCTACTTGGAAGCTTTCTCTAGCGGATCACTAAAAGATTTCGTTCTTATAGTCTTAACGAGAGTGTTTTAGCTTAGAACATCTTCTGTAGGTACACGGCAAAGTTAAGGAATGCAAAGGTAATCAAACAAAAGGGTTTGTATAATTTTCTCTCGTTGTAGCCATCATTTATCCATAATCAACGAATTATCTATAGTCTAGAAGAGTAACTACGCTTCAAACTTGACCCCACCAAATGAATACCAAAGAATTCAACGAAAGCTTCAATATACAGCAGCGACATCATATGCCTGTCAACATTAATTAGGTGCCATGTTTTAGCGGGCTTTGTTATAGGGTTACTCTTCTAGACTATAGATAATTCGTGGTTCATAATACATGCGAGCAGTGAACAACCAGCCACGTCCGTGGCTCGTAATTTCTCTTATATTATTTGAATAATAAAATGTAGCCGTCTGTAAATAAAACAGGCGAAGTAATGTTAGTTACCTGTGCCGCGTTGGTCGGTATGAAGAAGGTGGGGGGGTTGTGGGGCGCGGGGGGCGGGGGGCCGAGCACCTCGGCGGCGGGGGGCAGCGCCCGCGTGGCCGCGCCCGACGGGTTGAACACATCCACGTACGACTTCTTTATGTCTGGAGAATAATTAAGGGATATAACTGGCCCTAAATGGTGCTACAAGAGACTATTGTCGAATGTAATTTTCAACATACGAGTATTATTTGATGGGTAGACGGTTGTACCAGTTTTACTTCTTGTTTTGTGCCGATAATGCGCGGCGCAGTCCGTTTGTTCCTTCTATACCAGATTCCTAATTTATCAGATTCCCACAATACCAGAATTTGTACAGTCAAATACAAGATACAATGCGTCAGTTCAACTAATTGAACTTTCAGTTGAACTTATCACCGTGATTCTATGAAAATTCAAACTCCATTCATAACACTCAATCGATCTCTTCCCAATTATCTAACCTTATATTAATGGTTTGATGTTGACTGGGGCAATAGAATTTTTTTTTCGTCAATATTGAACAGGGAGTATAAATAAGTAAATAATTAAGTGACACTTGACTAAAGTAACCCAGGATCCATGTGTTGATTGTCGAAGCTACTCGGCACGTATTCACTCTCTCACTCGCACGTAAATGCTGTACTCAGGAGTAATCCAAACCACTCTCTCTGAGCGCTTACAAACATTCTCGCAGGGATATACCTAGAAAATGGTTTTGAAGCGCAATTTCTTCAAATTCGCAAAATTCACACTAATAGGGGATCGGACTACTTTTTTTTTATTTTATAAATTCAAACTTTTTAGTTTCTGCTATCGAACACTAATAGAATTTTTGCTCTATCTTTAAAATTAACCGAGTTATAAAGGTTTGAAATTCAAGATTAGACAGAGGCACATACCCACTTGTGACGTCATTTGTTAGAAACGCCATATAATCTCCATACAAAAAATCGTTTTTGAAAGAGACAGACATATTGAAATTTTAAAAAATCACTGTGAATTCGTTTTTCAACCGATTCTGTTTTTTTCTTCGCGAATCGTCTGCTACTAATCTATATTTTAAAAATAATTAATAAAATATGGTGAACAGTCCGATCCCCTATTATGAACGATGTTGTACTCACGTCTGCCCTTCTGCATCTTGAATATGTTGGAGACGGGCGCGGCGGGCGGCGCGCCGGGAGCGCTCCTGTACACAAATCACATTACACTAATGTTTTTTTTTATTATTAGCCCACGTGATCCCACTGCTGGGCAAAGGCCTCCCCCGATTTTTTCCACTGCTCTCTGTCCTGCGCATGTTCTAGTATTAAAATTGTGTATATCACTGTGCTTCTGAAAATTACTCATATTTCGTTTTACATACACAAGATTGTCATAGATATATTGAGACACGAAGAGGGACGAAGCCAACCGTAAACTTGCGTAGATCGTTTGCTCAGTAAAACCTTGAGAATTCTACCACTTGAGGGTGAAAGCACAAGCCTAATGACAATGGACGCAGTACAACTACAGTTATGAGAGACAACGAGGCGGCGGCTTCATAGACTTCGGCCCGGGCCTCCAGAGGCAGAACAAAACCTCCAGTTCCTGTTTCCAGTTTTAGAGCAAAGTCTGCTGGGGAGGGGCTTGTGCGTTACTGCGTGGGGGGGGGGTTGCCTTGTTTGTAATACTGGCTGCGTAAGTTGGGGGGGGGGGGGTATTTGTAGTACTGACTGTGTATGTTGGGGAAGGCTTTATGTCATACTTTGCGTAGTGGGGGGGAGTTTGTGTGTGATACTGACTGTGTGTGTTGCGGGGGGCTGAGCTGCGCGGCGGTGGGGGGCGGCGGGGGCGGCGCGTCACTTTCTTCCTCCTCGGCGTCTTTGTTGCGCCAGCGCTTCGTCGCCGGGTCCCACACGATCTAACGTAACAGACAAACAATAAAATAAATAAAGGTCATTCACCATTCCCACTGAAGGGCTCGAGCCTACCCTTAATCAGAGCAATCTGACAATCGACTTCAAAGACATTTGAATTTTTAAACAACACAGGTGACACAGGACATCACATAAAAACGGTTTCCCGACCTTTTTGTTCAGGAGTTTTTTGTACAAATTGAAGAGGGTCACATTAAGGATCACCTAGCGTAACACTTATTTATTCGCCAGGGATAAAAACCCAGGAGAATATCATTTGCAAAATGTACACATAATTACCCTGGCGTATGGTGAATGGGCTTGGATCAAATAAACCCTAGAAGCCTCGCAAGGTGCGACTTAAAAACAAGTCATTTTGAAAACAAAATTCAAACAGAATATTGCTTGAACTAAAATAAAATAAGAATACAATATCCTACTAAAATAATAAATGTGAAAATATATTTGGATGTTTAGTTGTTTGCTCTGCTTTCACGCCTAAACTTCTGAACGGATTTGGATGGTATTTTGAATGGAGATAGGTTGTACCTTGGATACTTTTTACAGGAGTCTTATTCCCACGGGAAATTCTTACACAACGCGAGCGGACCGCAGGGGTCACACGAGAAAAGATGTATGGTGCCAGAACCATACATAAGTATTTGAATTTTAAATATCTACTTATTTATTTCACTCGCAGATTTTTTTTATGTAGCCGTATTCGTGTCCCACTGTTGGGCAAAGGCCTCCCTTACTAATATTATAAACGCGAAAGTTTGTAAGTATTGATGGATGTTTGTTACTCTTTCACGCAAAATCTACTGAACGGATTGGGATGAAATTTGGAATAGAGATAGTTTGTACCCTGGATTAACAAATAGGATACTTTTTACGGGAAAAGTCTTATCCCCACGGAAAAATCTTACACAACGCGAGCGTAGCCGCGGGCGGACCGCTAGTTGTCTATAGATTGCTGTATACAAAAGTCGTATCCAAATTTTTTTAGTTTTTCACTGATCCCGACATTGTGAGAATATGACATTTAGGTCTATTAAGAGTGCTGTCCAAAATGTGTGAGAATCAGTCGGAGTTCTTTTCATTTTCACTTCCTTTAGAGTCCGTAACTTTCAAATCCCATAATGCAAGTAATCGCTCTACCCGTTTTGGAACGTGCTCCAAGACTTTACGGCATCAGTGACGCAATGGTTTAACGCAATGACGCAACAGGGGTTTACACCTGGGGTACTGGTGACCCGAAGCACAGATTCCCGTCTATTTCGGGCACCAGTCTTCGCGAGTACTTTCTACCTACTAACTATTCCTATTAAGCCTTAAATAATGTTAATTTTATGTATAAGGTATATGTGAAGAAACTAAATAAAGATTTATTATTATTAATGGGAACACACAGTCTCAAATAACACCCTGAGAAGAAATAGAATCAACTGCTGGAGGCGGGAATCGAACCCTGTGCGGAATTTATCAGATAACGCGCTACTTCTCAAACTGTACTTACGATACTTTGAAATTGAATTGGAAAGGTGGAGAAACCACTTTTTGAATACCAGATACAGGTTACTTTGGAACCCACTAGAAGTTTACCTAACTGTTTTTAAATAATTGTTCAAAAGTCTGCGTCCGGGAATCGAACCCGAAACGAACCACCTGCACAATCACCAACTAATTTACCAATTGTTAATTTTAAAATTGTATTAAAATTTGTTAGAATTGTTAAAAATTATAAACATACTTCCCTACAGAAGTAAAAAAATAATTAAGGTATTAATTGAATAAAAGACAGAAAAAAATATAATAATTTATTAACTACATTAATATTATAAATACTTGTATAAGATCATAATATAAACAACAAATAATAAGATAAGACAATATGAAACGCAATTTAAAAAACAATAAAAGCTTAAATTAATAAATATAATAGTATGTATAAAATACATAATATAATAAATACGAGACCAACCCAACAATATAGACAATAATAAACAACCACCAAACCAAAGTGAGATATAAGGAAGCATATGTTCATTGCGTTAATAAATAAATAATACAGTGCAAAGGGTTCGGAAAAATTAAATATATAAATATAGAAAAACAAATCAGGTTTTAGATTGATTTTGACAAATTTTTTTGTATATGTATTTTAATTTAATGATTATTCTCGTGTTTTTAAGAACTACAAAAATATATTTCTAAGTGTGATCGAAAATATTTTGAAACTTTGTCAATCACTTTGCTTCGGCACAAGTTGGCACTTCGTATATTATTGGTTCATGGTTCAATTGATATTTTGCAGCGTTCAATGCCACCATTTAGCAGAATTGATTCAATGAAGTGGTAACTGTTAGAGATAGGTGTTATTTACTGTAGCACAGATTGCTACTGAATCTATATTTCGAATTATAGTAAAGATCGCACTAGCGACGATTGTCGCGTGTAGGTGCCAAGGAAATAATTTCAATTGCTACTGTAAGTAATAGTTATTCCAGATAAATACATATTTTTTTTTTAATATCTTGCTATGAAACAATGTGGCTTCAAAGTTAATGGTTAGACAGAGAGGTCCGACGTGACATGTGACGTCATATGTCACGCGGGCTATACATCCGCCATAGAACATTTTGTTTTCGTTAGAGGGACAGATATATTTGTTTAATAATGTCATAACTAATTTGTTTTTCGATCAATTTCGATTCTGTTTTGACTGTCAGTATTCTATTTTTGTATACTTTCAGATGAACTATGAAAAAAAAAACTAATATTTTTTTATGCATATTCCCTATCGTAGTAAAGATCACACTAGCGACAGTTGTCGCGTGTAGGGCAGTGTAGGTACCAAGGAAATCATTTCAAAATATAATAAAAATATACCTACTTGCTACTTCTATATTTTGGCTACGCACGCACTCTCGGCCATATTATTGCACGTTTTCATAGTATTCTAAACAAACTACAAAGGAAAAAAGCATATAAAACAATGTAGTCAATGAACGATTTCATGTTTGTATTTTCTAAGTAAAATCTCCGACTAATAATGAAGAATAAAATTGTCTCTAAAATTACTAAATGATTTTAAATAATTTCAATCGCCTATAAAAAAAACAGAAACAAAAGAAGAAAAGCTACAAAAGCGTGGGCATATCCCTGTGCTTAGGTCGGCCGGTAACACTCACGGTGGGGTCCTTGTCGTCGGGCAGGATCATCTGGTTGGGCGCGCGCAGAGACAGCTTGGTGAGGATGCCCCCGAGCCAGCCGCTCTGCTTGCCGCCCGCGCCCCCGCCCTCGCCCCGCGGCTTCTCGCCCTTCTTCGCCGGATCTTTGGACTGCGAGTCGCCGTCTTGATGCTGGAAGATTGCAGGAGAAAAGTTAGTGGTTTTACAAAAGAACACGAATTATGTTGTGCTCTATTGCTTACTATAGACTATAATGTGAACATCAACAGCTCACGTGCGTCCCCACCGAGGGGCCGGGCCTACCCTGTATCAGGGCGATCAGGCCTTAGTCGACCACGCTGGCCCAGAGCTGGTGGGTCGACTTCACATACAACTTTTAAATTTCATCGCAGGAATGAGCAAGTTTCATCTTCACTGTGAGAGTGTCGGATAAACGTACATAATGAATTCTAAAACACACTTGTACGTCGTGGGAATGGAACCCGCGTCTCCCGGACCTCCTGCACCCAGATAAACCTTGCTGGTTTGCGTGGTACAGGACTTAAGAATAAACATGTTTGTATCCATCTTTACTGTGCAATAAATAAAAAATATAAAAAAGACGGCGGCCCTGCCCACTACACCCCCGACAGTCATACAAACACAAGTCTTTAGTCTGTCGCATCAATATGAATGTGTTTTTGTGTATTTGTTGTTAGAGCCTTACTTGCGGGCTGGGCGCGCGGTCCGTGTCGTAGTCCCCGTACACGTTGCGCTGCTTGGTCGCGCCCGGCATCGAGATGGTCGGCCGGGGAGGCGCCGACTCGGCGGCCGCTCCCGCCGGCTGGAGACAGATACGGGTATAGGAGCTGGGGCGATGAACGCTAACCTTCGATATCTTTATCTTGCGCCAGTATCTTTATCTTTTAGGCATTTACGAAAATAGAGATAGCGAAATATATAGTTAGTGTATTCTAATAAAGCGCTGGTTTTTTAAGCCTTTGCCAGACATATCTTCAAAGTCAAAGTCAAATTTTTTTATTCGAATTAAGATTTTTACAAATCATTTTTCGACGTCAAAGCTATCATGGATGGCACGTTCACTACCAGTGTACGCCCTTTGTATTATATTGTATTATAATATATATCTTTGTATTATGTCATTTATTTTTGGGTGCACACCATAGATTCTGTGACGTATGTATAACAACTAAATCTCAAATTGAATACAAGTAATTTTCTAAGAGAAAGAATAACTTTGATTGAAGAGATTGCTTATTCAAAAAATCTGTTCTACCAAGGATTAAAAAATGTTGTAGCATATTGTAAAATACTATTTTGGATTTAGATTTGTCTGCCAGAGTCATGATTGAGCTGTGCATAGTATAACGAATAACGCAAATCCTAACTATTAACAGTTTAGCCCATTTAATTAAATCTACGAAAAACAATCTTACTTTGAAAGAAGTAACAACAAGCTATGCAATTTTATGCATGAGCAGACATTTAACAATCACACACAATAAGTGATGCGTGACATTCCATTTTACTTTAATCGATATCAGCAAGTTTAGTTGACGGATCAAGTTAACTCGCCACAGTACTTATGCAAGTATAATGGCCTTCAAATCGCCATGTGCTCTTAGAATGAGCGTCAACCGTCACGCATGACCCGTTTGATTGGCCACGTGTTGGCCACACATTCCTTCTAATGCTGTATTCATTCATTCGATATATGACGAGAGAAACGACTGGCCTAGTTTTTTAATTGAGATCGCGCCTTGAGTGCGCCATGAAGCTAATAATTATGTTGTTATGAAAAATTAGGCCACTCTTCTCCATTGCTGTATAGGTTAAAGTGGCGCACTTTAGCTTTTAAATCTCAGGTCAAATGGCATTATGGCTTAAATACAATATTTTTTTATGACAAACATTCAAATACAGAATTTGTGCAGCAATATTTTGGCGAGTTGCAAATAAAATATAATTGAAAAAGTTTGTGTGTTTTATTAATGGTTTATAAGCAACAAACACACGCGCAAACCAAGCTAAAGAGAAGCAATATGATAAAGTTATTATAATAGACTAATTGTCTGAAGGAGATAGGCGACTTAAATTTTCATGATTTTAAACAAATGACTTTTTATTATAGATAGTAGTCGGAAAGAATCCACTTCAGATATTTAGTCTGTAATTTTATTATCGCGTAGAAAAAGTATGAAATGTGTATTGGCTGTGTACAAAGGCTGTAAGTACAGTGCGACACAAACGAGTAGAAGTTATTATAATCAATTAAAAAAACACGCCTGCTCGCTCTGCCGAATAAAATATAGCCACGGCATGTGGTGACGGCAGAGTAGAATACATTTGTCACCAACCCCTACTCTTCCCGTGGGTGTCGTAAGAGGCGACTTAGGGACTACACATTGAACAGGGAACGGGCCGCAGCGCTCTCTGATACAGTAACCTTGTAATCTGCGATCTCCGACCCGCCTGCCAAGAGTGGAGATTATGGCAAAACCCTCCACTTAAGTGGTGGAGGCTCATAGTCCAGCAGTGGACTGTAACGGGCCGTTGATGTTGATGTTGAGTGTCACTCGGCCTGATGTGAGGACTCTAACGATACCCCGCACATCCAAATCTGATCAGGCATTTACAAGTTATGGTGGAATAAAGAAACTCATATAAGGTCCCTTTCATTAGAATCCGGCAATAATGTTAACAAGAAATTTTTTTGAACATGATAAAGTTTAATAACACACATATGTACCGGGTTATTACCACCATTTTGATTTTGATTTGATTTTGAAACCTAAAAGTGTTTATAATAAGTTCATTTTTTCAAAGTGATTAATTTTATTTATTTAACCATTTATTGTACACAATAGATAACAAAAATACAATTACATTTGAAAAAAAAACCACACAACAGGCCCGCTTATCTCTAAAGAAATATCTTCCAGCAGACCTACGTTAATTTATTCAAATGATTTAAAATTAATTAGTGAGTAAAATCGGTGAAGAACACTAACTTTCCAAAGACAAACAAGACTTTGATGAGTAAGTCAGTTTTACAAATTATTGAAAGTTTTGCCGTCTGAGTATTTTTTTTATTAAAATAACTATCATAAAGAAATTAATAGGGCAAAATGACTGTAAGAAGAATATATGGTACCTCGAAATGTGGAAATGATCATGATTGATACTCAAATGTAAGTAATTACGGAGTAATTGTGTTTAAATTGGTTTGTTTACATTATTTCCGGATTCTAATGAAAGGAACTTTATAGGTATGTACTCCTACTACACACAAACATGAACCTTGAACACATTACACTCCTTTTGGGCAATCATGTAATAAATTCGATACCAATGGCAACACTGGACCAATCGGCATTGATTGAATAGTAACAGGAAGTAGAATTAATGGCTTCAAAATCAACAGCGCTCATTTTAATGACAATTTTACGGGTCTTAAGCACGATTTGACTGTTCCTTTTACCATATCTAATGAATTCATTTAAAAATATAGATTAGTAGCAGCCGATTCGCAAAGAAAAACAGATTCAGTTTGAAAAA